>JAUDQA010000029.1:0-570828 GCA_030407065.1 Armillaria nabsnona
CCGTTCGTCACGTATTTGGTGTGAGTATATGCGCCTCCGTTGGGTAAGGCGATGACTGCGGCGGCAGCGCTGAGCACGACGATGCTCCCACGCTCAGCAAGACGCTTGGGAGACGTGATGGGCGTTACGAGCTGTTCTTACTTCTCCATGACACTGATCTGCTCGCGCACGAGCCAGAAGATCCCATTGATATTCGTCTGCTGGATAGCAAGCCAATCCTCCGTAGGTATCGACGAGAACTTTGTCTTCATTCCCATCGTCTGTACAAAGAAGTAAATCTTGGGATCTCTAACTTTCAGAAACAAACCACTCACCCCGTCGACGTTCGCACAATAACCGACTCTCCCGAAATGCTCTACGGCGGTCTTCATGAGGTTCTTGACGGACTTAGGGCGTACGAGCCCGCGGACGCTGGATTCGGCAAAGGAGAGGGCGGTTGCTTTGCCGATGCCTTGGCACCGGTGACGATGTGTAGAAATCCATGATGTGCGGGGCTGGAGAGTGTCCTATGTGCATGGAGGGTTTTATGTGTTATGTCGAGGTCGAGGTAAGACAGCGGGGAGAGCGGGCGCAGATCGTATGGAACCATGTGTGATTGGCCTGGCTGAACCCGGAGTCGTAGTACACCTTGGCTCCAGCCGTCTGCTAGATAGCGAGCCAGATGAGTTTCGGTGATTTCGAGGAAGGATTAGACGACGCGCACCCTGATCTTGAGCTTCACGAGCTTGATTAGCTAAGAAAAAAACTTAATTGCGAAGCACATACCTCTCAGCCTATGGCACTCTATCAACCCATATTCCCTCGTACGTGATCCTCCCTCCGAACATGCGGTTCCCTTCTCCGTCATTATTCGTCCCACCCATCCAGCTTGCAGGAGAGAATACCACACAACTGTCTTGATAGAGAACTGGCATGGCGGACGCCATTGTAGGAGCAAGACACACAAGGCGACGTCCACTGAACGAAGGTGGGGGTTTTCAGGGGAGGAGAGTCTGCACCACGAATTTAGCAGCGAAAATTGAAGTAAAAATAGACTGCACACCTCTGGACTTCCAATAGGTAGAGTCTGGTCTTGGTCCTGATGTAAATCGTGGTCAGAAATATGTAAGCGCATATTCGCAACGAAGGAAAAAGCAGAGGGAGATGATGGGAATGAGAAGAGAGTGATCAACAGCCTAAACCGAGAACGTGCTTGCCAACCATCAAGGGTGTTGCCAAACATTCCGTTTCCGGCATTCTCCTCCTCACGTCATGCGAAAATCGCACACGCAACAGGTTCGGCATTAATCAGAGTACATACTCCCACAGCGTCAGCCAAAAGTATACCCTTAACTATAATAATCTGACCTTTGTGCTGGAATTGATTCCAAGTGACAGTCAACCGCTGTTCCACCTTGAAGATGTTTCTATCCAAAATGTACTAGACAACGGCTTCTACAGCTCACGAAATAGCAAACGTCGACTACGTCCTTTACGGTGCTCGGTGCGCAAGGTATATTATCAAAGCCCTGATCACTACCAATTTTCAGTTAAAGATTTCTCCGCCTCACCGACGCCAATCCTTTTCCGGACTCCACGGGAACTGACGCCGTATGGCTGTTCGAAATTTGTGACCTTCTCTTACAACCTAACACCATTTTCTTCGGTCTATAGTATTGAAGACCAAAATCACAACCATTCGTCGTATCTTCATTAACGAAGCGTTCTCTGTTTGCGGGCCATCACCAAGTGTGCGGCTATTATTCGTGTTCCATTTATTTCTGACGTTATTCTGAGCAGATTTCCTTGCCATAAAATAGACTGCGATCCGTGGCAAGACACTGCAAGAAAGAAAAATGTTCACTGACCACAGCACCCAGATGAGCGATTGTTATATGCTCCCTTCGAACTACCTTCATCTTTTCTCTAACGATCTTCACTGAGCTACGACGCTCGTTTTTATCCCTTAGTATTGCCTCTCTCTAACCTCCTTCGAACTTGGTATTCATATCGGGATCGCAGGCTCCAGTCCTGGAGGTCGACGGCGTCTGATTTCGTAGATAGTGAATTGTCTGATCTACTGTGAGAGAGGAAACGTTCTCTCCAGGGAATGGCTTCCAGCGTCCGAATTTTGGGAGGCAAACTAGCCATTCTCCCATACATACGAAGGCGTATATTTGTAATGTGCCGGGGACACGATCCCCAGAGGAATGACATGGCGCTCGAATGAACACATCGTCGCAAAGGATTACCTACCACACGAGGGTGAGTAAGACTGGTCAAGACTGTGAGACGATCTCTACGTCTCTTACCGTTATAGATCTTCACAATATCCACGACTTACTGGATGCCAGCCGTATGGTACAACATTTCCCCGTATCAAGTATGAGGTCTATTCATCGACATTGACATAGGCGCCTCCCTGCTCGACCTCCCCCCCAAGACAAGACAGTAGACGAGCAAGGTCCATATTTAAATGAGGCATCCCCCCATAGCAGACATCCTGGGTCCCATTAAACCGAGTCGCCCGCCTCTACACCCACATCAGGAGGCGGTCTGAATCTACTCTCCCGTTTATCAGATGGCAGGAGGACAAATCGACCCGCGAGTATTGAACCAGTTCCTATGGGAACCAAGGCCCGTGTATTAGGGAAAATGAGGGAGGACGTCTTGGGCATCTGTGAGGACACAACTTGCGGGCGAGGCAGTCTCATCCTGCCATTTCGTGCATCGGCTGCGAACCCTCATAGCTTCTTTCTTGAAGGAGAATGGAAGCATGCAGGAATGACATCGCGTGAAGGCAATCTTGTTTCTCAGCGCCTTCTGGTGAGACGAGGAGTAGAGAGACACCGGCAGGCCAATACATTTTCGCGACTGTTTATTTAGTTGCCTTCCTGAATGTGTTTCTACTCGAGCTTTCTTAAACTGAGGAACCAGTTTGGCCTCCGTCCTGATTACTCGTCGGGAATAAGTCCATACCTTCGACTGGAGACTCGCAAATGAATACTTAGAGTTCGTGTTGACTCTCGTGTCAAATACATATTTGAATTGCTGGCATCAAATAACTGAAAAGGAAAAGAAGCAAGCCGCGGCGGTATTTCAGCTTTAATTTCCATATTCACCTTCAGATCGGCACGGTTTAGAATCCATACTATCGGGGGACGAATTTCTACTCTGCTCGTGTGAAGGGATCTCACCGTGGTTTGGGAACATTCCATAACGCCCAGCGACGTACGTCTCAAAGCGAAAGATACGTGCCTTTGATGGATCTTGGGAACCCGTGCTGTAGGACCGAGTTCGAAGACTTTAAATATGGATGCGCTAGTGTTCTGCGTCCATCAATATTGTGAAATTCTAAGAGGACGTGATGTGCAATATCGGCTTCAACAAGAGCTTAGAGGTGACGTTGATATCTATACGCGTTCTGGGGCGTTCATAGTCGGCGGGCGGTTGTTTTAAAATTCATATAGGAAGCTGGTGGCGTATCCAGAAAATGGAGCTGCCGGGTCGTATTTAATTGAAGCGACCGTGCCCATAGCAGCAAATGAATTATGCACGAGCAACTTACCAGCGAATACATGTACCACTCTGACCGATGATACAGGCGCCACCGCTGACGGCATGAGTTAGTTAGGTGAATCATTCGTTATTATCCCTTGAGAGGTGATTCTGGGACCTGTGCGAAAGAGCACACCCCACGTTTCCGTATCGTGCAGGAATAAATATGGAAAGTAAGGGTAGTGGTTCGCATGAACATTGAAGCCGTTAAAGTGTGACGTTGTGTGTCCAGAATACGTATTCTGGCTTGATATAAGTCAATAACAGGTTTTTGTGACGTACTCATCAAACACGGAATTGCTCTAACAGCGTCGACGAGCTCGTACGACACCAGTTCCGATTTCACACAGACACGATTATAGAAAGGCCGGGAAATCCTGATGCGTTCATGATAGCTGTACACAGAGAATTTGGGGTTCGATGTACATCAGCTGCATATGCCAATGCTCACGACGTAGAAGACAGACTTCAATATGATCGGAATTCTCCCGCTGCAATACCGGTTCGAGGGAAGCAGCGCTTCATCACCGGTTTATGATTTCATTACGACAAATTAACAATGTAACATACTTAGAGGTGACGACGAACCAAAAAAAGGCCAACTCGGAGAATTCATCGTGATGATCATAAGGCACCTTCATTTAGGAACATTTTGCTGAGGGAATGGAAGGTCTGCACAAGGTCGCCTTATAGCCCGATACGAGGAACCAACATCTGGCGACGTCGCCTCAGGACCGCTGTTAGAATTTTTTTTACCTAGAGATGGCATCACGTACGAAAGATTCTGATAGCCGATTAGACCCTCCTTCGCCTCACAATTAACGCTGATAACATACCCTCATTCCGCTGCGGTGGTTTACCAGGGTCGAGTAAGCACAGGCCTATTCCCGACATATGGTTGCTACGAGGGGTACCGTCAGGTCATAGCACTTTCTTGCAGCCGCGCCTATATATCTAAATGAATCGGGTTCGCGCCACTCGACCCGTAAAACTCGGAATGTTACAGAACCCTGAGATCAGAGTGAGAGACTTCACATGCCCTCGGAATCAGCGCCGCAGATATCATAGGTACTAGTGGCATCTGTCAAGTGACATTTCCCCTAGGTTGATCACCTATGACATTCGACAGATAGCGGGCTCCTTCAGGGAAGCCAAAAGCTTCGCGTCTTCCGTGTCTGTTCAGACTCAGAGTTAAGCTTCCTACGTCATCACGGCCAGCCATAGACTGCGAAGGACAAAAATTGAGGGAAACTATGGCAGATACCCCAAAGTGATAGCACCCATGGTAAGAGGGTAGATGCGAGCGTATTGATACCCAGAAACAGAAGCAAAGGATCTTTGTATGTCTGAGTGACTCACTGAAACTTGAAGAAAGCATGTCGGAGGTCCTAGTAGTAAGGCCGATTCCCGAGTACATGTCCTTCAAATAGAGTCCTAAAAGAAGTGAAAGCCAGGCGAAAGCGAAAGCCGGTCTTCGACGCTGACGTTGATGGTTGGATCAAAGCTTTGAAATCTCACTTAAGAGATGCCGATATGCCGTTGACCGGCAATACGCGACGGCTTCAACGGCCTCTATTTTCTGAAGTTCCGCAATCCCGCTGGCGCTTTTCAGTCACGTTCACTGCTTCAAAATCGGGACTTCTGCTTCGCCTCCAGTAAACTCGCCTTCTATGATTTGTCCATGCCAGACCTTCCGATGCAACGACTGAACGGATATTTTATTGCTCTTTGACCTCTTCCCTTTGTTGAATACGATCTCGATGTGAAAGCAACCTTCAATAGTGCTGTCTTAAAATCAACGGTCTGTGCTTTGTCTATTCTGAAAGCAATGTTCTCTGTCACACTGTTGTTCCTTCGCGTGCTTTATACATACTTAAGCTTGCTCAGTGGACAGGATCTGGAGGCGAACACAGCTGCTGCGCTGATGGAGATCGGTACGCCCATTCTAGGGAAATCATATTGTTTTGGAACTTCAATGGTCTTGCTCCTTTTACTCGGTCCGGGTTTGTTTTATCGTCTTAGGAAGACGGTCCTGCCACTCGCGGGTCTTGTTCATTTTTATAAAGAACGATGTATTCAAGGGCACAAGTACTCCTAATCGTCCCTTCAATCATGGCTTATATCTACAGTCAGCCTTCGGTATGTTCGTTTCTTGCTTTATATTACTGGTGATTTCTTATTGAGAGGTAGACTAATTTCTCGGCCCAAACGCCGCCGGAAAACCCGGTAGGAGAGGAACCTAATGATGATTTACTTGTAAGTTGCACAAGATGGAGGCCGAATATACGTATATCCTGACAAGTAAACTCGTAGATGGCAACGTACGGACCAGAACGACCGGTGAGACCGTGCTTATACGTGGCTGTGACACCAGATACTGAGTAGATTTAGGACCCACGGAATATTATTCAGCTCGTCAGTCATGGGACACGCGTAGGCTACTTATCAGTACTTTGGATAGACTCTTTCTCACCTGCTCGCTTATGACAAACCAGGCATCCCAGATTGCATCGCCAGGAAATTCATGCTCCACCAACCTTTCTACATATGTCTTGACACACCACCAGTACGCTCTCCCCTTCTCTCCCTTCCTGTCTCATTTTGCTCTCAAACCAGACCACCGGCACTTGCCAAAGCCCCCAAGCATACGGCCGCCTCAAGTACGCTTTCCCACTCCCCAAGTCCGACCGTATGCTGTACAAAATCGAATTTGGGTGGGGTAGCATGCTGCAGGTCCTGCAGGGCGACCGGTCGTGGACTCCAGATTCTAGGTACCCGTTTGCATTGGTCGGAGTAGAATGTATCGATGTCGTCTTTCATGTAGAGTTTTCTCCTCTATTATCCTCCCGGGAACTGACGAATCACAGGCCAGCGGATACCTTCTGCAGTATATCCGTATCCCCTTGATATGCAAGCATCGTCGTGGGATGACATTCTACGATCTATCGTATAGCATTTCCGTGGGCTATCGTGATATATTCCGAGTAAGTGGGTCTCGTTCTGAGTAGGTTCTTGCCCGTCTGATTCCACTAAAAAGAAGCAGAGAAGGTTTCGCCTGATCGGACAGCGCCTATGACGCACGTCGTGATGAATGTGAATAAATTGAGATTGGGTTATTGTATACGGATGATCTGTCGAAAGCGACGTGGGCTGAGGTTGTCCTGATCGATGCAGTGTAGGGAGGTTTATTTCATCGACATGGTAGCTCCGCGTTTTCTTGATGGTCGATTGACGGTACCCGCATCAAGTCGTCCATGGAAAGACATAAGTTGTAGATGTAGATAAATGAAGCCCATATCGCCGGAGAGAACAGATAGATGGATATGATTAGGAGCCATTTCACAAGTACATGTTTTAGCCAGTAAGGAGACGATTCTCAGCAGAGCAGCAATAGTATCCGTTCGTGGAACGGCCAGAGGCTGGCATATATAATGCAATACAGCAATCCAAGAAATGGCCGGAGACGGGTGGCGAACCCCGACATCAGTATTGATGGTTGTTGATTCTACTCGCTGTTCCTTCTTTCCTGGTTGCTACCATGAGCCTTATTTCTTGATCAGCTACGACGATCCTTTTCCTTGTCTGATTCCAATGAGATGATCCTCGAGTTTCAAATACTATTTTAGAAAGCAATCGAAACGACTGGTCATTTCGACGGTTAGCATGAATGACTGCGGTCTTTCTGGTGGTACTCTGGTCATTGTATCTGTGGGAGCTGGGATGTGTGGTACGTTGAATCCTTCAACAAGATAGATGATACTTATCTCTTTAAACAGGAAGATTCATTGAGGACCACATCTACAATCATCGTCTCGATTCTCCTCCAACGTTCACTGGCACGATTTTGCGGTTCGACCCGGCGCAAAGATGCACCTATCGATTCTTCTCCACCTATCGGAACACAAAGAATACGCGGGGACAAACTTTAATTGTGGTTTCTGTGTTATCTCGTCTACAAGGGCTCAAGGTATCCGACGTCCATCACCATAAATCCAGGTCGGTCAGGTCTTGGTGGTGCGACTGAGATACATTCCGATTCACGGCCCGACACCAGACTCGGAGATGGCGTGATCACGCATTAGTTGAGCTCAGGAATCGCATCGCTGCGTGCTTCGGGTTTCGGGAACTATCTGAAGACCAGAATATGTATGTGGCGTTAAGGGATGAGGTGCGCATTCTCCGTTTCAGCATCTTTTGATTGACTGGAATCCAGTGCAGACATTAGCTCGCCTGAAACTGGAATCTGAGGGCTTCCTACACGTGCGAGGCCTAGTGAACACAAGCCGAGCTACGACATCCAAATCTCAACATCCTGGTTCTCGAACGTCTTTTTTTCTCAAGATAACATTGTATTCAAAACGAATGAACGTCAAATGAATGAATGAACTCATTTTTCAGTACACCCCCGCTGCGTGAACCCTCAGCTATGTTTAGCGCTCGCTCAAACCACCCGTTGGATCCACCGAGCGCTTTCCTACGCCCAGTGATTGGTCCCCCGGGATTTGAATTCTGAAGGCAATAGAATGGCGAGCGGTTTACGAACATCCTCACCGGATGTCCGTATCCAGGTCAGCATCCCCTTGAAACTGCACTCGCAGATCCCGGCGACAGCATTGTGAACGAACGAAAGCATTATCAATCCACTCAGCCTTTCCGACGTAGGTTCTAGAAATCTATTCACGTCACCATCTGGGCGTGCCAGTCTGGTTCTACTCTCCTGTTTACCGGATGCTGAGAGTAGGAACAATGCACTTCGACCCTTGACCGTTTCATCGTAATCCCGTTTCTAGGACACTTACGAGGAATGAACGAAGTATTCTTGTCGCAGGATTAAGAGAATTTACTGTCAAAGTCACAGGAGGAGATGAGGCAAGCATCTCCCCCCATCACGGTTGATCTTGAACATTAACTGAGGACTTGAAGGCAAGGCAATTCGAAAACTCTGCATCCTGCCTTTTCGTTGGCGATAGCAACGAACCCTCGTAGCTCTTTCCGTCTACAATCTCGCTTTGACTATTGACGGAGGATGAAATCAGGAAGGTAGTACCCGGTATCGGGTTTCTCGGCGCCTTGGAGTGATATATCACACGGAGGCCGAAGCAGCGAAGGAACCGACAAGCTAGAGTGCCACATAGAGAATCGGTGCTGAATACGACACGTACTCTACACGATAATACTACCTGGTGTTAAGGGGTGGGGCGATGACTTTGAGATGTATATTACATCATAGGTCTGGTTGTGGGGTGGTTACGATTTATATTGTGAGAGAGTGAACCGAGGGCTATTCATCTGGCCATTACCGATGGACATAGATATTCAACATGTTGCGTAGAATCGGTCCTCTTGATATTTATATGACGTGCTATAGCTAGCTCCTTTGTACAAGATATTGACAAAATATTTACTGTGCACGTTTGGACTGAAATTTCTATCTTGACGTACATATAGTCGTCTCACATTTTGTTCCTATGGAAATACATCTTCACCGAAATTTAACTGTAAATTTGACTAAGATATATTACGTCTGTCGACAGATGCGTTCGTTACCGATGAAGGAGCAAACACCTAAGTCTGGCGTTACTTGTCTATAAGCCAAGGTTTTCCAATACCACGTTCCCATCCCATGCAGTTGACTATCTCCCTCTCTTTTAGGGACCTCTGTCTCCAGCGAATCAGACGCCACGGATGTCTACAGAAAAGGCTAGCATCCGTAGCGGAGGAGTACGAATGGAGAAATTACAGAGACAGCACCACGCACCCTTAAGAAGAATGACTTCAGGTTGTTGAAATGCCTGTCATATGTCAAAACTCCATCTTAAATGGATTCTCGATTCTATACGGAACTTCGCCTTCTTCCGTCGGGTAAATATGGTAGTTTAGAGCAGGAACAAAAGCCACCATAATGGCTATGCGTCGTTCGTCGTGGCATCTCTGACCGCTCTAGCGAGCTGATGCCAGAAACGTTACCAATGACCAGGCTCTGTACTATAGGCAGAGCGCAGAAGTATGAATGGAATGGGCTGTCGCGACGTACTTAGTATCAGAGGCGTAAACGATTGATTGTGGCGTCCCTCTACGACAGTGCGTGCTGGTCAATAGAACAGTCTCGAGAGAATTCATCACCGAAGACAGGTTACCGTTGTGCAAGAGTGACGACAGCAGCTCTTCTATATGTTTCCATGTAAAATTAACGTTAATGGTCCGCGGAATCTTTCCGTTGAACTCGGTCACCTAGAGCCGGGACCGCCACGAACCACAGCACTTTCCTCCAGGAGTATCTTTTTAGTTACATGCGCGTAACTTCCGAATTTCGGAGGAGAGGTTTCCGTATAGTACGGGAAGTTATATACGGCAAGGTTAGCGGACGAATCAAGGTCACTGAATAGAAGAACATTTCGCCTTGGTTGTAACATGCCACTGTTCCAAGTAACGAGGGCTGGGCGTCATAATTTGAGGTAGGCATAGCACATATCTTCAGCACCCATGTGTTCTGTGGAAGTTATTCAGCACCATATGTGGCCCAATTATTCAGTACGGTTCTAGGGCGAATTATCAAGCTCTACAGAACGAACAAGAGCGGCACTTTTTTTTTGCAGTTAACGCCGTTCAAATCCTAGGTTATAGTTCTGCAAACCTGACACACCCTGGGGAGACCAACCCGTGGTCTCATTACAGATTCCTCTCGTATTCCACCGCGGCTTCGATGGACCTGTTTTCATCATGCCTAGAAGTAATTATGAGAACGACTTCCCGGCCCATAAATTAATTAATTACCTTGATAATATGCTAACGGGGTAGGGAGATTCGCCATTGACGTAGTCCGACATAGAAATACTTCTTCAGGTGGAGATTGACGGGCGTGAGCGGTTCATTGAGAGAAGATGTGGATGTCCGTCACACGACGCTCTGACTCAGTAGTAACGGCAGAGTCTGTTGGTAGACGCCGCAGGAGCGCCGGGAGCATATGTCTCCAAACCCAGCTTCAGATAACGGATACAGCCAGACGCACAGACGCATATCACGTGCTTTAGAGATAACAAAGTACGGACGGTCCAACCAGATCCTGAAGACAAAGATCGAAATTTATTGAAGCCTGTCAAGTTGTGAGAAAGATCGCCGACTTTTCTGATCTCACACACAGCAAAATCAGGCGAAGACAGGAGACAATGCAAAGAGACGTCTTCGTTGCTCCTCAGTAGTTCCTAGTAGTCTAAACTTGCTGAGCCGACGATCCGTACTTGCACAGTGAAAGAAAGGAAACGCAATCGAGAGCAGGACAGAGCCAAGCGACGTAAAAGAAGTTAAAAAGAAGTATAATTAGTTCAAGATCATCTTCGGCACATCTGTGATGCCGATGTGCCGTGATGCCCTGGAGGCTGAATTCCTTTCCAACCTTCACCATGGTGGCATCGAGCCTCTACACCCACCCTTTCAAGAGTAAGCTTTTGGGTATCAGGAGCGGTGTCAAAGCGGTGTAGCGCTTGCGCTCGAGCGCTGAATGTTGAACTTTGATCAAAAAAATTGCTGTCGCAAAAGAGGTATACGCGAGGCTATTCTTAGGCCAGGTCTGTTTTCTTCGCGACAGTGACATTGTGGGCTTACGAAACCAGATTCTCCCTGTCACAGCTGGAACAAGAGATCGAAGCAAGGTACATCGATGATTCGGCGACAGTCTCGCGGCGAACCCTGCAAAATTGTGTCCGTTCGCTGTGATGTTCAAGGCCTGTTGTTTTCTTAGTGATGGTCCCTTGTCAGCATTTGGATATTCACATCTCTAAAAGACACGCGCGTCCTATAACTGATCCAGACCACTCACTCTATGAATATCATAAAATGAGCGCCTAAACATTCACGTAAAGTACGTGTCTTTCTGTTATGTCTGTCTGAGACGTAAATTGAAGTAATTAAAACTAGAACGACGCGTACAAAGAGCTGGATTGGTGTCGGGTTTTGAGAGCGCCTTGTACGGTTTAAGGAGAGCCTGCCTCGCATTTTTCCGTGTCTGGTATACTTATCGCAGTGAGTCTCGAATTCTGTGCAGGTACCTCGCGTACTGATTACTCACGCCCATCAGCTTATTTTCCCCTCTGATTCTGTAGCTTGTCAATGTCATGATTTGTCGACGTGAAGTTGAAAGGTGATCCTGAGATAACTCCGCCATTTGCTTCTTTTTGTTGCCAGTTGTACAGCACCTCCGTTGAGGCATTCCTGACACCCCAGTCCTTGTATTACGTTCGGTTTGCAAGTCTGAAGCTTCAAACTGCGTTATTCTCTCAGGTTTTAACTTGTGAGGCAACTGTGACCGTACTTAGCCGCAAGTCTTATACAGTAACCCGGGACTAAATTGACTCCCGGTAACCTCGTTAACCTCTGAGTTCTCAGCACGTGGAAGTACTGATGGTTGTGGGTTAGCCGATTATCCTCTCCAATATTTTGAGGCGATCAAGGGACATCATCATCACAAGCCCTATGAGATTCAATACACACGCAGCTGCATCGAATCGAATCGTACCTGTTCTTAAAAGGTGAACTTAGCCGTGTGAGTTTTATCCTAATCTTTTGTAGTTCAGGACCACCATTATTAATTATTCTTCTGCTCTATATTATAGAGGCTTTCCGTCGTTCTCGCAGTTTACCGGATAAGGGTGGGGAGGAGCGCCGTTTTTCGGTAGCGCAATATCTGCGCAGGGACGGAAGGTCGTTCCGGTGCTATCTTTGATAACAACTCACAGCCTGAGGGATCCCCGTACTCATACTACACTCCCATGTTGCGCTTGCTGCCCGAACTGCTCGAGAGCATCTTCGTCAGGTAGGACCTTCCCCTGATCGGTCTGGCTATTAATAAAAATTCATTTTCAGTCCGATGTACCTGATCAAAGAGCCCTTATCTTAGCATCCACTCTCTGTAATGACGGCGCCGCTTCCCTTGTCTAATACAATACTCCCAGTATAGACTGCAGGAAAAAAATCTGGATTCCGTGATTGGCAATCGTGTCTTATTGCCGCACTGTAAACTTGGAAGAAACGGTTCTACCTGAAATTCATCAATCCGCTGTACTATAAATGCCAAAGTTTCTGGGATCCGGCGACGTTTACCAAGGAAGAGTGATAACTGCGAAGTAGGGTGTAATACTTCTGATGGTCTTTACAGAATATTTCGCGAGGTTCATTTGACTGATTATGAGGAGCTTGCGCGGACGGGCGTACTTAGATGGGCCGAGGATTCGATAGAGCGCTGCCGGACATCGAGGATTTTTGGCTTGAGCTCACCATAGTTATCTTCTAGATCACAAGCTATGAAGAGAGAGCTCGTCCCGGTCTATCTGAAGTTCCAGCTTTGCTCCCTCATCTGCCACATACTTGAGCTGAGTATCAGCACCGTGCCTGACGCTGAACTCGTATGATGGAATGCAGCAGCTGGATCCGAATGTGAAGGCTCCTCTTTCGGCGGAGGAAGACGACATGCGAGGAGGGTAGGCTAGCTGATTCTTGAGTGTTCTTCGCTGCCGCTGAAGGACTTCAAAAAGGATACATTCTTCTCCGTATTTCCCCGGGTAGTGGTGCATAGACCACAACCTGCCCCTTGTTCTACCCTAATTCTCCATCTCGATGCGCTCCATGTGGATGTACGCGAAGAAGTCTCGGAACTACTGCTACTTTTACTCAATGTTCCTCTCTGCGTGTAGGAGATTGTATGGTCTGGGTGTATCGCGTCGTTCAAGCATATCTGTATCTACGCCAGCAATTCGGGTGCTCAAGATTGAGAGAGACAATGCGCTTCATCTATCAGCGAATGAAGAGATACAGGTCAGGGAGTATTTTTTGCAGTCTACCTCCGCACAGAGAACTTGACATATCACAGGCGGGAGGCTAGAAACAAGCGTTGTGGTAGGGCCGGTGCTAATAATGATGTTAACTCAGACATACACTTCCTCGTCGTTAGTGGTCAGAACCGAGAGCGAAGGCGGCTCGCTATGTACTCTGGACTGCATCAATTCAATCCTCAGGGTTGCTAACCTTAGACGCAACGGGAAACGATCACTAGGACACGACGCAATCATTCATGGTTGTCGCGCATTAGGATCTCCAGCAACATCGATCATTACCTGGTTGCCATGATTCCGGCAATATTGCTGTTACATCGTCTGCCATGTGCTTCATTAACGAGAAGCTTCTCCGTGTTCATTGGGCAAATTGCCTTGACTACTAGAGACCGTCTCGTCATCGGATACAATCCCAGGAGTACTGTTTCTATTAGCCTTTGTGGATATCCATTAAACTGTTGATTCCGAATCTACGCAAAGCGGTGACAGGCTCAGTAGCACAAGAACTAGGCGCGGAGAAATCCTCGATAAAGGTCATCTTCGCTTGGAACGACGTTCGATCAGGCCGGATGTTTTCAATAAATATCACAGCTGCGAGATGATTACCATTGTATGCTGCGTCTCCAGGACGAATACATTCTTTGCAACCCAATCCTTCTTTTTTACATGTGTCGCAAAGGGTTGCAAAGGAAGCCGTCATTGAAATTCCCGGGGACAATGGATTCGTCAAGAGGATGTCTTGGAATGGCATAGGGATATGATGCACCCAAGTTGACAAGTCATCAAGCCGCTCAATGAGGGAGAGTTGATCCGTCGTATTGGTTATCAAAAACGGGATCACAATAAAACCCTTCCTTTGAAAGCACATGGGCGCTCAGTTTCGTGACGGAGGAAATGCGGGAGTAGCATCATGGATGTATATCAATTTTCATAGAGGTATATCCAAACTTACATTCCTGAATCGTATCATTGAAACCGTACCGGATAATCAATTCGCCAATCCCTTCTCGGAGAATTCTCTAGAGCCAGCTAGCGTTGATGATCAGGCAACCGACAACCCCTCCTAAGTAATGGACGTCGACCCTGAAGGCGGGTGTTTTCAATAAAACAATGACACGGCGCGGCAGATCGGGAAAAGCGCTCGATCACCCTGAAACGCGATCGAGTAGTCGTCCCGTGGAATGCATGACGAGCGGTAAAAAATCGAAGACTCTTTCGCGTCAGCCTAGGATAAGGCCAAGTGGATGTCCGACGAACCCACTGATGGAAGTGTATTGGTACCGCCTTTCGCACCATAATATTAAGAACTGCACCACGATTTGTCGAACGAGGATAAATCAAGTATTCCACGTAGATGCTTTCCAAGGGCAGATGTTATTGAGGATGTCGTTAACCCTGCCGTGATATGGACCTCAGCGATGCCGTCAAATATACCTCTCGATCAGAACATAAAAGAGAACTTAAACTCTGCCCCCTTAAGAGACACTGCAAGGTGGATCAGAAAGTTTCAGAGTAATCACATCACGACAAGAGGCTGTGAAATTGACGCGCATACCGGCAGTATCTGCTGACTACGTGGAGGAACATTACCGGGTCAAGCCAATAGATTTCGCCAACTCGGATTGAGCACGGAACACCGACGACAATTGATGGGCGAGACGCGATTTGCGTGCCGTCATTTTGATACAGCAGCCTCCGCAAAACAGGAAATTAATACTCTCGAGGATACCCACATGCGCCTTACTCGCCGACAGATCGAACCTCTAGAGAAGGTTTCGTCCCCGACGATATGACCCGTCCCTCACACGAGAGTATCCTAATAGCCGAGTAGACCCTGTCTGGCCCTAGATTAAAATGAACGCTGATAACACGCTCGTTACTCCGTGATGTGGAGGAAAACTTACCTCAAATATTCCCCGAGTATCCCTCTTTTGCGACAGTCGGGTATCTAGGTTGCGGTACCGTCAGCACTTTTCGCCAGTTGCGCCTAAATATCTAAATGAACTGTCATCCTCGCCTGTCCCGGAATCATTTAGAGAGAGGAAATACTTACTAAAAATAAACGAGAGAAAATGCGGTTTTTTGGTGATAGATTGAGGTGAGGGCGTGTGAAATCTTGCGGCCGTTGAGGAAAACGCCACTTTGACAAAAGGGAGAGCAGAAATCAGAAAAGTCTTTGTTTCAGAATTAAGGAACGGTTACTTACCAGCTCTCTCGGATTCGGTGCCAATACATGTCGACCAAAATACACGACAGCCAATTGATAGCTTGAGGACATGGCCAAGTCGGTGTATGATAAACGTCTCCGATCCGATGATGGCTTCCACGCCCACGCCTTTTTTCTTGATTGATGAATCAAAACACCCATCAACGCGGCATAACATACAATCCGCCCTGAATGTACCGACGTCTCTAGATAATGACTCAAGAACACAGTAGCAACTCGAAGTACGAAAAGATACCATGCCATATGGGGTAGCCTATCTCCGATTTGAAAAATTCAAGTTGTGAAGGACGCGGGCTAAAAAGTACGAAAAACAGACGACCCTGATTTGATGGATCCAGAATAGATCGAGAATAGGCACCGAAGGAGGCTGAAAACAGAACGTCGCCGTATAGGTCCATAATCCAGGCGCAAGGGGGCAAAATCTTCATTGCGCAGGCGCGTGGGGATGTCTTTATTGACAGGAGAACATGCCTGCTGAATGAAGAACCAGATAGCCCGTGAGAAGTATATAGCACCAACAAGAAAAGACTTCGGAAAGCTTTCTTCCGAATGAGAACTGGGTTATTTGAACACGAAGCTAAAGCCAGGGTGACATGTGCCTGCGTGAGACAAATAAATCGTCTATTTCTGGGAGCGTATATATGGCGACCAGCCTATAAATTGGACAGGCTCGAGGACGGCCTAGCCTGCTCACAGCCTGCTGTGGAAGGAAACCACGCAGCGTGGATCATCTGCCAAGAATAAAGCGTGCGCGTGGCAGATGAAATCAAAAAAAGTTAGCTATGGAGCAAAGTAACAAGCCAAGTGAATGGTGTTTGGCTAACCGGCAACTATTCCGGCATTCATTGTTTGTCAAGAAGTCCCGATAGCGCGGATCATTTTTCTTCCTCTTGCCTTTCATCGCCAGTGGCAGATTCAGGTTACCAACCCTAAGCACCACCCTCTGACTCGGAGTGAGGAACGTTCGCCCTCAGCCTGCACCGCGTCACTATTCACCAGTATTCTCTCTAGTCTGACACCGCCTTTGACGACTTTGAACTGTGTACCCTGGGGCATGGTCGTAATTTCTACCTCGCTCACGCCGATATGGATTTAAAACCCTGATGTTGACCACGAGTTGCGGGAGAACCGCCTCACGTCCCAGGTCTCAGTCTAGCTTTTCGCTATGATTCCTTCTCCAGGACCGAAGATGACCAGTCTTTCTCGCTAAAGTTCTTTTTCAATCGTGATATTCGCGTGCACAGGCAAGGATTGAGGTGCCGTATTTCTCTGGTCATCAGAAGGGTTTCCCCTTGGACGACTTTGGGTTCTATACATTTACACGGACTCGAAAGGATTTGCCTCCAGTCCGGATGTGCAAAATGACGGCCTGCGCCCCGGATTAACGATCCTCAATAGTAAGTCGCAATCTGGTCTTATCTCTCGATCTTATGGTGCACCTTCTCTAAAGACGCGGAAGACAACGATGACGATTCTTCTCGCCGATATTCTGGAGTCGATGATGCTTCCTCTGAATATCAGACGGAGAAACTCTTTTCTATCCATAAAATGACGCGTTGCCGAAAAGGCCTAGGAGCTATTTTTATATTAATGTAAGAGAAGAGTATACGCGAATGAATACATTGATTTTCCCCCCATCCTCATGAACGCGAACTTTCTCTCACTCTAACGCAGTTCTTCTAAATTCGCGGACGCAATACATATATATGCCTGTTGGGCCTGCCGCCCGACTCTGGCTCTCCCGATTGTCGGATGGTGGGAAGGTGCCTGGTTGCCCTGGTTCGGAACGGACAACCCGTCTCTGCCCTCCAGACACGGGGAAGACCGATGATGTTGGGGGGGATATATGGATTGACGGTGTCGAGACGACCCTGTGGCGGCTCGACGGGGGTCGCGGTTGGAAAGCGGGCTAGAACGTCGCAAGCGAGACAGAGAAGCTGAGTTGACATGGACGGGCGACATAATATAGTGGTATTGTAGTGGCCAAGGGACTACATGATGTATCAATAGGTTATGTGTAGTCCGAATACGACATAAATTACTGCTGGATAGTAAGTGAAGGGGTATTATAATGATATTGATTATTATCTGCAAATGAGTGAGTACGTGGTACAGAAAACGAGAAAAAAAGGGAATGATAGTAGTAGTAGTAGATAGCAAAGACGTTTTAGCGAGGACGTGACGTATAGTTCGTGAAAAGTGGCAAGAATGGTGTTTGCGGGATACGTATTTCATTTTCAATCATGACTGGTCTTCTTCTGGAGGTGGAGTTGGCTCGGCGGGGACGATGGTACCACGGACGGGATCGTATCTTCCTGAGCGCCTCGGAGCCGGAGATGATGGAGCGGGAGCGGGAGGCTCTTCCAGCGAATAAGAATACCGCCTTGCGTGTACAGGCGACAGCACCGTCCCGCTCCCTGAACTCGGACGAGCCCATGTCCCGCCGAACCTGGGTGGTGCACCCTCTGGCCCCCACTGCACGGGCGGGGGGAGGATACGCTCCGGAGATGGACTGCGGTGATACGTGCTGCGCTGAGGGAGCGGCGCCGGACTACTACCACCACGAAAGTGTGTGGGGCTGTACGGACCGGGGCTCCTCCTGGGGTACGGGCTGCTACCGCGGAAGGGTGGGCGCGGGCTCTCGCCCGGGAAGGATAAGGGCGGGAGCGTGCGTGAGTAGTCGATCCGGCGGGAGAGGGACGGAGGAGGGGGAGACGGGGGAGGGTACGGTTCTTGCAGGCGCGAGTACCGGAATGGGCTCTGCTGCGGAGGCGGGAAGGACCTGCCGGGCATGCCGGGTCCGAGGAGCGATGAGGAGGAGGGTTCAAAGTACGGCGGAGGCGGAGGTGGGGCGGTCCCGGGAGGATAGCCGTAGTGCGAGGGGAAGGAGGGCGGGTGAGGGTGCGAAGAGGTCGGGAACGGGCCGTATTGGGGCGGACGCGTCAATGGAATGTCGCTCTGACTCCGTGGTCGCCGCGCTTTTTGGCGTTGGTTCTATGGACGAGGTTAGATGTAGGGTTAGGCGCAGAAAGTGGTTGTGCTTACTTGAAACCATATCTGAGACGAGGTCAGTCGAGGTTGAAGAGAAGAAAGGGTATTGCCACTCACTTGAACCTTTCTCGCACTCAGCCCAATAGACCTTCCCACTTCCTCCCTCATCGCTGTCGTAGGGAATCGTGACTACAAGCCGAGTCAGGCCTAGATCTCACGGAGCCAATAACACTCACCTGGGCCAAGAGAGCATGCAAAACAGCAGACTGGTGGGGGGTCGTAAGAGTGCGCGTGCGTTTCTTCTTCTGCGTTGGAGGCGGGGGCGTCGGGTTTTTCTCCGTGTCGCCCTCTGATGAGCTCCCCACCGAGCTCCGGCGGAGACGCTTCGACATCCGTTCTTGGTCTGACTGCTCGGGTTCTGGTGGTTCTCGGCGACGTGTGCGCGTAATACCGGTGCTCGTGCTCGCCTCTGGCTGCTGCTGCTGCTGCGGAGAAGGCGCGCGTCGACGTGAAGAAGAAGAAGGGTCGTGTGTTCGTGACGAAGTAGTTTGTCGAGTAGTAGTGTCTGTCGGCGGAGGCGATCGCTCCTCCCTCGACATCCAGGATTTTTGCTGCCTCCCAACCAAAAGGGTAATAAAAAAACAAGAAAGAAGAGAGAGAGAAAAGAGAGAGAACCGCGCGCCGTAAAAAAGAAAAAAGAGTTAAAGGAAACCTCTTTCCTCCTTCAACACATCCTAGTCGTCGGGGGGAAGAAGAATGGAAACAGAGAAGGAAAAAAAAAAAAAAGAGGACAGAGCCAGGGTAAGCGTTCAGATCAACGACGAAATTACATTAATGGTAACAGCACCCGCGGGACCTAGAGCCGAATTTTATCGCCACCCTGTCCCTTGGGCCCTTCACGTCATAACCCAATCTTGGATTGAGTTGGCGATCGGTAACAATGTATTATTGGAGGGGGGGGGGGGAGCAGGTGTTGTTGTACCTCGATGTGGGAAGTATACGCTTTGTTGGCGAGTATCGTCCCGTAAGGTTAAATTTATGAAAGGAAGGCCTTCCCCCCCGCCCGAGTGTTCCGATGCAGTTGGTTGCCATGAGGGTGGGAAAAGGAATACCTTACACATGTCACGGCATTGACGTTGATATGATGTGTGACACCGCGACGACGAAGAAGTTTAAGGGCGGAACGGACGAACTTTTTCCGGAAATGGATTTCTCCCGGCTTCCCCTTCTCCTTGTTGCGGGTGTAACATACGAAGGGAGGGAGATATGGAAGGAGCACAAATCTTAGAGTCACACAATGGAATTCCTTTTCCTTTTTTTTCTGACATTCCGTCATCCGGCATTTGAGTCTACCCTGGCTCGAACGCCACCGATGATTGCATGACGACGATGCTCGGACAGGGAGTGGTTTAGTTAATAACGGGCGTCAATTGAAGCGACTATTAAATGCAATAAAATCCTACGGCGTATCGTGTTCTCCGGAGTCGTCATGGGAAAAGCTGGGCCCTCCCGCCACACTTTGCAAATCCTCCCCTCGCAACGTTGACACCACCCCCCCGCTCTAGGCCCTCCCGTATGTTTTCGATCATCTCGGAGTGCGACGCTCTAGGATTGAGCGGATTGAAGGGGATTTAATTATGTTAATCGTCGGGGAGGAGTGAGCATTCTAGAGGGTTCGGCGAAGTATGTCTCCGACATGAAAAGAGTAATGACTGTGCGATTGTCGAGCTTAAATCCTAACAAAAATGATCGTAAACGTGGACGATTTTCATTGCCGACTCGAGGGGTTTAATGAAAAGGAAAAAAAGACACCGCGACAAAAACACCTTGCCGTAAGAGCGATGGCTTGGAGAAGGAGGGCGCAAATTCATAGGTTGATCGAAAACGCGTTTGAGGGACGATCCGAGTGCGAACCTGAGCGAGTGTGAACCCTCAATCTTATCTTTCCACGATCCATCGTAAACGCGTTTCAGCAATTGAGGGTACGTCGCTGGGTCCTCGATCACGATCGAAGCTGCACAGGTTTACGGAGAAAGATAAGAACGAGTATGCGCTGGAGAGTATTAAGAGGAGTATGTATGTTCTTGGATGATCGACGCGCAACGTGAAACGTGAAAGGGAGGGGCGGGACCGAATGTTAGGAGTCAGAGACGCGTCAGAAAGTAGGACCAGAAGAGTTTAGCAGACATAGCGAAAGAATTACTGGTTCCACAGAAGTAGAAAAAACACCGAGACGCAATCGATGACGCAGAAGGAAGCAAGAAGGAAGGAGCACCGGGTAACTCCGAATCTTAAGCGCCTATGCCAAACAAGACCAACTTTTCATTCAACTACTACGTCTTGATGGATTGATACTGCCACCGCTCTTTTCTCTCTGGTTGAACTCTAAATCTAAATCCGCATCCTTCTCCAATTGGGTCGATGAAACGCTTAGGGTCCACCATGAATTGCAAGCGGGGGTGGTTACTACCAAATGAAAGTAAATTAACCCGCGATAACAGGTTCAAAATGAAGAACCCTGGTCACTATGTTTCGTCGATAATTGAATCCCTGCGCCACACATAGGAGTCGCAGCGTAGATGGATGGTGAGTACGTCTGGAAAATACCAAGATCCACCGCTAATGGAGCCAAGATATACGACTCCGAGTTGAGCAAGGCAATCACACATGATTCTATACGATTTGCGCCCACTCTCCCCGCTGTTTACCTCGTCCTCTTCGCCAATACATAACCCATAAAACTCTGCGCATACACATAATCCCATCACAACCCTCCTCATGAAACTCTACACATCCGGCGTAGCCCTCGTCACCGGTGCCGGCCAAGGCATCGGCAAAGCCACCGCCCTCTCCTTCGCCGAATCCGGTGTCCGCGGTCTCGTCCTCGCGGGCCGCACACCCGCCCCTCTTCACGCAACCGCCCTCGAATGCAGAGCTATCGCTGAGAATCCCGATTTCGACGTCCTCGTCGTCCCGACTGATATCAGCATCGAGGAGTCCGTCAAGAACCTCATGAAGACCGCCGTGGACCATTTCGGGAGAGTGGATTATTGTGCGAACGTCGGTGGGGTCAGTCAGTTGTTTCTGAGAGTTAGAGAACTCGAGACTTACTTCTTTGTACAGACGATGGGAACGAAGACAAAGTTCTCGTCTATACCTACGGAGGATTGGCTCGCTATCCAGCAGACGAATATCAACGGGATCTTCTGGCTCGTGCGCGAGCAGATCAGTGTTATGGAGAAGCAAGAACGGCTCGTGACGCCTATCACGTCTCCCAAGCGCCCTGCTGAAAGAGGAAGCATCGTCGTGCTCAGTGCTGCAGCCGCAGTTATTGCCCTACCCGACGGAGGCGCATATACTCACACCAAGTACGCGACAAACGGTCTCACCAAGGCTGCTGGTACGTCTCATTCCAACCATCTACTCACCTATGCTAACTCTTTCGTCCAGCCCAAGACCACGCCTCGAACGGGATCCGCATCAATGCCATCCTCCCAGGGTACATCTACACCGAAGGCCTCGCCTCCCACCCCGCTGCCACGCCTGAGGCTGCAAAGCGCATCGTCGACGGCTGCCCACTCGGACGCTTCGGCGAGGCAGGCGAGATTGGGGACCTCATTGTGATGATGAGTTCGCCGAGGAATGGCTTCATGATAGGAAGCAGCGTCTTAGTCGATGGTGGGCAGACGTTGAGTGGGGAGTAGATTGCGTGGAATGTCAATTGATGTTTTTGCCCCTGCTCCATGTGCGACTAAACGTTCTCAAGCCGGCTTTATCAGTGAGGGAGCGTCGAGCCCGAATCAGTGATTTATGGTGGCGATACCGCAGATCGTCCCTGCTCCACTGCTGTGTCTCCCGTCCTCGATGAACATGGCTTGTTGCGGCTTCTCTACATAGCCCACTCAGATTCTGGAACCGAAGCGCGCTTGCCTGTTATATCTCCTTCTCATCTTCAGCGGCTCTGTCGATAAACGTCCCGTCAATAACCTCAAAAACTTATTAACGAGGCCCGTCGGGAAATCGCCGTATGCATACGACCATAAACTCTGTTCACCACTGCTCTTCCAATTATCTACCATCTCCTAAGCAAAGTCTTCGTGTGGTTCCTTCCTTCCATTCCGTACCCACTGCGAATTATGTCTGGGTCGTCCTGCGCGTATCCAGGGATCGAACGAATGTACAGGCAAGGTTCATCGATAAATGAACGCGCAGTATTCAGACATCTGGTGATAGGACTGCGAATTGTCCTAGGGATGTCTGCGTGCTGTATTTCTCCAAGTCAACCAGGGTATCCAAGCATCGAAGAAGGTATATACGGGGTTTCGCTTGATAAATGAACGCACATATCTGGTGATAGAGCGGCGGCGTCGCGACGAGGAATTGCTGGAGACTTCTTGGTCGTGCACTTGTTGGACTTTCCCGCCGTTCACTTCCGCTCTGTTCTCTCTCCTCTTCCCTGTGCTTCTGTATCCTTTACAATCACAAGTGGCCTCAGAAACGGAACCGAAGCGCCTGCCTATCATATATCCTTCTGACCCTCGGCAGCTGTAGGTTCTCTATTGTTGTCGCCTTCAGATGTGTCACGATAAACGTCTCCTTACGCGTCATGTCGAGAGTTTTTGAAAAAGGGAGGCACTGTTCACTGTTGGGAAAACACCGCATACATGCGACCGCAAACTTTGTCCACCATTCCTCTCCTAAACGACGCGACCGCGTGATTCTCTCCTTCCACTGCGAACGATCCCAGGGATGTCCGGGTGCTGTCACCTGCGTTCCTCTGCCGCAGCTCCAAGTCAACCATCGTGTATGGGCGTATCCAGGCATCGAAGAAGGTACATGCGATGTTTCACTCGATAAGTAGAGAATATGAACGCACAGTATACATATATCTAGTGACAGAGTGATGGCCTCGCGACGAAACATTGATGGTGACTTCTTGGTCATGCATCCGTCGGACGCTCCGTTCTTACTGGACCTCTCTCCTCCTCCCTGTGCTTCTGTTTAATTTACAATCACAAGTTGCCCCAGAAACAGAATCACAACGTCTTAATAGAGGCCGGAAATCATGATCTCTCTGGTTGCTGGAGATCATCAATCATCACTGCCTCAGATTGATGACCGCACGGTTGACCCTGTGCTCGCTGATTGATGGAACGCGCGCAAGAGATGGATGGTGAATGAGAATGACCTTTAATATCGGACTTGTTGGCAGGATACGCGTTAAATCCAAGGTGGAGACTTCCCTTGACCTCTCGCCTCCCGAGGTCCCCTCTGATAATGTAATAGATTGGTGATTAACAGGGTCGATATACAAGCGCGGTCTTAAATGTCAGTGACGAGTAGGTCACTGAGCACGCCTTATCGTCGTTCCCCTTTTAGTCTGTTCAACGGAACATCTATGAGTATCAAAGCGATGCGGCCACGAGGGCTGTACGCATACCTCCTTCCCGATGTCCTAAATTAGAGCGTACAAAATATGGATTCCGGCCGGGCCGAAGCTTGTTGACATCCACTCTCTACTAAGCTCTTTTCATTTCTCCTACTTCAGCTGCGCTGCGCATGTCTCCCTCTATCTCTATATATACGACTGTTCTTATTGATGACGAGAGATCCATCCTCTATACAGTATCTCTACGAAAACTATCCCCATCAGTACAAGCAGAACTCCCGCCCTCATGTTTGTAAGTACACCCGGGTACTGTACAGTGTACATTACCAAAGGCTGGTGCTTGTGTTAATCCGTCACCTCCTATTTCCGGATCCGTCCGTTGCGGAAGGAAAGAAGTTGGTTGTTCTTCAAACCAGAGCGCAGGCATGTCTTTCTACGCAGAGTTATTATATTCTCCGCTAGAGATTCTCTTCTAATTGAGCCGGGCAAAGAATCGAGGCTCTTAACGATTGAGCTTTGAAGAAGTAATCTTACCGGGCCGCGCGCGCCGACATGACCAGCTAATAGTATGAATGGCATTTTAGGTATGCACCATTGTTATGGCTTCATTATGTCGAAGATGGCTAATATTCCAGATCTTCTCGGAGTATACATCTATGCCGTTGAATCCCGCAAGGCGAATATATTCTATTTTCGGTCTTTGTATACGCCTATCGGTTCATTCAATTCCAAGGTTCTCTCGCAGACATTCGCGGGTCTCTATGACATCCATAATGGCGTTGACGTTTCATTATTTCAATGTAATGTACGTTACCTACTTCATTTTACATTATGTCGCCATTGATGAGACAGTATGTGCTGATGTGTTCTCCCTCACCTCCGATCGCGTCGTAGTCGCAGAGGCGAGGCTTTTCTTTCCTCAAGCTTGCTTTTATTCATTCGTTAAAATAAGAACGAACATTCGGAATTTCGATTGGAAAGGGTCGAGATCGAGGTGGTAAGTGGTATAACTCATAAATCTCCCCCACGAGCGATAGCTTCTGCTTCAAAGAAGAGCCATACAGTGGAGGCCCGTTCAACCTTCGCGATCTCCACTTTGAATAAACCTTGCAATGACATGGGATACTTTCATTTAGGTATAGGACGTTTCCATGGCACTGATGTGGAACAACATACCTTCTTGATCGCATTTTCCAGACCCAATCCGTTTGCAACCGTCTAACTGGATATACTCGGTTACGGTATGTTATTTCAGCGCTAGGCCCTCCTTAGAGGGCACTGTTCAGTCATACATCCTCGGACTTGCATTGTCAATTGTCCATCTGATCTCTCCTTTATTCCTGCGGAGTCACTAACGTGATAACAGAGGCCTGAGGTTAATATCAACGGGTCTCGGGAGAACACCACAATTACCACATACACGTAATGTTCCGCTGGCTGTAAGTCTGTCTACCTTATAATGAACGCTTTCCCGAACCCGAGAGGAAGAAGGCGGTGCATTCATATTGCTAGTAGTTCCACCTACGGGATATTTTTGATCAATACGTACCGTTTATCGAGAATGGTATGGTCTACCTCTCTTTCGGACTTTGGTTTGAAATTCTTCAGCCATAAGCGCTGGTCGTTTCAAATTCAGGCTCCTCACTTCTGACCAAATTCCCGTCTTTACCGTTAAAGAGTCGTACTTGAGTCTTGCTTGTACCATCACGAACTGCTGCAGGAGGCAATAGCAGGGTCATTTTGGCTTAGTATATTTCGGCACCGGAGGCTCAAAGCAGAGGCGGAGGAATACGGCAGATGAATCTAGCTTCTCGAAACATTACAGGTTCTTGGCGCCAATGTTGAACGATAAGGTCACAGGTTTACACAAACCATCATTCGTCATGGATCTCCGTTCTCCAGAGAATCCGCCTATCTACTTCTGGCTTGTTGTTCAGAGAGGGCGGCTTGCCGTTCCGGTCTACTTTTTCATAACCGAAACTTATGTCTTTCCGTCGACCACTTTATGCAGGTGGGTTGTTACCGTCGACTGTGCAAGAACCATTGAGAAATGTGAAGCTTCATTAGGTCACGCCGACCAATATGAGGATGAAAGAAACCGATGTATATCCATTGGTTACGGAGGACTATCGATCAGGCCACTCGTCTCATCCCGGAGATGGCGTCTGCAAGTCATAAGAGTGAGAAGTAAGACCTGGCGTGTACAGGGTTGAAAATAACTAATGGACATGTGGCCTGAGTCTCAATTTGACCATCATCTCGTGCATCCCGGTTTCAGGCGGATTGAATTCTTGAGTATGTCCGTGCCGAATGTAAGTACAGATATCAGACGTAGAGAGGAGGATGAATTGCACATACTCACAGTAGTCTATGTGAGATTCGAACCCGTACAAGGTAGTAAGGCCAATGGTATTTCGGGACCTATTAACTTTTCCACTTTCGGTTCTGGTTGGGGAGTTCGTTGAGCGGTGAAATAAGGACTGCCTTATCTGCCCCCAGAGGTGATGGGGCGCGATGGCAAGGCGTGTATATCAGTCAGAGTCTCGTATAAGGATCATCCTCACTCATAACAAACGAGCAGGTCTTTGAAATGATGATTCACGTGAGAGGGCGCATAGCATTCAGTGATATCTACCGTGAGGACGAGAATTAACAGTTGCCTGACATAGAGATTTCCCCCCTGCCATCAGAGCCTTGGCGAACGTCTAGGTCTCGATATCGTTTACTTGTGCGCGGCGACATACTGTCATGAGTTATATTCCAGCTCCTTCGAAGTTCGAACGACACGGAGGATCGGTGGTGATGGTGATGGCGCGAGGGGAAGAAACATGATCCGCGGGATTGCGACTCGTGACAGTAATGACTAATAATTGCCGGGGTAGTCCCCGAACACCCACAGAAGCCCTTAGCCAAGCACGCTGAAGCCCTGTTCGCTATGTTGAGCTTGAACCTTCGTCACGGTGCTCCTTCGCTTGATGTTATACCGATTTTAATCCACTAGCGATAAATGTTCCTCCTGTTAACCCACTTTTCCCCTCCTCCTTTCCTCCGATGTGGGGGTGGTCTGCGCGTAGGATGGTGTCTCTGCCCAAGCTAGACTGTCCTCGAGTCCGTCAAACTATGGGGCTGCTACAATATGTACACTCTTAAAAATTATCTCTCCAACGGCTGGCTTGTCTCACGCATACGCAAGACCTGCTGGCTTCAGCTTCCTTATCGTTTTTGCAAAACAAGGAATCATTACGTACCTCCTTGAACCGCTTACGTCTCGAATTGGCCAGCTCTCCAACAGGAGGAACTGACCTTCTGTTCCAGCCTTTCTGTTGGCCGTACCTCTCACGGGCCATATCGTCGAGGACATCCCATGTGCGGCAATGAGGATTGCGATTCGGCTTCCGTTTAATGGAAAGATACTTCAATACCGGGTGAATATTTGCGTCTCGCCCTGGATTATCTGCTGTTGAACAGTGGGCCTGACGTTGTATTTACAGCTCCTCCTGTGCCTACACTCGATCTATTCTTAATCTGATAAGAAACCAAGGTCGTCTGTCCGTACCTTTAGCTTCTCTGCTAGCAAGGATCGCGTGCTTCACAACTTTTACACGTCTGAGAGATGCTACGGCGTTAGACAGGGTACGTTCATTATCGTTCACGAATACGTCACGAGGTGAGTAACCTTATTTCCTTCAGCAATTGTCTAAAGACATCGGCACCATTACATATATTCAGGGCGGATTGTTACATTGATGGGTTTTGGTTCATCAATCAAGAAAAAGGCAGATCAGTGTGGAAGAATCATCAGATCGGAGACGTTTATCACACACTGACTGGGCGGTCATGGCCATGTCCTCAACCTTCTGACGCTATCAAATGTGATAGATGGATGTGGCATATTGTGGTCAACACGGAATGGCTCAGAATTTGAAAAGGCGTGCTATGGATGCATGAAGCCCGGTATTTCGTTCCTTAATTCTGGAAAAGATTTTCTGATTCTGCTCCTCGTCAAACGTTTTCCTCAACGGCCGTAGATTTCACACGCATTACGAACATCTCAATCTATCATGAACTTTTTCTCTCGTTATTTTTAGGAATGATTCCGAGACAGGCGACGATGACAGTTCATTTAGATATTTAGGCGCAACTGACGAAAAATGCTATTGACAATGACGGGACCGCACCCAGATACCCGGCTACACCGACTGTCGGAAAGAGGGATACTCGGGGAATGATTCGGGGTAAAATTCCATAATTGAGTACGAGCGTGTTATCAGCGTTCATTTTAATCACTGCCAGACAGGGTCTACTCGGCTATTAGAATACTCTCGTGTGAGTCACGGGCCATATTCGGAGACTGAACCCTTCCAAAAGTTCAATCAGCGACTCTTTGTTGGTGCCCTGCTGCTGTCGCTGAATAAGGCTCCTGTGGGTGTCCTAGAGTATTAATTTACTTTTTTGCGGATATGAAGGTACGCAAATCACGTTTCTTCGCCTTCAGCTGTTAGCAGTGTTCCGTGACTAATCCGAGTTCGCGGACGATTTTGAACTCTATTGGCCTTGTCCATTTTCGTTTCTGTTGAATGTCCAGCGGGCGATGGGATGACGGCGTGTGATACTACCGATACGCTCATCGGATTGTACAGCCTTTGGAAGTATCTTGTCGTGGTGCGTTTCCCCTCTGCATGCTCTGAAACTTTCTGATCCACCTTTCAGTGTCACCGTCATCTGCGAAGCACATTTTAAGTTCTGGCTTTTGTGCATGGGAAGCTTCATATCGAGAGGCACCTTTATCGGCATCGTTGAGTTCCATGTCACGGCACTGTTCACGACATCCTCATTAACATCTGCGCATGGGAATAAATCTAAATGGAATGCCTGATTTACCCTCGTTCGACAAGTCGTGTCTGCAGAGACCTGCTAAAGGTGGTGCGAGTATACTCCCGTCAAATCAATGGTTTTATCGGATGTATATGACCTCTACTTCGCCTTATCGTAGGATATTGTACAGCAATGTTTGATCTTTACTGTTCCCGTCGTGGTCACGGCCACCATGCATTCCACCGAACGAGTACGAACATGACACGACTACTCGATCGCGTTTCAGGGTGATCGAGCGCTTTTCCGATCCGCCGCACCAGGCCGCGCCGTGTCATTGTTTATTGAAAACACCCGCCTTCAGGGTCGACGTCCATTTCTTAGGAGTGTTGGTTGCCTGATCATCAACGTGTCTCTGACTGCGCTTTGAGGCCGACTGTAGGTACCCTGGGCTATATTATCCCGGGTGGTTTCAACTGTTCTTGGATACCATTCATAGGGGTAAGTTTGGATGTTCTTCCATATGAATCGACCGACATTCATCCCTGATTATCATGCCTATTCCCGTGCTGCCTCCATCGCGAAACTGGAGCATCATATGGTTCGAAGGAAGGGTTTCACGATTATTCTCATGACTTTTGATAATTAAGATTACGGACAACTTCTCTCATTGAGCGGCTTGATGACTTTTTAATGTAAGTGCATCATATCCCTATGGCATTCGACAACATTCAATATGTCCTCTTGACGAATCCCTTATGCCGGGAATTGAATTACAGGTTCAGTTTCAATCCGAAACCAATTGCTGCATACGTATACTACCAGAGAAGGATCGGGTTACAAACAATGTATTCATTCTGGATACGCAGTATGCGGCGGTAATCATCTTAACATCCTCAAAGCCCTGATATTTTCATTGAAAACACCCGATCCAATGGTATACCATTCTAAGCGATGAGTTTCATTTGGTAGGACTCGGTAGTGAATCAAAGCTGTTCTTGCACTACCAAGCCTCTTACCGACACATAGCGCGTTCCGTAGTTTTCGAATGAATAGTCTCATCAACATTTACCGAAGGGGGTGGACGTGGTTACTGGCATGCTCCGTCTGCCACCTCAAACGAAGAGATAGGTATACGCAGGTCTCCAGTAGTCAAGGTGATTGTCCCAATTCATATGGAGAGTCGCCTTCTTAATGAATCACATGGCGGCGATATTGCAGGAATCATGGCGACAGGAAGTGATCGAGGTTGCTGGAGATCATAATGTGCGAGAACCATGAACAATTCTGTCGCGTCCTTGTGATCATCTACGACGCGCCGACCGTTGATGGAGCACAAGCAAAATAAACCTATTTCCCATCAGCGAGTCCCGAGTAAATGGCGGGCCGTCCCTACACTTGGTTTTGATAATTTGACTGTCACTCGGACGTGAATGTCGGCGTTGATTCATGACGATGGGGAAAGATGGATTGCTTCTTTCCAGCATCACATAATAGTACGATACCCTACAGTGGAGGAAATCCGCAATACTCCCCCATTTCTATCTCTTCAACAGAATATCGATGATGGGCCAGGATATATCTCAACCTGAGGACCCCAATTACTAGTGAAAGTCGCCATACTAGTTTTGGGTCTTCTTCGGGCATATACGCAGGTCGTAGGAAGGGTTCCACCTCTGAAGCGCGTTGAGGATGATTATCTATCTTCGTACATCTTCTTTGATGGAAATACAGACGTAAAGAATCTTGCGACGCTGTAAAGACCTGTTACTTAGCTCGATCCCTGTCAACGCAAACACGGTGTGTATAGCCAGGCCTGCATTACGTGAGAGCGAGGAGCAAGCTGTGGGCGGAAGCATCACTCGCCGGATAAATACGGAGAAACATGTATCTTGGTGAACGTACTTCGGTTGGGGAAAATAGCAAAAGAACTGTCTGGACCTCCCTCCTCGTGGATCATCATGCATCATTCTCCGCCGGCAGCCTTCGCAGTCTCAAATGAAGTTTCGAAATATTTACACAGAGTTATATATGCGCTTATCTGAGGGTCTTCCTAAACTCATCAGATAGTGCGTCGATACTCAGATCAAGAGCGTGCAGGTGGCACATATGAGGGATCAATGCAGGGACATCAGATGAACTCGGAAGGGGTTCTCTTGTCGGCTTGAGATCTAGAAAACGACTACAGCGTCCTTCGGGTAGATCACGAAATTGCGACACGACCAAACGATGATTGGAGGCGAGTTGGGGTTCAAAGAAGGGGCAAAAGCAGGCTCCGTCGGAAGACTTGAGTCCTTGGCTATCGCGTGTGAGCGTACTGGGGTCCTCATAGCACGAGTTCTTAACTGACCGAAATTGGTGGAAAGACGCGCACGGTATATATAGTTCTCGGCCACACACGGACAGGAACGATGTCGTGACGGTGGGAAGCTTTCTGAGCTCCTTCCAGCAATTTATTACTTCTAGTAGTCCTCTCTGAATCGTGGTCAGAGTATGTCCTTCAATGGAAAGCATCCTCTGCTCAGCGAAAGAAAACTCACGAAATCGTCTGTAAAGAGACCATCAGCGGCACAGTAGCCACAAGAACTTTCCGGACGTCCTTCGCAGATATCTAGTATCTTCCATCGGAAAACGACGGCCCAGATGAGTTGGCATTTGTGGTACGACGGAGTAAATGATTTCGGGCAATGGTGTTCAGCGTGTTTCTTGCCTGAGCCTAGAGCGAGGAAGAAAATTGGAGACGCGATTCGGAATCAGAAGATTGTTTGTTCGTGAAATCAATAGTGAGACCTTTTGGAGACGAGGGGCTTGAAGACGTCACTTCAGAGCGTGCATGTCACCAGGGCTCTTCGATCAGACTCACCGGACTGATAATGAATCTCGGTAATGGTCAGACCGAGCAAGAGAAGGTCTTATCCAAGGATGGCATTCTCCAGTAGTTCGGTGGTGTATGCGCAACATGGAGTTCATTGGAAGAACGGGAATCGCTGTGATTGTCATCAAAGACAGGACCGGAACGATCTTCGGTGCCTGCGCGGATATTGCGCAACCGAAAACGGCGTTCATCCCCATTCTTTTCAGGTCAGGGGTCAAGAGTGAGAATAATGGGATTGCATGATGATATAGAGCTGGAGGATAATCGATAAGATCACGGTCCTGGACTACAAGAGATTAGTAGAAAGCCAATGCAGCTAGGTTCCCAAACATGTACATTTCGATCCGATTCAGGCAGGCGCGCGTATCTAATGTCATAGGACTTCGGAGGGGCTGTACAACTGAAAAGGAAGGGTTCAAAAAGAAGCAAACGGTGGTGTAATTTAAGGCCCACTTTTCAAATTCATATCGACAAATCACAAAACAGCTGGGTATAGAATCAGAAGGGAATGTAAACTGGTGGCAGTGAGTAATCAAGAAAAGAGGTACTTGCATAGAACTCGAAACTCGCCGCGATATACCAGACATGGAATAAACGCAAGGTAGATTCTCCTCAGTCCGTACAAGGAGCTCTTTAAAACCGGCGCCAATACAGCTCTTTGCAGGAAAGTGAAGGACTCGGTAACCTCTAAGCAATAAAAGAATACGCACTATCTCGATGGGAAAACGAAAATATCTCGCTCTGGAGTGAAACCATAGAAATACCTCTAGGGTACAATCAACAGAAATCTATGTGCATTTCATTCTAGTTTGAATCATTTCAATTTACGTCTCAGACCGACACAACGGAAAGATACATACTTTACGTGAATTTTAGGCGCCGTTTTACGGTATTTATAGGGTGAATGATGTGGATCATTCACAGGACGCGCGGGTCTTTTAGAGATGCTAATCTCCACACACGAACGAGGATATTGGCAAGAAATAACAGCAGGCTATGAATATCACGGCGAACGAGAACGGCTTGCAGTGAGAAATACCTTAACATGACTTCTTAGGCCAGGCCAAAAGTCGGTGTTTCAGAATGAACTGAAATAAGGCTTCTTAGTGTCGTAAGTATGTCACCATCACGAAGGAAAACAGACGAACCTGGCCTAAGAATAGCCTTACGTATCTCATGTTTCGTGACCAGGTTTCTTTGATGAACATTGAACGTTGAAGCTCAATACTACTGGCACCAAAAGAATCCTTCTTAAAGGGAGGACTGGAAGCGCATAGAGGTTGTGTGTACACGGCATCCAGGCACATCGGCAGCACGGCATGTCGCCCTTACACCAAAGCCTTTGACAAATAAACACCTTCTTTGATCTCTCACTCGTGTGTCTTCCTTCATTGTCCGTTTATTGCTCTAATTTCAGCTGGAATGGATAAGAAACACTGAAGAACCATACGGATCTCTCTTTCCGCGGTGCGTATCCTCTTTGTTTCACTCTTTGCTACGTCCACTGAAAGTTTAAAGATTCGAGAAGTCCGCCATATTTCGTCTTACATCTTGAAGGCTTCAACAAAAGTGTATCGAGATCAGGCTGGGAGCTCTATGTGACTTTGCGCTATCTGTATGTTCCCTATTTCTGGAGCGCCTCACATGCAATGTTTCTTATCTCAACATCTAGCTTCCTGGACAGCAGGAAAGAAATGCTCCCGTCATTCTTGCGGCGTAGACTGCCGTCACTGAGTCAGACCGTTGTGTGACGGACCCACAAGCCTTCTCTCACTGACTCGCTCATGAGTTATGCCTGACAATCTCCGCCCAGAGAAGAAGTTCGACTCAGGCCAATGGCGAAACCCCTTACTCCATTGGCATTTTATCAAGGTAAGTATTGACTTCATTTAGAGGCGATGAATCTATCCTCTTAATTACTTCTAGATATGATGAAACGAAGCACAGTGGAATACGAGAGCAATGCACGACGAGGCTAGAGGTTAATCACCCGAGTCCCCAAGTGAAGGTTTTGACTGTCAAATCCGCAGACATACGGCTCAAGATTCAGACGTCGTGTACTTAAGACAATGTCCGGGTCTTTCTCTTTTTGACAAATTTTATACTTCATGCTAGCCTGCTATGGTTGTACTTACTAACCGTGCATGGAGGTACGATATAGATGTGGCGCTCAATCGCTATTATCGAATGCCCAGGCTCAACAGGAAGGCGACTTTAAATGAAGAAGCCAGGCCCTCGTTACTTGGAACAATCGCTCCTTATATGTAACGAAGACGGAGCATTCTTTTCTTTAGTAACGTTGAGTTATCGGCTACCCTTCCCGTATATAGCATCCCGGAATGACCGGTCATCTCTGGGCCCGTTCCTCGGAAATTTGGAAGTCTGGTGCATTTAACTATAATGATACTCGTGGAGGAAAGTGCTGTGGTTCGTGACGGTACCGGTTCTAGATGGCCGAATTCGGAAAGAATTTTAATGGTACGACTCCGCCGCCCGTCGCAATAATTGTACAGGGAGACAAGAAGAAGAGCGCTGGTAACCTGTTGTAGGCAATAAATTCCAACAAGAATGTTCTATTGACTACCGCGCACTTCGATAGCGGGTATGCAAAATATCCGGTTCATCTAATGTCGTTTGGCTGTCATAACAGGCGCGCCACAATCAATCGTTTACGCCTCTGATACATAGTACGTCGTGACAACTCCTTTTCTACACTCGTTCTTTGTAGAGACCGGAGATTAGTAAATTTCCGGATATCGCTGAAGCAGCAGAGGCGCCACGGGAAAGGATCGCGCACAAGCGTCATAATGCTCTTTCCATGCTACGACGATTGGCTCCGAATTAAGATATTTACCCAGTAGAGGAAGGCGAACTTCCATATGTCCCAGATTCCATTTAACATGGTATTGACATATGACAAACATTTCAACCACCGCAAGCCAAGGTTCAGAGTATGCGTACTATTCTTCTAAGCCGCTTGGCATTGCTACGTTGTATTTTCTCCTTTCGTGCTTCTCCGTCACGGATTTCGGCCCTTTTCTGTAGCAACAGCCACGTTCGTGGCGCTTCTGATTTGGCGGAGACATCCATCCCGTCTTACTTACGAGAAGGAGACACCCAATCGGAAGGCAGTCATGGGATTTCACCGTGATAATGGCCAAGGGTCGTCTTGGGTCTGGTGTAATGGATACCGTCACATACGAACAAGTCCTATGTCTTGCAACCCTTCTACGGTAAGCCATCTAAGAAAGGAAGGTAACAATTCGCTCCCGTTCACCCCGGACGATGTTTCCTTTGGGGATCGAATCACACTTAGTGCAATGAACTTGACGAACCTAGCATCTGCCATTTGACGGCATTATATTTTGGGCGACTGAGACGACTGAGCAAATGACGAGGTGTAATAAGTTGTAGGCTAAGTACAAATCCACAGTAATCACCTCTGCCAGCGTAATCCAGTCTTTCACATAACACTTGTAAAGAGTACCGAGCTCCAGCACATAAATTTATCCCAGTTGGTGAGAGAAGCCGCAGCATCAAATGGCGGAAATTATTAACAATCGGAAGCTCACTTTGAAGAAACAGCCAGCGGTCTATCGTTTCGCGTTCAAGTTCTTGGCAAATCAAGGTCTTCTGATTACTTACGCGGAACTTTGGCCTCCAACCGGCTCTTGGAGAGTTGTAACCGAATGCCCGTCTTTTATCCTCCCCAAGACGGTCATCCTGTGTCAGTCACGTAGATTTTATTCAATATCTTTAATCGTGATTATCCAATGGAAAAGTGGTCCGGTCCGCTCCGGCAGTTCACGTGGAAGCAATTTGTACGTTCAACTTTGCTTTCTTCCGTCATCTCTCCGAAGCCACGGAACTGAGTATATTTAGGTGCAGGCTATCACGTCATGTACAAGGATGAGAAAGCAGTGCGTACATGTGCTACAGTCAAGACTTTGGACAGATGCACCTGTGGAGTCACTTCGCTTGTTTATTCCCACGTGCCTCCTCTCGATTTGACTGCCGGCCCAAAACAGTGCGCGGTGAGGTTCTTTATCCTAACTTTTATTTTTCTATTGACTTTCTCAACTCGGTTTCCAGACACAAGCCTATGCTTTTTCCATCACAGCGCGCGAATCCAGCGAATGTCTTTCTGATCTCCCCATTAGCGCACTTTTCTATATTCGAGCGAGGTGTCTCCAAAAATCTGCAATCCATTCTCCATGCCAGTATGCGTACCAGAAGTGTAACAGCGCCTAAGCTAATGCTTCTCCTTTCGTACGCTAGTTAAGCTCACAGTGCTATCCCATACAGAAACCTTCCGCGGAAAGGTTGGGGGGACGGGGATGGAGACGTTGCCTTGACAGAGTAAATAACACCAGTTGTTATCTCTGCAACGCACGGAGAACGGATTGTCCCGGAATCTTATTATATTGCAAGAACGAAAAGGTACGCATCTAGGGCAGTGGCTTTCTTCACTTCTTCCTCTCCCCATTTTTCACAAAGCCTTTCAATTCAGGGCCCGTTCCAGATGAATCATCCACACCTCGATTCACTTTTTGGGGATCAGGAGCCACGAGTCGAGCTCCCGTGGGTACCGTATTCCGTGAGTCTTCAGTTCTCGCCTGACGAATTGGTTATGGCGCCCTAGCTTAAGATCATTTCATTTAAGGTGCCGGGCAGGACGTTCCGAAAACCTGCAACATGTTTAATGCGGTTGGGCGGGAAAGGATTCTTGGACGATGAGACAATCCATATGCTGGTCCTCCGTGTCTTGGTTCCGTTATTGGGTAGGTCTTGTATTGATAAAGATCGACTTTCGTTATTAACAAGTGATGACGATTTCTAGCTACCATCAAAGCGCTTGATTTTGCTAGCTCGGGGAAAAGGAAGCTATTACCTCGAAGTCAAAGATCTTACAGAAGTCAACAGGTATGCGACACCGCCAACCTACGTCTGGTGTTCTAGCAGCCTATTACCGGATCGCGACAACGGACTGTATTCGATGGATATTTCTGGCACGACTCATCAAATTTGAATAAACTTCTCATCCTGGGACCTGTCCTCCGGCTTTGGTTTTCACACGTTGCTGCTTCGTCCTATGACACATACCGGTCCATAAAGCACTTACGGCAGGTTGGGAAAGATGTAATTGTGATTCCCCATCTCTGACGACCGTGGTCGCGATAGATCCATTACTGTCAAGCACACGCTCCACGCATGCCGAGGAACGTCAGTGCTCCTATTAAAATCAACGTTTCTCCGGCTCATTTCACCTCCAGAGACTGAAAATCACTCTTCTAGCACGCTCTCATCAGTGTACCGGAGGTGCTGACCTTTCCAAGCCCATCATGGCGCTCCTACAAGCGACGTATGTATGTAGCGTCGGATCTAAAATGCCACAGAACGTTTGATTTTCGAAAGGATTTCGGACTTTTGATGGAAGTAACCGGATTCCGAATTGCCTCTCACTGATTTTCCAGACTGCGAGTTTGGGAGTTGAGTCTTTTCTCTACCGTCGTCAGACAGGACTGGCGAAATGCAAACAAGCCCGCCAGGCTTCGATGATGATCTCCGCCTTAGAATTGTAATTTGCCCTTCAACGTGCCGCCGAGACGGAAGGAGCGTGAAAGACTGAGGCTCTCAAGATAAAGACAAACAATGGTCAGCTGAAACAAGGAAGACTGGTACGAAACAATGCCGTTTATACCCTCGAGTCTGACGATGCTGGCCATTGACCAAGGAAGAAAGAAAAGACGGCGATGTCGTACAAAGCACTCATCTTCGGAGGTATTTAAAACAGACTTCTTTTCGGCGAGTGCTGGATGGGGTCAATGTCTCTCTCCCTCTCTGTATTGACAGAGAATTTAGCTTATCTCTTTCAGGCAGATTCTCTGTGCGTTCTCCGACGTCCTTTTCATTCTCCGGTTAACAGTAGGAATAGATCTTCTTCAGCCGTCGGCATTAGTCAGTACAGCTTGCATAAGCTGTTTGAAACGTTTATGTACATTTGTTGGACTGCAGTATTGCACTCTGTATGCCATGCTCTTGCGCCGTTCCACGGACGGATACTATTGCCGCTCTGCTAAGAATCCGCTCCTTACTCTGCCTAAACCATGTACTGGTGAAATGGCTTGCAATCATTAAGCATATGAGGTATGCTGATCAATTGATGTAAGCTCAGTCTTACTGATGGAGTCCCTGTAGAATTAGGCATATCTCCTTCTGAACCGAGGAACCAGCTATTGTAAGTGTACACTAATTATCCTTCTGAGACTCACACTGATTAGGAATCTAGGATCGAGCAAAACCGCTGGTTCTGTACGTCTTGGATTCGCGAAGATCTTTGGTACCCCTGCATGTAATGAGGGGAGGGAGGGTACTTGGAATCGGGCAAAACGAGCGTCCCCAAGTTAACCAATGTAAATCGTTAGTCTATTGCGAGTAATCCTGGTTAATGTAGCTTCTTGGCGTACGTCCACCGACATCATTCATCGATGATCTTAAGATCCAACTATCTGTTCTCTCCAGCGATGGGGGCCTCATTTATCCACATCTACAAGTTATGTCTTTCCATCGATGATTTTATGCGGACACCGTCCACCGACCATTAAGAAAACGTGGAGCTACAATGCCAATGAGATAAACCTGCCTACAGTGCATCAATCAGGACAACCTCAGCCCACCACCTCATCTTCGACGGATCATCCGTATACAACGACCCCAATCTCAAATTATTCACATTCATCACGACGTGCGTCATCGGCGCTGTCCGACCAGGCGAAACCTTCTCTGCTTCTCTCTAGTGGAATCAGACGGACAATGACCTACTGAGGACGAGGCTCACTTACTCTAAATATATCACGATAGCCTGCGGAAACGCTATAGGCCAATTCGTAGAATGTCATCCCACGACGATGCTTGCATATCAAGGGGATGCGGATGTACTGTGGAAGGTATCCGCTAGCCTAAAATTCATCAGTTCCGGCGAATCTAATGGAGAAGAAAAACTCTACATGAAACATGACATCTATACATTCTACTCCGACCAATGCAAGCGGATACGTAGAATCTGGAGTCCACGACCGGTCGCCCTGCAGGACCTGCAGCATGCTAGCCCACCCAAATTCGATTTTGTACAGCATACGGTCGGACCTGGGGAGTGGAAAAGCGTACTTGAGGCGGCCGTATGCTTTGGGGCTGTGGCAAGTGCTGGTGTCCTGTTTTGAGAGTTATAAGAGAAAGGGAGGGAGAGGAGGGGAGGGGAGGGCGTACAGCTGGTGTGTCTAGACATACGTAGAACGGTTGGTGGAGCGCGAATCTCTTGGCGATGCAATCTGGGATGCATGGTTTGTCCTAAGTGAGCAGGTAAGAAAGAGTCTATCAAAAATACTGGTCAGTAACTTACGCGTGTCCCATGACTGACGAGCTGAATAATATTTCGTGGGTCCTAAATCTACTCAGTATCTAGTGTCACAGCCACGTATAAGCTCGGTCTCACCGGTCGTTCTGGTCCGTACGTTGCCATCTACGAGTTTACTAGTCAGGATATACATATATTCGGCCGCCATCTTGTGCAACTTACAAGTAAATCATCATTAGGTCCCTCTCCTACCAGGCTTTCCGGCGGCGTTTGGGCCGAGAAATTAGTCTACCTCTCAATAAGAAATCACCAGTAATATAAAGCAAGAAACGAACATACCGAAGGCTGGCTGTAGGTATAAGCCATGATTGAAGGGACGATTAGGAGTACTTGTGCCCTTGAAGACATCGTTCCTTATAAAGGTGAACAAGACCCTCGAGTGGCAGGACCGTCTTCCTCAGACAATAAAACAAACCCGGACCAAGCAAAAGTTGCAATACCATTGAAGTCCGAAAACATTATGATTTCACCTAGAATGGGCGTACCGATCTCCATCGGCGCAGCACCCGTGTTCGCCTCCAATTACGGTCCACTGAGCAAGCTTAGATGTATAAAGCACGCGAAGGAGCGACAGCCTGACACGGCACAGTGTTTTAAGAATAGACAAAGAATGGACCGTTGATTTCAAGACAATACTATAAACTACTGAAGGCGGCTTTCACATCGAGATCCTGTTGGACAAAGGGAAGAAGGCCAAAGAGCAAAAATTAGCTTAGTCATTGCGTCGGAAGGTCAGCCCGGTCAGATATGAACGAAACATAGAAAACAAGTTAACTGGATATCGAAGTCCTGATTGAAAACGCCAAGAAAATGTACCCAAGCCTTCGGAATTGCGGAACTTCAAACAATAGACGGACCGTTGAAACCGTCGGGTGTTGCCGCTCATCGGCATGTCGGCATCATCGAGTAAGATTTCAACACTTTAAACGCTTTGATCCATCCGTCAACAGTCAACGTCAGCGTCAGCGTCGAAGACTGGCTTTCCCTTTTATCTGACATTCCGCTTGAAGGACGTTTATTCGGGCTTCCCTTCTTGCGGCTGAGTATCCCAGCAAGCGCATCAACTTCTCTATGAGCGCTATGAGGCTGGGGTGTCTGCGATCAGTTTCCCTCAAATTTCCTCCGCAGTGTACTGCTGGCCGTGTTGACGTAGGAAGCTGTGCTCTGAGACTGAACAGACATGGAAGACACGAAGCTTTTGGCTTCCCTGACGGAACCCGCTATCTGTCGAATGTCATAGGTGATTAACCCAGGGGAAATGTCACTTGACAGATGCCACTAGTACCTATGATATCTGCGGCGCTGATTCCGAGGGTATGTAAACGTCCCTCACCCCGATCTCAGAGTTCGGTAACATTCCGGGTTTTACGGGTCGAGTGGCGCAAACATGATTCATTTAGATATATAGGCACGGCTGCAAGAAAGTGCTACGACTTGACGGTACCGCGCGTAGCAACCACATGTCGGGAATATGCTTACTCGGCCGTCGGTTGCCTACGTCCCTGGTAAGCCACCGCCGCGGAATGACGGTGGGTTATCAGCGTTAATTGTGAGGCCAGGCAGGGTCTAATCGGCTATCAGAATCTGTCGTACGTGATCATCTCTAGGTAAAAAATTCTAACAGCGGTCATGAGGCGACGTCGCCAGATGTTGGTTCCTCGTATCGGGCTATAAGGCGACCTTGTGCAGGCCTTCCATTCCCTCAGTGAAATGTACCGAAATGAAGGTGCCTTATGATCATTACGATGAATTCCCCGAGTCGGCCTTTTTTTGGTTCGTCGTCACTTCTAAGTATGTTACATTGTTAATTTGTCGTAATGAAATCATAGACCGGTGATGATGCGCTGCTTCCCTCGAACCGGTATTGCAGTGGGAGAATTCCGATCATATTGAAGCCTACCTTCTACGTCGCGAGCATTGGCATTTTGGAATGCAGCTGATGTACATTGAACCCCAAATTCTCTGTGTACAGGTATCATGAATGGATCAGGATTTTACCAGCCTTTCTATAATCGTGTCCGTGTGAAATCGGAACTGGCATCGTACGAGCTCGTCGACGCTGTTAGAGGAATTCCCTCATTGATGGGTACGTATTCTGGACACACAACGTCACACTTTAACGGCTTTAATGTTCATGAGGACCTCTATCCGTACTTTCCACATTTATTCCTGTCCGATACAATCTAACTCATGCCATCACCAGTGGAGCCTTTATCATCTGTCAGAGTGGCACATGTGTTCCGCAGCAACTTCCGCTCTTAAGTTGCTCCTGCATTATTCTTCGCTGCTATGGGTACGGTTACACCAGTTAAATAGAAATCGGCAGCTCTGTTTCGCTGGAGACGAGCAGAATTCCCACCAGATGCGCTATGACTTCCTATACATATCTCACAATAACCACACGCCCAGTCTGAATGCCCTAGAACCTGTACAGATACCAACATCGCATTCTCTTTGAAGTTCGAAATATCGACGGACGCAGAATACTCGCAGTTCCATATTTAAAGTAGCTGAACTCGAATCTGCGCTTGACTCTGCTTCAATAGTTCGAAGAGATACACGGCGGCCTAACTTCTGCCATTTAATGAGCGAGTCTCTTATTTGACTACTCGCGTACCCAGCATACGTTAGTTATAGAACTGTGTTTCAAGCGTCGTCCCGGTCGACCTATTAGTGAGAGAACTAAGGCATCAGGAAGAATGTGAGAAAGAGCTGCGAGTGCCTTGTAGGAACGAAAACAACAAACGATAATCAAAGGTCCATGCGGATATAGAGGCTCGAACTATCTGCTGAACATGATGTTTCCGTTGGTCTAACTTCGGTGGGTGGACAGCCCTATTCTCGAAACACAATACTCACCGCGCCAAGCCTCTTACATCAAAGAGCGATACCATGCTGAAGAGAAAAACAATCTTCGTCATCTGGGCATGACGTTTCACCGGTCGGAAGGAATACGCTATAAAGTAGTATTGCAAAATTGTGACTGCACAGAATGACTCCGATTGAGCCACAACATTTGTCGATAATCAACAGGATTGTATTGATGGATGACTTGCCGTGAACCTAGGATGTATGAGGATGCCACTCTTCGACATCGGATGCCTAACTTCTGGTCCTCGGTCAGCTGCACAGATGGATATCGGGGCGACATAGGAACATTCCTGTGATAGACTGTACAACGTCAGCATCTGTGTAAGGGATACGGATATCCTTCGGACCGGTAGCTACGTCATTTATTTTCTTTTGATTACATAACCCTTGCGGCATGCGGCTCTTTTTGGGCTCTTTTCTCTCTTAACCTTTGATTTTTACCTCTATGTTGCGTCTTTGACCTATTCCTACTTTGGCTAATATACGCCGATTTTGCTCTGTGTTCCAGTTTTAGACCCTCGTGAGGTAGATTTCTTACAGTCTGCAAGCGTAGTTGTATTTGCGTGTTCGCTCGCCATGGATTGGATACAAACAGGCACAGAGTAAAAGAGGAGAGTATGGTTGCGTCTCGTCCATACTTACCAGCGAAACATCGTCTACAGAGTTCACGGTTCTGCGGTGTATTAGCATCAATCGATGCTGCTCCGGATTCATACACGGTGTAAAACCGTGATTGTAGAGATCTGCATATGCGACGCTGTCGAACAATTAACCCATCTCGCTAATGGCGCGTGAAGTACTCACTGCTGCCAGCTCGGGAACAACATACAACGGTTTGTCGTAAATCAAGCAGTCCTGAGATAACTAGCTTCATCGGCAATGGTTCCACGTGTGAAACTGTCATCTCAGCAACCATTAAAGTTTCCTACTAAGAAACATATCGAACATCGCTTTTGGTGGCAACGGGACCCCCTTTGATCTCATCTGGGTCCTATAATCCATCGAATAAGTAGTATGTCTACACCTCAAAGCCACAGTGACAAGGAAGGGTCGACGCAGACATACCTCTGCGTTTCCAGATCGAGGCTTCCAATATGCAGCCTAATCGATACCATTCCCTGAATAGCAAAGACATTCTTCATATTGAACAGGTGGCTGTACGAGCCGTCGGAATCAACCGGCTCCGAACCCGTTATTTACCGTACCCGTAGCTTTTCTTTCTTTACCGTTTACCACCATGTCGACATACTAGGTCTAAACGAGTTGTTCTTTTCGTTCCCTCCCGTGCTCGAACTCCAACACTTCACTGACCAAAGCGTCTCGCATTCAGTAAAGAGGAATTATACAAAGGGAATGCCTTCACCATAAGAAAGACCGTACCAAGATCGGGTTTACCGGTCTCCCTTATGCAAATCGGATGCATCATGCGCGCTATTAACGTCCAAGCTTCGTGAATGATCCCACGGAAAGCCCGTAAGTGAGCTTCCGTATTGTCTGCGACATGTATCCGTAAGACCTATCAAAACAGTGAGGAAACGCTTACCAACTGCGACAGCATATTATCGACTCAGTGTCTCTGGAACCCGTTGGTGCAAGATGGTCCGTCAACGCATTGGTACGAATTAGGGCGGGTGCTACTATAATCATTTTGAGATTCAGCCATTAAGAGGCAGGAAGAGTAATCTATGAAGCGATTTCACGGTGTTCGTACGATAGATACACATAGAAGGAATCAGTTACGGTCGTTGTAGAGAAAGGTATAACTGGCTCACCCATGTGACCGCATTTACAAGAGTTTAACAGAGCTCGCATGGCGTTGGAGGGCTTGTAAATGATTTGTGGCTTCAGTTAGCTTCGGCACATCACACGAATCTGGGAATTGAAAAGGAGACCTCGTTAGTGACAGCGGAAAAACAAAACAAAGACGAATATAGCGAAATATCAAACTTCAGTACCATATCTAATGAAGAGGACAAACTATGAACTACTAGGCATCAGCGAAAAGCATGAAATAATAGCAGGAGACTCACTATCCAAGTGCGAAGTCGATGTCGAACAAAGCTGCTAATGGAGATACGGCTGCGAAATTAGTTGCATTATTCCTCCGCAACATTGCAAAATAAATAAATAAAAAGACGTACCTCAACTATGTCTTTCAGCGACAGCACCTTTTGGTTATGCTCCGATTGAAGGTCGCGTAATGCTCGCAAGACAGATTAGTCAAAATGCCCCCTCCAGTGATTGCCTACCGCATATATAGTAGTCATCCACTCGAAGAAGAGAGGCAACCAGAAGGAATTCAAACCATGTCGTATTTCTTAAATCCTTTCACTAGACACTCGGCGAGAATATTTTGAATCTGTGTTTCCCATCCGAGAGTGCACTAGTTCCACCTCAGGTTCCCGTGGAGAGCAAGGCCGGCTCGTCGACTTCATTCGCACAGAAAGCCAGGACAGGATTTTCCGAGAAAGCAAAGACACCTGTGATTTCAACAATCAAGAGTGATGTACAGCAAGAAATGAAATGACACGACCCGTCTGTTCTGAGAGGGTTTTGAGTCGGCGCCATGAGCGAGAGTGCCCTTTGTTTGGCAGAGACGGATTTATGAACCAGAAAAAATGGGGGTCGAAGCAGAGGCCCGGGACACATACGGCTGGTGGAACGCCAGCACCAACAATTAGAGAAACTGCAGCCACAGATGGCATTAGAGTACCATTGCAAATGGCCGCGGGAAGAGACAGACTCAAAGACATATTCTGGCCGTTCCGTTGTTCCGGTTCGCGTTTGCCGCGTGCTCAGGCACATCACTCTTATGATGGAACGGAACGTCCACTTGCAGATGCTTGTATTACTATATTACCATGCCTCACATTCAGAATTATCTGAGAACATGACTAGTATCATTTCCATCGACCTCAGAGCTGGTATCTGGAGTATCAGACCTCACGGCTGTTGGAATATGGCAATCCGGCATCATAGGAAATGTATAGAAGATTCTAGTAAAATAGTATTTAGTATAAAAGTAGGTACAGTAGTGTACATCCTCATGCATTTGCAGAGCTCAGCCAAGCGCAATACCATTGGCTCGACACCGCGCGTCTATACTAGGAACGAACTGATCCCCCGTTTTACAACAACGGCGAAAACACTGATCTCGCTCTGGCATTTTCGTGCCGCTTAGCCGAGATTGGACTTCCTGCTTAACTTACAACCTATTCCCTTTTGATGACAATTTTGCTTTGAAGGGCGACATCAAATTAGTCGACCTGCTTCTTTATGAAAGCGTACAAAAAAGTAAAATTTTCTACGTAAGCGAGATTTATTCCTATGATGCAATCAAACTTGGTTACTCGGCGTTTTATTTCGTGGTAATTCTTCTATGGTTTATATCACAACTGCAAAGTCAGAATTTCTTTTCATAAACTGACTGAATGGCAGGGAGTAGCTGCATAACACCTGCTCATTTCTTTCCAACGCCTTTCCCTTTCGGATCTTCTGTCATTCACAACCCAGAGCTGCCGTTCCTCGACCTATCAATGACGTACTGATGGGCTTGCATAGAAACGAAACGTCTCGGCGTACGGGAGAACCCGTTACTAGCGCTAGGTACTTTTCTCGAAAGGCCACTCCATATTACGCTCAGAACATATGATTAGCTGTCCTTCATAAAACTCACGTCAGCGACCCATAGGCAACGCCACTGATTATGGACGTTGCTACGCAATAGGCTAGTATCCGTGCTGGAGAAGTACAAATGGAGTAAATGGAGCATGCTAACCAGGTCGGGAATAAGCACACACTGGATCTTGACGCACGGTAGTTAATACTCCTGTCAATGTCAATACCGTTCTTCAATTGATCGTGAGGTAGGTATATTAATTTCGAGTCATAGTAGTAGAACAATTACAATTACAAGGTTGCGTTGATCGTCGTCCACAGCGACGCTGCTTACTTCTCTGGTGAACTCATACTCAAAGCGTTACCTCTGTCTCTCAAAAGGAAGCTGGGGACGAGTATGGATGGAACAGATTGTTGCAATGTACTTGGCGGAAATGATTGACTGTGGCGCAGTTGGGCGACATCAGACGAGCTGGAAATTCTGCATTCCCTATCTTGAATCACAGTTGTGCATTTTGGTCTAAGAACCACTTGAATGTCCTCGGTAGAATTTATCGCTGACGACAAGTTACATCATGTGCTTTGCCAATCTGCACGTCTACTTGTCTCGCTCCACAATTAACGTTAATAACATAGTTTCCTGTGACCAGCTACGGAGTCTTAGGGAATCTTACCATTTTGAATGGAACCAGAACCGTTACGAAGCACAGCACTTTCCTCCAGGAGTATTTTTATAGTTAAATGCGCCTTACTTCCAAATTCCGAGGAACGGGCGCACGGATTTCCGTAGTTTCCGGGCGGCTACATACGGAAACATTAGTGGGCAGTTTCGATGTCATTAAATAGAAGAAGACTTCACGTTCGTAAATTACAGCCAGTAACGAGGGCTTCGTTAATTGAGGGAGGCATAACCTGCGGTCCTCTGGAGCCATTATTGGGCGACGTATACATATCGTATTGCGGTGGGTAATTACTAGGTAAGTCGCCGGAAACACCGATAAAACGACCGAAAGTGGCTCACAGGTGGAAGATAAGCCTACAATCTCCGTATGCATTCCTTGCATTCCACTGCGGCTTCGACGGACTGGCGCTCATCGTAGTATCTGGAAACAATTCTGAGAATGGCTTCTTCGCTTGGATATTAATTAATTACCTCGATAATGCTTATGCCAACGAACGGAACAGCAACAGTCGTCATTAGCCTGAGAATAACAGGCGGAGATTGTCAGGAAAGCCACTGATAAAAGGCGCCCCATCATGCCATAGTCTGACTCAATGACAGTGACGGAGTCTACGCCGCAAGAGCTCCGGGAACATCTATTTCCTCCTGCCCAGAAAGAGACTTCGAGATAGAGACCATGGCGTGTTATGAACTGCAGATACATGAACATGAGGTACAGAAAGGCTCAGAGCTCAAAACTGCTGTAGAAACCTTCGAGTTGTAAAGACTTAAGTCCTCTCCAATCTTCGGAAGAGCGTGTCAATGACACAGGGAAATTCCTGTATCGCACCAAGATTTCTCGGCGCTCCAGGCCAGCAGAAAAAATAGACGGCGCGGGAATGCGATCAAAAGATTTGAGAGAAGAGTGTCAAAGGGTTCGACGTGGCCGGGATGCCGTGATCTTCCTGAATCTTCGTGCTACGACGAGTGGGCGTGCTTGTACTCTATAAATTTGGGTTTCCAAAATTAAGATCCTAGAACTTGAGCCTGACTTTTATCCAGAGATTTTCCGTCGTGTATGGCAGAAGATCAGACACATGGCGGGAGAGGCGCCGGGATTAGGCGGAGACATGATTTAGGGCAGGCTTCGGAGGATTTGCCGCAATGTCCCGTAGTTCCAGTACGTAGTTCGTAGCGTAGCTTTATGCTATCACATTCTAATCCGGCTTCAAGGCTCTAACGACACTTATCTTAGGCTGGCTTAGGCCAGTGTTTCATATGTTTCTCTTCGTGATGGTAACGCTGTGGATTTACGAAACTGCGCTTCAGCTCCTTCCCGAGTCGCGAGTTCTTTCTCAAACTTTGTTGCGCGTCAAAGCTATCCCCAGGTCCTGATATACATACCGCGAACCTCGCAACGATGTTTGATCCCTTACGATATCTATGTCTTGGTCTTAATTTCTTACAGTTAGTCCCTCGCATATTCCCGTCTCAAAAGAAGATGTGTGTGTCAGATTGTGGACCCACGCACAGGCGCTCAACATCCACCCAAGGTACACATCTCTTGCTCTTGGACATAAAATTGAATCCATTAAATCCAGAATACAAATACGTACATGGGCCTCATTGAATGGTCCCGAGACAGGGTGGGATACTTTTACGGAAACAGAGCGGAACTTCTCGTCACGATAGTATGGATTCTTTTGGATTCTTTTTGTGATAAAGTATTGAGTCCTTTCAATCCTTTACATTTATGCAGCGCGTCTACTTACTATTCAATCTCTATGTATATCTCGCGGTGAGCCTAGTCCCCAACAGGAATCTCTCTTGTCTGTTCAGATTCAGATTCTGCACTCTGCCGGTCTGAATATGAACGTGGAAAGTAAGCCTGGAATACCACCGGTTAACACGTCTTTGACGTGAGAGTCAACAGAGATTCTGCGTATCTATTTGTGAGTCTGAAGTCGAACTTGATAGGATCTTCTGGACCTATTCCTGGCGCGCGGGAGCTGGGCTGTTCTACCAACTGGTTCCAAAAGTTTTGAAGCGAGCTACGCAGAAGCTCCATGGTATAAGCGCCTGCGTCTCCATGATAGATGTCAAGTTGAACTTGTCAACTCAGTGGTTTTCGTTTCCCTCGAATCTTCTCATGACTCTCGTTTGGTTTTGGCAGAAGACGATCTGCCGTTCTGGCACTAAGCTCCGTTCTCACTCTAGACCAACTCGGAAGTCCTATATCACGCCTAATCCTCGAATGATTAGAGAAAATTAGACATTTCACTGCTCGCTATACTATTCCTTTCACCGATATACGCCTTTGGTTCGAGCTGCACGCTGCTAGCACTCTAGATTTCCCGAGCAAACGACGTTTGAAGAACATTTCTCTGATTCCGTCAAAAATCCAAGAGAAAAACTCGCTAGAGACCTTCACCTGAGGCCAAGCAATGCGCCGAACGAGATTTAGGGACTTTTTGAGAGAACGGTGATTGTTGGCTGATGCTAATGGTTCTGTGTACACAAGTGTTCCTTTCGCTGATCGTTAGGATGCTTAGATTTGGGGATTTGATAACTCGGCATACAGGCAAGCTTCCTATCGTGTCGTCGACCCCTAAAAATCTGGTGTATGTCTTTCAATCACGGGCTATGTGGACCTCAATAATAGCCTAGTCTGTCCCGGTGAATGTTTCTCTTTTTTCATCTCCTAGATCTCAAGTTGCAACGGAACTTCCGGATCCGTATGAGTTTTTCCGCATCGATCCCTCCCCTGAATACCATCGGCGACATACCCTATAAGTGCCCGGGCACGAGTATCATGAATGATGGTTTGTTTCCATATCTGATCTCGTCTTCGGGAACCTTGCCTCTTGTATCAGCTGATGAAGACCACACACGCTCACAAGGCGCGCTGTCACCGTATACTCCCTTCATGATACCTTTACTTTTCAGGTTCTTTATTGAGCGCTCTAGGGTTATCCAGTTCCCAATTATTACGCTTAAATTACGAAGGAGTCTTTAGGGGTGATATCTCACAAGTACTTCAAATGCGTGTTGCACAGTCCAAACATTGTCGAAGCGTGTATCGTTGAGCATTAAATTCCTAACAATGGTGCCCGGAGCAATACCTTCTTACGTGTCAAGCAAACGAGGTTCTGGTTACGCGTACGCGATGAAGACACCACTGTAGTCAGTCCTCCTAGGCAGCTAACGAGGTTATAGAGGTCGCCGGTGGCGGCAAAGAGTGGGGAACAGACAACAGAATTTCTTCGACCAACTTCGGGAATCGGTATACTACTGTGCAAGAGAGCTGACCTTGATGACAAGTATTTTCGTGTCGGAAGTGGCTGTGGAGTTCGTCCACGGGGAATTTTGACGTGTCCGGACGCGTTTTATTGACATTACGGTTATTTTGCGGCTGTTTTCCGATTTCTTAATACCAACGGAGGGATATTGTTCTAGTAGAACGATTTACAAACCCACCATGACGGTGGCTATATTCGCCGATGTCTTACAAATCTATGGGCGTAATAACGTGTAAAAAATCAGGTGGGCGCAAGTTGAATTTGTCTCGTAGCAGGTTACTTTTAAAGTACGCAAGTTTATCTCCCTCCACAAGTCAAGTCGTTTTCAATATAAATATACTTGCCGGCGCTATTTGCTCCCATAGATGTCAGGATAGCGTCCGGGGACCGATTTTGGACCAGGAGTCGCAGACTGTCATCGGAGTTCCGAGTCAGGACGATGTGGCTCATAGGGACGATATTATTTCAGCGCTTAACACGTGTCTGTGCTCCGTGCGTGGTCGGAACTGCTTCAGCTAGTTCATCTGATTTACTTCTTCATCTCCGTTTCAGGCGATGAATTCATATTTATTTTCCTTCGGTGTCTGGTCTTTAATTTGGAGATTCCTTAGTGACGGGCTATCCTTGTGGCTTCGAATTCAAGGTATGCATGTCGTTTGTGCCATGAGATATTTCGAACTGGCATATCTTTCAATACTATCCAGACGATCCAGGATTCAGATGCTCTGCACTGGGAGTCTGCGAGACGCACTGAGAATAGAATGATTCTAGGCTTTTCTAGCAAGGCAAAGGGTTTAAATTCCCTCTCGGAAATCTCGAATTCATGCAATGATCAGTGTTCGGCTGGCGCAAGGAAGATTTACAACTCACGACCCAGATCCTATCAAGATCCTATTCATAAAGTACACCCAACAGCGAACTTGTGTAAAAAGCTGCTAATTTGCGGGATGATGCAATCGAAGTTGGACCCTATAAACCAACTTGTGCCCAGAAAAAGAGCACTTGCGCCTGTCCGAATTATTACACGCTATTACGCCCATACAAATGTCATGACAGTGTTAGCCTTTGTCCTTTAACCAAGCAGAAATACTCTCCTCTGCATCCCGAGCCTTTCAGCCCCCTATGGGTTGAAGTCGTTGTTGAGTCGAGCTCGCGGCCTGTGAAGTCGTTGATTGTCCCAATCGTATAACTACGCTATGCACGAGTCAAAGAAGTGTTGACTATAATGCAAGGAAATTAATTCCCCGCGCCGCACGCGTTCTCTTCCTTCTGAAAGTGTGTTTCGATGGCAGCGACACAATGCACTTCCCACTATACCTATTCTATCCCCACTTCGCACAATGGGGTTCATCCGAAGCCGACATTCAAGCACAATGGAACGAAAGGTGGCATAGTACTACCAGTGGCACTCAATATGCAATAGCTTTTGGGCGCTATTTAAAAGCAGAAGAGGCCTCTCATTCTTTTCACGCCATCATCTGCAATGTCCAGCGACGGATACCACTTCAACAACAAACACCTATTTATATTCGACTTCGCATCTCTCCACGACGCATGGCTCCAATCCCGCTCCGAGCCAAAAACAGTCCCAAAGCGAGCGAGCCGCTTCATAGCCCCCATTTTCGGGGCCCACCCACCAGACTTTTCAGTTGCAGACTCGGACTTTGGTTCTCTCACTCATGCACAGCTCCTCACGTTCAGCTACACCATGCGGAAGTCCCTCAAGGATTTTATTCTCATTAAGACGCATTTCTTCGACTATACCCCTGGCCTACCGGAGATCGACCCGGATACTGGAAGGCGGCTTTTGGAGGTCGACGAGTGGGTGGATGGCGAGACGATACGGCCGAGGTCGGTGTCTTGCTTGGGTTGTTTTCATAGAGTCGTGTTTACGGAGAGGGAGTACGACGTCCGGGGGTGGCAGAGACATAGAGATGCGTGTACGGGAATTGAGGATATGATGGTACGGCACGTTATGAGGAACATCTTGAAGCTGTAAAGACTTAGTGGCGGACGTCTTCCCATCGATACCCGGATGAATTAGTCCCAAGAGGAACATGCTTGTGGTTGATGAAAGATTAACTCTCCATTGCTCACTGGCTATGGTGAACTAGATACATTTCCATGATGTACTTACTTGCTGATGGACCTCGATAAGGTTTATTAACTCCATTTTGTATTAAACCTTTCTTAAAACTCATAAAATTGTAGCATGAGTCGGAACATCTTCACATATCCCGAGGGAAAATAACACCGGTCCTTGAATTTTAAAGCTCATTCGGAACTAAGTCTCGCTCCGGGTACTTGAAGGTCAAATAATATAGGTCTGAAGATGTCCAAAGCAGTCCCATCTGCGGCAGAGAACGCGTCGTTTTATACTTGTATAAGTATTCAGGAAAAGCCATAAATGAGAACAACTGACACGTAGCTCGCGCCTAGCAGGGTATCGACTCATTCCGTCCGGACCCAGAAAGTGGCATTTTCTACATTGTCGGTGTCCAGCTCTCCAATAATCTCGCTGAATTTCTATACAATGTCTGTGCCCAATGGGCTCTGTTCACCCTGCGACACTTTCTTTATCCACATTCTCTTGATGATGATCACGAGGAATCTCAATATTCATCCTCGGTGTTGTCTTTGTTGTAGAACATGGTCACCAGAATGACCTCCAAAGCGAAGTAAAGCAGCAACACTTTCGTTCCAGGTGCCATCAGGTCGGGCCTGACCTGCAGCTACCCGACGAGGACAAATGTAGGAGTGATTCCCTACTTCGAGTCAAATACCAAAAACTTCTAATTCTGAGGCGGATAAATGACTTACCCATCCCACGGATGCTATGGCGTCAAGGTACTGAGCCATCAATGTCCCTCTTCGCAATAAAGATGACATATAAGAGAAGCCCCAAGGAATATAAGAAAGCGGATTCCACAAGGGTTTCAATAACACCTTTATAAGATCGACACCTCGCAATTCCTCGTTCAGTACACCCAACGACCTTGACAATACTATATAATAAGGACTGTACAGACGACAGTCGTCGAAAGCGAGAAGGAGAAAGATAGAATGATCCATATAGCACAGGGGTTATGTGATGTGATAGCACGCAGGCGAACCACATTAGTAGCAGGGCGATATATGTACATGAACGTGGTGGCTGCACATTTTATCAGCGTTGATTACAATAGGTCCAATGTCATGAAAGTAGCAGACCTGTCGTGATGATGGTGTAGAGAATAGGGACGAAGCACGATTAAACATCGTCGATCCCAAGCTAGCCAGCATCGCCAAATCTGCATGATCATATAAACACGATGCCATCCTCAGAGGACGAATGGTCCCGATGAATTACCATTATGGTGTCTGCGACGATTGTGGAAAAAATGTCCGTGATATAAGGGGACATGATGGCTGAGACCATGATTACTTTTGTCGTCCCATCTGGAAGAGCTCAGTCAGAGAAATCATCAGACTATGTTAGCAAAAGTTAATCATCCAGGTCAATGATATAACAAACATATGCTCCAGAGTGCAATACACAGGATCCCCGTATACACACATGCAGCCACAATGAGATCCGTAAGCGTTAGTCGACAAAACGTACCGTACAAGAATACTTTCAAGACGACTTGGTTCAGATACAAGTCCGTGTTCTCAAAGACTAATTGTACATCCTTGCTTTTCAGATCCGGGACGTCCGCTATCGTCGATGTTGTGAGCATGGGAAAGGCATCACTCGTGCTGTACGGCAGAGGGTGTCGAGCGCTTAGTGATCTGTCAAGAGACAAACCTTAAGATCACAAGAATTACTGGATATCCCGGGTGATGCCTTGTACTGTAAATTGACACAACCAAGAAGGCAGTGTTTGTCAGATACACCGATAGATAGTTCGGTGGTAATAGCACCCCCCTATGGACGACATGATTTTTTTATCAGCATCGGAGGAATTGAAGAAGGATTAGGCTTACTGACCTAGGGTCTAGTCGCTTGTCGTCACCCTTTCTTCCTTTCACCAAACCGAACGATCTCAGTTGACGCTCGACAGTGTAAGCGGTGAACCACCACAAGATTTTCGTAGTACTGATCCCAACTCGTACGGAACTGATAACCTGTAGCGAGCGACAAACTCGACTCCGTGGTTCAAACTGGGCAATGAGATCAAAACCGGTGTTGCTTATGACGGTTAGTAAGCAGGTCTCTTTGTAGGAGAACGACGAACCTCGCTTTGATTATTCACCATCGGGGGTATCATTGTTCATCATAGCACTACCATATGGAAAGGAAAATATGTTCCCGATGAACGGCCGTCGGTTTCTAATGTGTGGGCAAGGGAACCTAATGTTCCTGTGAAGTATCTTGGCCATTCACGGCGTGCGGTAAGGACAATTGGCAAAAAGTTGATTTGACTCCCTCTGCAATGTTGGTGCCCAGCAAGACTGGTCACGGTGTACGGAGCACGGAATTATTCTGAGGTTCCTGAGGCGACTTCTCCTCTTTCAAAGGTTCGTTGGCAGTGAAACAGAGCAGATAAGCGTGCCCGATATCCTGTAAATGGTAAGCAAAGGAACGGCTCGTTTCTGGGCATGCACTTCAAATGGAAGCACGAATACATGTCGCATAGGACATGGGGGGAATGCACTTCCATTTGATGAGTTTATCCGATTATCGCAGTGGTAAATATAAGCATAGTACGTACCCAACAAATATTTGACATATCCTAACTGCCCGTGCCATGGGCACGGTGAATTTCGCGTTTGCGTGATGCGTTGGTGCGTTCGCTGCGTTTGCGTTAAATTCAGATGCGTTTGCGTTAATGCGTGTGCGTGTGCGTTATTGTGCATGCGTTAGAAGAAATGCGTTGATGCGTTTGATGCGTGTGCGTGCGTGACAGACGTGCGTTTTCTTGGGTTTTCTTGGGTTTCTTGTTGTTTTGGTTTCTGTGCATAGCGACGGCCTACATGGCCAGCTGTGACCTATCGGCAACTAAGAAGGGATAATAGCACGTAGCCCTGAAGGCGTGGGTACAGAAGCCGAACTTGAGGTAGGCTTCTAACTGCTTTACAGTGACACGGAGTACTCACATTTGTTGAAATTGAACAGCCTGGGCCAGATTTCGATGAAGATGAATGACAATAATGGTTCCGAGCAAGAGAAGAAGAAGAAAATGCGAAAAAGAAAGCATGTGGGCCGGTACCTAAGCCACGGATGATATCCAGAAAGAGTAAGGCAATATCGGAGCCTGAAACTGCAGAGACCTTGGTACGGGGTGATAGTGCAAAACCAAGTGACCGACCAGCGAAGCGCTCTTGAAAAAAGGGAATTTAGAGCACTGCTATTAGAAAATATATTATGTATCATTAGTATTATTATGCACTAGATTGAATCTAAAATTGACTCTGAGTGTCTGAGTAGTCTCTACACTGCTTAGCGGGCGACTACCCAAGTCCAAGTCCAAGTCGGATTCATCCTGAAAGTTCTTGAACATTTTTAAGTACGAATACTTAAATTTGATTTGAGAACATTGAAGATGTCCCTGCTTAATCAAACAATTATATGGGTACCCCAATGGTATGAAACAGTATAAAATGCTGTTTGCTAAGAAAGGAGTGCTGAGGAACACGATGTGGGGTTGAACTTTGGTGTTGGTGTTGGTGTTGTTACCGGCACAAGGTCCCAACAAGGTTGAACGCACTTAACGCATCTAAAACCCACCTGTCACAAATGTGTCACAGTCACATGCATGGATGCGTTCTATATTGAACGCATGCGTTTTTTGTCCTAACGCATGCGTGAAGACCTGCGAGACGTGCGTTCAAATTTTAGTTAATATGCGAGATGCGTTCTGACTTAATCATTGATTGTGTCTTACAGCACGACATATAGAGCATTCTCTAAGGTACGGATACACACCATGAGCATCAATTTTACTTATAATGTGAGTTACGGTACAGATACATGATTGTGGATAGCCAGTGATGCCTTCGTGGGAGGTTAATGGTGATAATTGTCTAATCCGAAACGCACTGAAACGCACCAAACGCAACAAAACGCAAAAACGCACCACGCAAACGCGAAATTCTCCCGGCCCCCGTGCCATCCTCCATGGCGATCGACGCGGTTACTTCTACCTCACCCGGTATTGCCGCTGACCCCATCGGAATCAATCACCAAACGAGGTTTTCTCCAACTCGCACTCAAGCTTGCCGCCCACCACGTTGATCAACGATGTCGCCTCCCGCCAACAACTACTACATCCTTCCCAGCTCTTCCGAAACATGTGGCGACCGGAACGACAATTTCGTCTGCATCTCCGGCGCTGAAAATTAAGCGAGGGGGCATAAAACCAAAAAGGAATATGCGCGTGCACGAAAACAGAAGGATCTCAAGTCTATTTTGGAGGGGTCTCAAGGCAAAAATCAAAGGAGGTACAGGAAAGCGCACCACCTAAAGTAATGGCGTGGTTCCTACCGCAAAAGAGTGGGAGGTTGCATCGACGATTACCTACCACAGTAGTCAGAAACCACCAGCAATGGGAACGCAATTTCTGTGTTTCAAACTCTTTTGCGAGACTACACTCACTATGTGTTTCGCAGACGCGAACGCGCTAGTTCCCTCGAACACTCGTCCTCGTCGACTGTTTGCATCACAGCTTGGGTGGTTGTCGAGGAAGTGATCGTGCATTTGAAAGAAGGTAGTATTGACATCCGCGGAAAGACCGAACGAGGCCGAGAGAGCTATGGGCTTCCTACGACTGGGCACGGCGAGATCAAGGCTGGAGTGAGTCGAAGAAACGAACCAAGACCTGTGAAGGCGATTTAATTGCTCGATGATGAGAAGTCGAGACGAGCTATTTACGGACGGCGGAATTAAGTGCATGATCTGTAGAGAAACAAACGATAGACTTCTCGGTGAAGGTTTTGCACTGGAAATCAACACCGTAGTATTAGCACCCATCCTATACACGAGATGAAGGATTAGCTTACCTACCCAGCCAAACGATATCCACAGTGTAAGATGCACACTACTGATCTCGACTCGTATGGTGGCAGATGAGAGCTACTAGTTGTAGGCGAACGAAGAACCTCGCTTTGAATATTCGGCGTCTGAGATATGATACATAGAAAGCAAAACATAAGTATCCTGATAGGTGGAAAAGCGGGCGTATCAATTCTTGCCCGCCCGCACAGATTTAATTTTTTTCGAGGTGTTCTTTTCTCTCGTCGTGGGTCCTGGAAAAGAAAAAGAGTGGGCCGGTATGGAAATAGAAAACGATAGTGAGGAGGGCAGGCTAGAACTCGGTACTCGTGGAGGGTGAGTGATTTTGAATCCAGCGGTCGTGAAGAGAATGTGTATGCGTCTTCAGTATGGCGTCGCTCCTAGAACGTGCTGTCAAAGGTTAAATCATCGGTAGACATGAGGAGAAGATCATGAAAGGATTGGCGTAACAGTAGAAGAACATCATATTGTCAAGACAGGTTCGCAAGCTTGCACGGTTCAAATGATCACATCAACGGTTGCGGAGAATGTAGACTTCAGTTTGCTCTGAGTTCGTGAGAGGTAAAAAAGAAGGTAGTTCGTGATTGACGACTGAAATTATAGTACAGCAATGGCCAACTTTGACAACACTTCAAACGCTCTACCACTTCTCGTGAGGGGGACACTAAATTCCACACATCAGCAAGGGATTAAAAGCGAAGATGAAAGTGACTGACCACCCAATTCCCAGATCCAGGTCGAACGGGGTTGCTTGACGAGAAGCAGGTATGACTAGGGAAATGGCTCAGCATTAGCCATCCGTAATGGTGGGGATATACGAGCAAGCGTACCTCGGGACAACCCAAAATCGTCATCATGTCCACACTCTAGGTGGTCATGACACTGGGTATGGGGTCATCAAGGTACTGCCTACCACACACGGTCAGTCTCCAGGACAAAATCGGCGAGAGTAAGACATGCGATACATGGATGTGCTTCTTTCGAAACTCCTTCCCAAGACTCCGCGACAGTGCTCTCAATGCGTCCTTCCCAGCCGAGAATGCGCTAGTAGCGACGCTCCCTCGAACACTCGCTGTGGCTCCCGTGAAGATCAGCCTCCTTCACCGGCTTGGAGTGCCTCGAAAACGTTCTTTGAGAATTCGAACGCGCCTTTGACGTTCATTCGCGTCACTGATTGGACGTCCACGCGGTGATATCGAGGGATGGCTTCCAGACACCGTGTCCAGCGTTGTAGAGGGAGACGCGGATGGGTTGGCCTTGGTAGTGGGCACGGTTTGTGGCATTGGTATCCGTGGTGCAATGGATCGATATCGGGAATGAGGCCGAGGCCTGAGGCGGCGGTGTTGATATCGTCTGGGGGGGCCTTGGGAGAGTCGGCGCTGCGGGCGGCGAGGGCGATGGTGTTGCTTTCCTCAGCGAAGAGACGACTGGCGATGGTGAGATATCACAGGTGAAAGGGAAGCAAGGAAACGTACGCTGACGCAGCTCCAGCACGAGTACCCGAATGATGACCTATACATCAAGTTACGAGACATTGTCGACGCAGACGGTGACGGTACGGATGTGCTTCTCATGTTGGGGGAGGACGAACAGCTATCTATCTGTGAGCGAGATGGTAGAATTGTCGGGTGAGAAAGGCATTACCAGGCAATATCTACTGCTCAGTCATCCCGCGAGATAATGACCGATGCTGACACCCCTACCATCCCTGCGGAAATCGTGCTGGTGCCGGAAGCTGGAGGAAAGAAGGGCGAGCCCTCTGCATGCGGACGGGACCCACCATCCCCTCTCGCTGCTCCACCATACTTCGTCGTCAAGTTCTATTCCACGGAGGCTTGATGCTTGCTTTGGGACCCACACGGAAGGTGGGGACGCGTCATCCAAAGTCGTCGGTGGTGCTGTCTTCGGAAGATGATCGATGAAGTTGCACGCATAACACAGCGTATGAGAGAACTCACCCGGACACAAAGGTGGAAGTATCGACTCGGCTGTGAGACAAGCGAGACATGTGAAAATGGGAAAGGTTGTCTATGTTTGGTGGCGCCATATCAATGCCGGATTGCCGAACCTCTGCCATCAATCTGCCGCCATCCGTCCTTGATCCGTCGTTGCCTGCGTAAACTTCAAAGCTGGTACCATAGACTGTCCACACCATCACTGTCATGTTTCTCGTCTAATTTTCCTTATCTCATCTGGAACGAAACATGATATGGAAAGGTATCATCTGCCTTCCGACTGCGACAGCGTCATATTCTCACACCCTTGCCTTGTAAACTTGTAAATGATCGCCTTGTCTATGGCTCTATCTATTGTTATGTCTACAGAGGTAGCTACGCTTCTTGCCATTTTCTTTCTACGTGTAATTAAGTATGATCTCCAGGATCATAACCGTGGCAAGCCTCTTATACGACTTCAACACTTTTCGACAGACTCATGGATATGGTGTCGTCGCCCTCTGAGGACGTAACACTTCCTTCCATGTCCGACTTCGATAGGCGCTGCACAGGCCCTGGATGCATACTACCGCCCGGCGCACCGATATCCGAGCTCCTAGATACAACACGAAGGAGTATCAAAGTCGGGGCAATTCCCTACCCCAAATCCCAGTAAGTGTTCTAGCTTCTCTTCATCGGAAGAAAGACATCAATCTTACCGTTACTGAAGCAAGAACAACTTGTGGATAATTGCTGTACGGACTATTCGTTGCAATGAACGGGATGTACACCGCCAGGGCAACGACGTATAGCGCGGCCGATTCCACCATGATCTCCATGACCTGATGGTATGGATTCGGCCCAAAGTGTAGGGACTTTCCGATCATGCTTGCTCGTGCGAGTCGGTATACAATAAGGGTAGTACATATGACCGTTGTGGAGAGCGTCATACTGTAATATGCTACTCCCCAGTTGATCGAGTTGCTCCCCCAGGGAGTCACAGGTTTCCCCTGTGCATCGGTCAACGGCGTCAGCTCCTGAATCAGGAAGAAGATATCAAAAACTGAGAGCGGTGAGTCTTTGAGTTTGTTAAGGTAGATTCTGGCGACTTACTGGTTCCGCATAGCGTGCACAGAGAGGGAAGGACAATGATCCTCCAATTCCTTCCCCAGATGATCCAGCACCTCCATATCTGATCTAAAGATGAGTACGGAACCGAGAGTCAAGCAAGATACGCACAATCACACAGTCGGCGGTCAGTATATTGATGCTCGCGACAACACTACTGATCGTCGGAACCCACAAAGGACCGCCAGCAATCAGTGAGTCTATGAGAGCAAAAAACCTAGTTTCCTCCGTCTCGCCATGGGCGATGAACGCCCGCCGGGCGTAGAACCACCTCACGGCTACATGCATCGTAGCCATGACGTACATGAACATCGAAATCCCCGCGAGGACCTTCGTCTGCGCCGCATGAGCAGTGTTGCTCGACACTATCAAAGTGGCCGTTTAGGTTCGGTCGTGTATACGGGGTTCGACAACGTACGTATCCTCCACAGTACGACGGCGAGCAAAGCTGTGTACATTCCTAAGCCACGATAAGTACCTCGAGTTGAGAGACTAGTTTGTTAGACGATTCTCACCATGCGTTATGGATTCGATGATGACTCCATTGAACCAGGAGTCGGATAACTGTGCTGCTAGTACTTGTATGGAAGAAAAATCTGGGAGTACCTGCGACATTGAGCACTGGACTGGAAGTTATTCGTCGCTTGCAAAAGTAATAAAAAAAAAGAAGGGCGGTTTTGAAGTTTGAAGACGTCCGAAAGAGAAGTCGGAGCTCATAAATGGGCGTCGAAGTGCCTGAGCATTGGTAACGCGACCATCATTCCTATATAACGACCTGACTTCTCCAAGTATGAGGATACCTGAGTCCATGAGGGGGAGCGCTGGCGCTGCTATGGGGACGATGATATCTATGTTCATAGTATCACATTCCGAGAAGCGGGTTCGGTATTCCAACTTCGACAAGGTGCGATCTACCTCGACATCTCCTAGCCAACATTGAGTCGATACATCTATGTCTACCAGGCTATATATCTTGACTTTCATGAAACCGATAAGGCGATAACTAGAATTAGAGATAAATTCGGAACGTCATAGTGAGCCCCGTAAGTTTCAGACAGCGAGACATGTAACTGCAGGATTCCGAAACAATGATTACCTTGACTCCCTTATCCTACTCATGCTCGCAGAACTAAAACCAAATCCTACAACTATTTGATGGGCACGTAGAATTTTGCGAGCGACCCTTGCGAGCTTGCGTTCCCTTGCGAGCCTCGATTTGCATTTGCGTTTGCGAGCGTGACATGATCGAGTCCAGTTCAAGTCTGCCGACTCAGCTTGACTATCCAGATGTTCGAAAGTGTTCCAGACACGTCAACTGTGCATTGCAGATTACGAACCTTGTCAATTCCTCGATGAATGAAGTGGTGGGCCATTGCAGGGCACGTGGCATATCCGAGTCCTGACTTAATTTGATCCTGAAACACTTTTTTTTTTTTGTAAACCCTGGTGGCTGGCCTTGAGGCTAACCGATGAGACTAATCGACGCTCGTCTCTCCCTCAATCAAGATAATTTGGAAGGTCCATCACAGGATGGGCGGTATCCTACATGAAACGTCAGATTTTGGAGATACAATCCCGCCAATCGCCGCAATATATCCACACAAAAAATCGGATCTATCACAAAGCCATCAGAAGCAATGACCAAAGGATTGAAGGAGACGTACATCATGATTCCATGCAAAACTCCGTCGGTCGAAAAGGACCAGCCAGACAGTAATAAATCGCGATGTTTGTCTTTGCTCCTGCTTCTCCGCAGACAATCTTTTCGCCATCGACGTCCGTGAAGACGAACGTAGACCCAGAAGTGCTGGGGGCAAATTCTGCTTTGCGCTCGGGAAGAACACCACATGGATGACCTGATGCCCTGATTCGCGGAAAATAGCACCGGATTACTGGCTTACGGAGTATTATGAAAGTCAAGATACAAAGCAAAGGGGTGTAGAATACAACTCACGGTCACTACTCCCAACAGTTATCATCCAACCTCATCGAGTCTTGCCTTCCGTCACTTTAACTCGGAGCATGGCACTACATCTAGGTCAACAGCGTCTAGATAACATTCTATTTGGACCACGAACCCGAGAATGTCACCGAATGTTCTTCAGTCATCGCTACCGCGGTCCCTACACTCACACAACACCTTGAAATTTCTATTGGATGCTGTCTCGGGAGTCGGGAGATGGAGACTCGTCAAGGGTAGATCATGGAAGATCATTAGATAGAATTGAAGGCAAAGCACACCCTAGGAAGCCGTGGCATGGTACTTCAGGCCTTCAAGCTTCAAGCCTCGGTCTCAGTCTGAGGGTCGGCTTAATGGGGTGATAATTATGCTGTTGCTGCTACAGCCTCTTAAAGGGAACTGTCGTTGTTGTCATGGTCGTGTGATAAGAGGCACGCCTTGAATATTAAATAAACTCGACTTGAAGAACCATAAGATGAAGTGGATACCGCGGTACCTTCTGTTCCACGAGCTGACCATAGTCATTGCAAATGATTCGGACCTCATAGACTGCCAGTAGATTCTATAAAAGGATGTTAGCAAGATGTTAGTATGGTTTTACGGAGGAAATATAAGTCCATGAGCCAACCTTGAGTAATACCATGGCTAAATAAGTGCACAGATAACTAAGACAAGATTGTGATGGGTAGATAGAGTAGTGATGCTGGAGTTAAACTTGATTTAAACGAGTGTCAAATTGGTGTCAAACGCAAACGTGACAGACCTGTCACACTTGCGTTCGTTTGCGAGCTTGGTTAAACACTTGCGAGCAATACTAGAACGCTAGCGAGCAATGCTAGAACGCTAGCGAGACATGTTAGAACGCTAGCGAGCAATTCTGGAACGCTTGCGAGCCATGTTAGAATGCTTGCGTTAGCTTGATCGGTGCGTGCGGTCATATGATTAGACTTGCGTTCGGACTTTCACTGATATTGTGATGGTAGTATGCTATCAACAGACTTCTGGACCATCCCTGGGGACCTCACAGGTAAGTAATTTACTGTCTAACATGTCTTAAACTGTTTACTTGATGTTATTATCCATCCGGAACAGTGTTTAAACCTCGTAAGGATCGAGGAAGTTTTGAGGTAGTCTAGTCAGTCAATTTAGCTCGCATTCATGAGTAATAGCACGCATTGATGACATCATAAACGCATTGATATGAACGCAAGTGATCGCAAGTGAAACGCAAGCTCGCAAGGATCGCTCGCAAAATTCTCCTGGCCCCTATTTGATGAAGGCGTACCTATCAAATTGGATATCTCGATGACAAACTTGAAGTCAAAGGCACAAACCCCCAACATAGGAATCGAAGTAAAACATCTGCGAGTACCAAATCACCTGACTGCACATCATTATAAGGGAGACATGTACAAGTCTCTTGCAAGGAACGACAAATCAATTCTATATCAACACAAACAACAGTGATTGCTGCAAACGTACGAGTCATCCTAACAACGCACTGGAATAGGAACCACGGGTTCGGGAAATATAAAGAACGACGCCAGGGGACACGAAGCACCACAAACCCCAGATAACCTTAAGCATCCTTGGAGAATGAATGTCTTCGCTCTTTTTATCGGTCTCGCTTGCTTCGTTGCTGTGGGTATTCGGTTGACTTATTCCAAGTTGTTCCAAAAAGACCACGAAACCATTGACAGGAATATTGCACAGCAATGCCTATCCCAGTACCCTGCCCCGAGCGGATGTGCATAGTGTTCCCCTCATTTGACAAGGCAAAGAATTTTCCTGGTGATCCTTGAAATGTGAGCCATTTCAGAGGCAAAGTCACGACAAAACCTGACATGGCCATGAATGCATATAGATCAAAGACACACTGTCATTGACTCGTTATCAAATAGAAGGTCGATAGACTGATATAGATATAGTGCTGTGGCCGGAGAGTTCTGATTTATGTAGACATAACAATCCTTTGATTATTCGTTGACTATCGTGTGATGAGATATCGGGCGTAAATTTTATACATAGGTGAAATACTGATGCATAATAAATATATAATAACGAAGCTGGTAGGTTTGGTATAAACCGGTCCGCTTCAGTTCACGCATCTCACACCGATACCTTATCATCCCCGTCCCATATAATAGGTATCTCTGCATTCCGGAGCATGCCTATCGCCCTCTCAATCGCACTATGTGGGCTCTCCTCGCACTACATACCGATCTCGTGAGTGAGCTTATTACCGTATTAAAAAACAAGGAATTCATAATAGTAAGTAGATCACCCTGCGAGCCCCAGAGCCGCGCAGAAAGAGAGCATGCTGGAGTTTCGGCAGGTTCTGATGTTAATGGTCAATGGATAAGGGGTGTTCGGCGTTCTGAACACAGGAACAGATTAGATTAGACCGAACCTCTAGTAAATAATGGCTGCTCTCATCAACCGCTCTTTTGTTATCCCCTTCCTTACTTTCTCCTTCTATTGTCATGAGAATCATCTGGATATTCGACCATCGCAAGCCTACCCTCCGAATGGTGGTGTCTAGGTGCGTCCCTCACGAGGTCCAACACATCCGGAAGCATGATACCGCGATAAATGGCAGGATTAGGCTCCCCATGATGACACTCCCCTCCAACACGTTGAACGCCTATCCTTCGACACCGAAAACATCCCTGTCGGCTCCGCAAATAGTGCCGTTGCTCATTCGTAAGCGATGGAATACTCGCATAGGGATCGAACTTCGGTGTCTCTGACAATGAACGAACTTGAACTCTGGATATGAGTGGCCTTGGAGACGAAGGCGGGCGCAAGGGAATGGATGGTAATTTTGGCCCCTCATTGATATGACAGATGGGCGAGGGAGGAAGAGGAGGAGTTGTCGTAGCGCGTTTTGGTGGCAAGTCTGAGTCGCGTTTGCGCAGACGTGGATTGATTGGTGTGGCGGATACGGGTGTAGTAGCCGTCACGTCGCTCACCGAATCAGCATCAGCGTCGTCGGCCGCATCCTCCAGACATGTTATCAGAAGGATCCACTGCATGAGGTCATCCTCCCTCGGAGCGTCTGCGTCACGTCGGTGTATGGAAGAAAGACAGTTATTGAGATATTATTTAAAATGCGCAAGGAGCTTGTGGGTGCTGAGATGATAGGACGTGTTCCGGAGGAGGGTGTTCTTCGAGCGGAGACGCGTTATGCAGACGATGACGGGTTCTTCGCCAGAATGGAATCCCTGATCTTCCGGTCCCAGTCTTGGGGGAGAAATGCTGCCCGTAGTTCAGACAGGAAGTCCGTGAGCGTCAACGAACACAGACGGGTCGTTTCTGCCATGAGCCAGTCACGTACAAGTGGATCCTTGAATCTGAAGGATGGAGAGGGGATATGCCTTGAAGGAACCAGATACTCATGACTCCGGATATAGGTACGTGCCATGAATTTTTATTCTGTTAAGTCACAAGGAGTGAATGGATCACAATAGGGCTTGATGATAGGGATATGCGAACTGCTGTACTCGAAGCGTGAAGCCATCCCAGTCGAAGAGGTCATGGTACTGTAAATCTCAAGTGGCTCGCTTGTACGCCAAATAAAAGGGTAGCGTGGTGCCCCGAAAGTAGCTTTTCGGTGCGCTGCTCGAAACCTCTCGAAAATACATTTTGAAATAAATGATGGACCCATGTTAACAAAGTAACAGGACATGGTACGCGGCGGGCCCCGTGGTCGAGATGGATTGAACGATGAAGGCACCAGAGAAAAAGGAGTTGGATATGAATGGTTGCAATGAACAGACATACAGAAAGGCTAAAGCATGGTCCGCTCGCTACGGCGCGCAGCAGGAAAGCTGGAAGCCTATGCCTGGTATGACCATTCTTCCGAAAATAGAGTGCAAAGGAAGCGTTGATGATTTCCGATGGTGCGGATGACGAGATCGTGAATTCCTGATGGGACTTTGGCCCGAGTATTAAATGCATTCAAGCACGAAATACGATCTGTGGCATCGATGATGACCGAATGGCAAAAAAAGACTGGACCGTTTCGGTGAGGGATGATTTGCATGATAGTCAGAGCTTGTCTTGTAATCGTGGTACAGACAATGATTTCCTCTAACTTTGCACGACGCTACCGCGGTAAACGAAGATGTTATGGAATCCATGCATCGAAGTCGGAAGACAATCTCTTAATAGTATTTTTATGGACTAGCACGTCGGGAGAGTCTGGAATTTTTTCGCCGCTAAATGAGAACTGCGCTGTCAGTATAGTACAAATATATCAGAAGAGCAATAACGAAACAAACGTTTTCCTGTCCACAATTCTAACACTTGTTGCCCCATGCATGAGGAATGCGACTAGCGCTCAGCCACGTCTTGCTCTATGTCAAGAAATTTTATCCGTATTTCCAATTAGTAGCACAATCATACGAGCGAAGAAAATGTGCTGCGAGTCAGTTGTAATGGACAGGCACAGAATGTCAGTTAAATGATAAGGTAGAAGCTTATGCTTACCTTGTTCCTGATAAGACAGATTTGATACTAGACGGGGAGAAGAGACTTAAAAGGAGGCAGCACGAACTTCGAATGACCATCGAAGTCGCTGGTCAAGTTGATTCGTATATGTGGCCTCGGAAAGTTCCGACAGGCCACGGAAAAATCCGGTCACGCCTTACCCCTAAACTCGTCAACAAGTGGACCTCATGTATACTTGTTGGCTTCGAATAAAAGCTACCGGCTGCATTGTAGTCGGCTATAGGCAATCATAACTTGATTACTTGAAAATCAGTGAGTTGACCCTCCCCGTTCTGCTGCTTCACTGAGCCTCCGAAGTACATTTGTCTCCTTCGTCATGTTTATTCTGCGACGGGGCTTCAGGAGCTGTCCCCATTGTGATTCTCCGAAGAGAGTGAGCATGGCTCGTTTCTTGGGTGAAAATATCAGATAATTCCTCCTCTTTTGACCTTGTATTCTACACCAGGAGGTTTGCTGGTCGCCGAGGGCGTAAGCCCTTTTAGCTTTGAGGAGGTTGTACGAGGATCGTCGGCTGGGAATCAGCTATGTGAGGGGAATTCGTTTCGTACAAAGCGACGGTTAAAGGAGTTGTTGGCTGTATCTGAGGAGTATCAGGTTGCTCTGGAAGTCGAGCTTGAGATCCGGGCTAAGGATTACAAAGGAAACTCACCCTTAAAAGCGACCAAAGGTGTAACTCTCTTTGATTCAAGTAACTCTCTACTGGGCTAATTGCTTAACGTAGTGCTGATACCGCATTGATTGGGTAAGTGACTTTGGAGTATGATGGATGAAAACGGAAAGGGATTCGGTTATTACGTTGTTTATCGCTTGGGGTATTGAAGCCGACGACTCATATGATATGGAATCAGTACTGAAAAGAACAATATGGGTGTATATTTTGAACACGCGGATAATTAGGAGACTAAGAATTAAGAGTGAGTTTGAGTTTGAGGCACGATGAACTTGAGGAAAAAACTTGTTGACGACTGCACTTAAAAAGGCTCAATCGGCCTGGGCAGATTCTTGTCCTGATACGAAAAATTATATGTTGAATCATTATGGTATTTGTAAAAAGTGGATAATAAATAACAATACAGCGTTCAAGTCCATGTAGCAAGGCAGTCAGCCGAAAACAATCAATGATTAATTCGTGTTCGAACAGTTCCATGAAGCCTACAAGCAGGAGACACTCGTTAGCAATCAACCAAAAAGGAACTAGGAGTAACGCGCACATCTTGCACACTAGGCGCTGCAACGCTTAAGTACGGTGGCAGACCGAGACATTCAGCGACAGTCACGAGTTTATAGCCTGCACCTAGCAGATCGTCAAGAGCATGCGGGAGAACGGTCGTACTGTAGATATGTCGATATAAGATTTATGATATCGTGGTCATGACAACAACTCACCTTGTAGTTTCTAAATATCCCAAAATCAGATCATTGCTCATTGAAACCGAACAGAACTACTCGCCGACGGTCTCATGATTTAGTGTCAAGATCGTGTTAGGATGCTTAGCCACGAGGGTATCATAATCCTTCTCGCTATTCGCAGCAGTTTCTCCGACGGAATCCCCTGAACTATGTAGAAGCAGTCAGATCATGGCACCGGCTGGTAGACGAAAAGCAGACGTACTCGAAGTCCCAAATAATCACGCTCTGGTTGTGAGCAGCAGCGACTTGCAGTATACCGTCGTTGTAGCTGCCGTAGGGAGGTCTCATAAACGCCACCTTGACTCCGAGTATTTTCTCCAAAGCCGCTGCATCAGCAGTTAGCATTGAGTTTGAATTATAAGAATTTGCGATGACATACTGTCGGTGAGAGTAAATTCATTTTCAGCTGCCGACAAGCTTAGTTAGACAATTGCTTGATGAATCTTGTCGTCGAAATACATACCTTGGACAGTGGTCAGGGTGGCCAAATCTTTATGTGCCCACGTATGCCTACATTCAAATATGAGTTAATCACACTCGCATTCGGACATTATATCACTCACGAAGCGATCTGATGACCCTTCGAGTACGCGTTTTGCAGCGCTGCTCTCTCGGTGTCTCCATATATACAACCATCTGCGAGGATACGTGCATAAGCGCTGGTGACACATTCGCCACTTGTTCAAGACTTACAGTTGTTGCCATCTGAAAAAGTTCGAACGTGGGTTAAATCCGGCGAATTCGAAGGTAAAGTCAATATAGTACGTACTAACGAAGAATGTGCCCTTGACACCTTTAGCATCGAGCATATCGACGATGTTTTGCCTAAAGACAACCCCATAAGTAAGGAACACGACCTATGTTGGATTGGAAACCTACGAATAGATATAAGGCCCGTCATCGAATGTCAGAGCAGCGGTATTCGGAATAGTACAAGAGGTGATCACACCACCGGTCTGTCGTTTCGTGGGGTGCGAAAAGGCTGCAGTAGCCAATGCAATAGTGAGGAAAACGGAAGACAACATCTTGAAGATATGAAGTTGAGTGTTGAGGGTAAAGTTGGATACAAAACGACGGATATCAGTTCAGCCTTTTATATGAAATTGTTAGTGCACACTCGACACTAATCAGGTGCTGCTCAGAAATACGAGGCGGTGACAAGGTTCCTGCGAATTGTTTCAAATCCCGAGGCGGCCTTCAATAGGGGCAGGAAGTGTTGTGTTGTGGTTCTGCAGGGCAGTGTCTGATTCAACGCACCACGAGTCTGACGATAATCCCATGGAACCCTGTCTGTCGTAGCTACTTCAGCGATTTTTGTCTCCTAAGCTACCAGTCTAACTGCCCCATAAGCATTAGAAAAACGTGTCTTTGAACAGGACTCTAGGAGTCGATGTAGAATCACAGAAACTTGGAAGTTGGTGTCGTCTCGTAGGGGAAGAAACATGGTATTATAGAAGGATTGGTTCCTTAGCATTACAGTGCGAGTGCGTAGATCCGGCGTAAGGGCGTAAGGGGCGGGATGGATGTTCAAGAAAAGCGGGCTGATATTTCGGCAACTCGGCAACTCAGGTTCGGGCTCGTTTATTCCTTGTCCAGTGTCACCAGCTCACCACCGTATGTGCTGGCTCGCCTTTGCTCTAGGATACTCGCCATAATTCTCGGTAAAGTGCCTATCTCAGTCAACGTGTCGTGTTGTGGTATGACTGAGCAGTTAATTTATGGATCGACTAGGACAAGTACTGGCCTTTACATCTCGATTTCGCAATCGCCAAGAACATTAAGTACGCACGCAAAGGTGCAGGCGAGGATTAATTATATGGGACAAGGCCGATGTATATAGGCCAGGCCGATTTATACTGCAAAGATGCTGGGAATATGGCATGGACTTTGTGTCAAGGTACGTCGAATATCATTACACTTATGCTGTCTAACGCCGTATCATGTAGCCTCAAACGGTTATACCAAATACTGTACATACCCTAGCCTAGCCCAAATTTCTGCGAGCCAGGAGATGGTGAGCAAGACGACAATGCTTCTGCATGGCGAGTTACGCATATGAGGTGATCTTGATGTCGAGGTATGTCGTTTACCTCCATGTCTTGCTTGCGGTCGACTGACTAGGAACGCAGTTCTTTGCAGCGCTCACGGCGTCGCTCATCAAGTCATTGACATACACTCCGAGTCGGCTGTGAAGCTAACAGAGTAAATATTTTGGACATAGATACCGGGGAAGGGGCTACGGCCCATAATGGCGCAATACTTTGAACATGTGCATGGTAAGTGGAACCTCTACTTAATCTTCTTTTATTGAGGCAAACAGAGGTCTACTCGCATGTAAGGTCGCTGTTCGAGGATCTGTTTATGTACAATAGGGCTGTCCAGGTGAGCGATCACAATACCGTTCAAATCTGCCTGTAGACTTACGTTTACTTGACTAGTATGGCACGCTTCACCATGCGAACTCTCCTCCAACATCAAGACCAAGACGGTGGCGACATTCATCCATGGGCACGGTTGCCAGAGGTCCATATCCAGGTCACCGTCTCCCTGTAACCGTGATTATGAACGTGCGATATCTCCAGGTGATGAATACAAAGTTCCCCCTCCCACTTGACATCCTGGATCATCTCTCCCCCCCTTCAACATCACGAGTGACTGTAGCGTATGGCATGGAGGCTCCCACCTCTATCACAGATCGCATTGAATCGTCCTACTTTCCCGATCTGAAGGAAAATTCAGGACTTAGGCTCGCACTGTAATAAATGTATTCGTTCTTCCATGGAATCTTTATGTGCACATTTGGGTACGGCCACGTGTTTGTCGAGTCCAAAATCTCCTCTCCTGGTTGCTGTTAGAGAACGGCTCTACTGTGGCTCCCTCGGGTCCTCCGATGTCTGACTGGGATCAGAAGGATAAGGAAGACTCGCTTGCGGAACGCGAGGCTCGTTTATTGGGAAAGTGGCTGGAGGCGAGATGGAAGGCATCGAACCAAGTTGATGTCGACTGAGGACTCGGATGTTGGTTTCTTGTAGTATCTCAGGTCCAGCTGCAAGATTTGCGATAACATTGAGGGCAAGATCTCTGAAATGGTATTCCTTATCCCTTCCACAGAAAACTCGACAAACCGCCGATGCCGTAGCAATTTATATTGCTTTACATAATCTCGCTCGCTTTTTTCATTCAACCATCACCTTCCTCTCACTCAGAAAACAGTGTTCCTCGACTTCAATCTCCTTTCAGAGTCGTGAGTTAGTGGTATCTCTTTCTAAAACTGGGCGTCTCCGATCTAATTATGATCTCAGACAGCATGATCAGCATATTCAAAAGACGACGCACCTGCAAAGATAGAAAGTGCGTACTCACGTCTTAAAATTGAAAGCGGATACTCACTAGAAGACAGGACAGCCGAATCATACTTTCCTCCGGAGATCTTTGATACTATCGTCGACGAATTGAAGGATGACACCATCGCCTTGAAGCAAATCTCCCTTGTATCCAAGGGCCTTTCTCCAAGGACGCGCGTTCATCTATTCTCTTCAGCGCTCACATCCAGCAAAGCGGACTGCGATCGCCTCCGAAAATTAATCACTCATTCCCATGCATCGCTCATTACTTCACCGCACTCTCCTTCGAGTTCCGCTCGCGTACCATGGCCCGATCACTTCCCGCAAAATTTCTCAACGCCCTCGTCAACCTCAGCAAGCTGACGCTCACGTTTGGTGATTTCTCCAATCTCCGACCTTCCGTCATATCTGCTCTCGCCGCTCGTTCCTATAAACACCTGGCCTTTATCCTCGTAGATTTCGACACTGTGGCCGATATATGTGCCCTGACGCGGAATTCTGCTTCTTTGAAAACGATGAATATTGTTGCTCCACGGTTTTTCGGTACCCCTGTTCCTTGCGACCATCAAGGCACTGTTCCTTCTCCGACCTTCTTAGGTATCAATGATAGCGAGAGCGATGCCGGAGTCGTTTTGGCATCAATACTCTCACCACCCCAGTGCCCGATCTCCCTCAAAACAGTCGAGAATTTGGTCATCCTTGTTTCCTACACCAATCCTGCCTTCGTCTAACAGCTCAATTATTTCTCGATCCAAATACATGCCGAGCAGCCTTTGTCGTTCTTAGACGTGACTCATACCACCACAGGCACGTACCTTGGCTATGATATAGTCTTTCGCACTTTGACATTTAACATAGTACCCCATACTCAGACGCTTCACATTTTCCGTGTCAAAACCCTCATGGTTGACATATCGAGGTACAACGAAAGCGACCAACCAAAGTCCATTATGAACTGGTGGATAATAGCCTTTCGTGATACTGATGCTGAGGCTGCTCTCGAAGCTGCGTCTGAATATAGACGTCGAGGATATACCGTCCCTTTCCGGGTCTGACTATGGGGACCTGTGGAAACAGATGGACGAGGCGCTCCGTGGAATACATTTCTTGGGGACCTTAGAAATCGTGTTTTATAATATGCCGCCTGAATGGCCGTGGGACGAGGCGGAGGCGCAGATCATAGAAGGGTTTAAGATGAGGGATCCTCGGCGTGGGCTGGTAATCGAAGTTACCGCATTCTCATCCGCGGTGAGTACTTGTAGTTTTCTCATTCATTAGGAAGACTTAGACATTTTCAGCCGCCCCTCCTCACGTGAGAGGACGCTCTTAGGATTGTCACCAGCTTCGGACACGAGAGACGGCATCCTTCATCCCTCGGTTCATTCACCACGCCTTTTTTGGTGTTTTATGACACTTGATATCTTCATTATGAGAGGGACTATTGAGTGCATAGGAAGGGCGGTTGGGCGCTATGTACTGCGCATAATTAATAAGGTGCATCATTAGCATTGTTTCCGTCCCTGACGCAATGTCAACCCTTGAAGCTTGAAGCCCTGAATCCTGCTGTGTGTTAAGAATCAGAGTATGTAGAGTTAATACACGAAGTAATGAATACTCGAGTAAAACCCAAGTTGTGAGCGAGGATGTCCTAAAGTCGAGTTCCAACCACCAAAAGGGATCCGATAGGGTGCTAACAAGTGCTAGGCGTAGTTAACGGGGCGTCAGCAAGCGCTAGGCGTAACTGACAGGGTTTAACAGGGTTTCTGACAAGCGCTAGGCATAGTCGGGAAGCAGTTGATTGGCAAGCGCTGGGCGTAACCGGTCAAAGATGCTTAAATCACACAGTTAAGTAGACGTCGAAGAGTAGTAAAATTAGGCTAAGATCTCCCTAATACAATTTATCTACAAGTTTATACACTAAGTGAAGGTTCGAGTCATTATTATTCTACAATGTTCCATAATATTCTAATATTAGTACGAAGAATCGAGAAAGTAACAGAAAGTAATAGAAAGTACCAGCGAGTCTCTGTTAAGACCGAGAAGGCCGAGTATGGGCATGTGTTGACTCATGCACCGAGTCAATGGATGGGTGAAATCCATAACACTGTGCATAATCGGTTATTAAGGCACATTCACGGCTCCGTCGATTCTCCGATGATGTCAGGCGATCGAAGGGGTAATTTAGCTCTGTCTGACACGAGACGGGACCCTTTCTTCTAGAAAGCATAAACGCGCTACACAAGCCTAAGACGCGCCGATCTCGCGATTAGCGTTTCCACGACGCGATTTCAACGCGATTTCATTATGTATATGGGTCTTTCGGAGTTCTTTCTCATATCACGATCAACAGCCACTTGTAGCATAAATATCTGGGTCCATTTGACATAAAAATCAAGAACATTGTGAGTATTGTTACAGACACTTTGTACCATCCCCCATCCCCTCTTCTCGTCACCATTTAGACGTTGATGGTAAACACGCTTGTAGCTCTACGTTCATAAGGTGTTGGGCACCAAAAACATATAACGGTTTTCTCACGGCAAGGTTACGGTCCCCCCACTATCACGCTTGATGAGAACCAATTGCGTACCCTGAAATATGTTGATGTCAGTTGCATTATTTCACTCCAAAGGTTACTAACATCAGACAAACGACTCGTGGACTGTACGACTCCGGTTATCAGTTGCCCGCTCGAGTCGAGGAACGAGACGCGTGAACCAGCCTAGAGAGGTGAGTAGTATCGACGGGCTGTGAATGACTGGTGTGCATACTGGAAAGACGTCCATAGTGGAAACAGTTCGGGGGGGTAAGTGCTAACTAAACCGACGCGAAACGATAGCTTAAATACTTTTATTAATCTCGAGGAAACGGGCCATGCAACTGAACTCGAACTCAGATGATATGGAAGGCATGGGGACTGTGTCCGGTGAAATCACCCTCACGCCATCAACCAGGGGTTACGGGTATTCAAAGTCACCATAATCTCATCACCAAGACTTCTCAAGAAAAAAGGTGGCTACAGTATCGCTTCCTTTTGCTTTACTGTAAGGCACTTGTATATCCCCGGAGACAAACAACAGTGTAATAGATATCCGGTTACGAAGGGGAGCCTGAGAGCTCGTATTTAAGAACATTGCGATCAGCACCAGGCCGTTGGTTTCGACTCTGAGATGGTCCTTGCAGCAGCGATCTTGTCCTGAGTGACGCGCCATACCACCGCTAAAGAAAGACATAACAATGAATTGAGCGTGAAGACGATAGGTCTGAAGGACTCCATCAATCCTATTGGGAGACGTGAGAATTTTACAGTCGTTCCTTCCTCCGACTCGGTGTTTCTTGTATGAGATCAACCACCTTCGGTGGTCATTAATAGGTCTGATTGAACGTTTTAAACATCTTGAGGGCATTGGGGGCGAACGTGAAGACCGCCCATCGCCGCCCATAATCGATGAATTTTTGACTAGGATGTGATATCCAAGCTTTATCCAGACGTGCCAGAGTAAATCCTGATGTATAGCATGGTAAAACAACGGAAATGGTGGTACTATACCTATTGTAGATCAAATTGCCAGATATACACCATGCAAGACGACAGGGGTGATAGGTAGTATCGATTGCTCATACCGACTCATACTCGATATCCTAGCTGATGACCATCTTATCACGCGCAATGATCGACGATCATTCATACCAAGCACATCCGACTCTCAGACTGTCACGAAATGTACATGCCCATTGAATGCGTGACAAGCTGCACAGAACGAGCGTTGAACACAACCACAGTGAAGGCCAACTATGTTTTTATGGTACAGAGTGCCAAATGACGGGGATCAAGAACTACAGCCCGTGACTGTCAGCGGGAGACCAGTAGCATGTGGAACGCGCCCGATAGGTCGCAGTTGAAATAGGTCCTGCCAAGAGAGCTCGAGGAAGGATTACGAAGTTCTAGGCTGTCGAGCACCAGGCTACAAGTTTCAGGTAGAAGCGCAAAATGACAATATAACAGATAGATGGAGAAGCCGTCGCTGTGAGATCCGGACTAAAGTCTTTTGACGTATCTAAAAAAATATGGCCTAGATAGGGAAGTTCAATGACGGAAGCTGAGAGATATGACGGATGTCGATATAGGACATAGTGGGACTCATCACGAAGAGCTGATCAACTTCCCTCACTCACAGAGCTTTCCAGGTTTGAAAATTCCATGAGAATGACCTTAGTTGATAGATATGACATCGAGAAGATTAGCCTTCTGGTTGAAGATAGTGATGCGAGGAGGGTGTGGAGCCTTCTTTACGCAAAAAGCGGGGGTACGGGTCGTCATCCGCCCCTACTTAGTATGTCGACCGATCCCTTGGTCTGACGATGACTTATTTGTAGTATCATGAGTGCACTCTCACCATCTCGGCGACCAGCACCCACGTTGATGGAGAGAAGATTCCGAATGAGGCTGAAGACGAACAATGCGAGGAGAAACGATGTTATTTTCATAGACTAAGCTCGATACCAATCCAGCACAGATTCGAATAGTGTCCCCACGATGTCATTGAAGACGGCTGCAGAGGGAAGGCAAAATCAGGTAGAGCTCTATTACATCTCCCGAGGCGGGGCAAGACGGCACGTAGAGTGATACGGACTTGGTTCCGGGGTCATTATGACGAGTAGGACGTGTAACAGCCGAGATAGGGAGTGTGCGTCTTAATCATTAAGTGTCATTCGTAGCGGAGTGATTGTGCCCTGGCCTCGTCGTAGTTCGCCGAACAGGTGTTATGTAGTCGTGATCGAAGCCTCATTCACGAGGAGCAACTAGAATTAGACACAACAGTAAAGGCAATAATAGTCAAGCAGAAGCAGCGTTTATCATACAAGGTCTGACTCAACCGCGGATAGCAGATACCTATTGCTAGTCGAAAGAAACAGTCAATGTTCATGTTAAAGATTTCAAAATTTAAATTGACAGTCACAATCGGCCACATTCATTCCATTTTTGCTGATCATCATTTGTCAGTTCCCCCGTTTTCCGCCCTTTCCGCCAAGCCGGCACATCGGGTCGGTCGGTCGGTCCCAGGAGGCCTTAAATTTTTTTGCCCCCCCCTTCTGTATGGACGCATGAGGTCATCCTGGGTGTCATTGATCCGTTATTCGGTGTAAAATAAAACCTGTCTGATCATATCTGACCTGTACGAGGCTGAAGGCACCCCTCGGCAGCACTGGGGGCAGATTTGGGAAAGTCGGACGCAAGATGGGTAACTTCGGGTCCGGGAATTGAGTGATTACCGGTGGCTGTAAAGTCCCCAAATGGCAGGATGGTATGACTCAGCAGCTATTCTCGGTATGTTATTCTCACGCCGGTCGGTCTGTTACCTCAAGCAGGCCTTTAAAATATTTTGGACCCGATATGACTTTTTATGTTTTTGCGACCCCCTTGCTTTCGTCAGTGATCTTGTTGGCAATCTACCTATCTACTTTCTTACCAGAGGAAAGAACTGTCGCTACTCTCTCAGTGCATGAGTTGATGTTAAATTCCCAGTAATACAACGGACCAGTGACAAAGAATTGATCGAACCCTTGGGCCTTGTCGAACTCAGATCCGTAATGACTAGCCTCGGTACCTGGTGCGCAACTGAATACTTCGAGGATCGAGATATGAAATTAGTGCTATGGGAATTCCCAGAATTTTAGGGAAAAAATGAAGCCTCTAGGGGAGTTTATACTTAGCTCCGGTCTGACTCGTCATTCGACATCTCCAATAGCCTTCTGACCATCCAAACATGGAGAGTCAACCCGCCACCATGCATCTCCAAAACATGAAAAATCTCCGAAATTCATTTCCCATTCCAAGCTCTTCTTGTCACATAGAATAGCGTCACTATGCAGGAAGTGGGGCATCAAGGTACGAGTGCATGCCGCACAATTCCGTATCCGATTATACTACTTCCGTCATTCGCTCTTTTTTCACGACCGCAGTCTCTCGCCTAGACTTGAAGAAAAATCATGAGTATATTCATACATTATCTTACTATGTTTCTAAATGTCTACCTACGATCGCAGATAGCTGGAGAAATCGAGAGTTGAGCACATTTTCATCAACCAGGGCAATGTAAGAAAGCGATCAAGAGCTCACATTATAATGCCACATTTCTTCCGATGCATCCATCGACTGTGCACCTCCATAGCCCATTCTCTTTCGCTCTCTGAGTTCCGTTATGAAGGTGAGTAAAATATGGGCCAAGAGAATTCTGCGTTCGACACATGCGTGCGTGCGTTCATCTGCATTTGCATGAGTTCAACTTGCGTGCGGTTGTGTGCTTATGGGCACATAGAATTCTGCATTTGCGTTTGTGTTTTCATGCATGCGTTTGTCACGTCTGCGTGAGCGTGACATGGATGCGTTTGTTGGCCGTCTTGTGCATTTGGGCTTACAGACACCTGTAAAATTAATTTATTAGCTACAGTTTAAGTAATACTTATGGCCTATCAGATTCATACCTAGTATGACATCCACACCAGCCATAATTAACCCTCTTTGACATGGTAGAGTCTCTGTTCAGCTGAGTCCATTAATGTTTGAACTGGTATTTTAAACATGAGAGCATCTGGAGGTTTTGAGAGGTGTTATTGGCCATGAGGTATGATAACCTACAGTAAAAACCATGGTACCATTACCATTCTGTTGAGGAACAAGCTGAAGAAACCAGGGGGGTATTGGGCCAAATCCTGGCTCAAAAACGGCAACTTGATGGCAACCTGGCTTTGCACAACTAGAATACATCATAAAAGTAAAAGACCTGCCTAGAGTGAGCGACTAGGAGCAATTATGGACGGGAGAAATAGAACCGATCATAAGTCAACTAGTTCAACTCGGACTTGAACGCATCAAACGCACTGAACGCAGATTTGTCACAAGATTGTCACAGACTTGCGTTTAATTTCGGACACATGCGTTTCCAAAAGGAACACATGCGTGCACCATCTTAACGCATACATTGAATGTTCGGACACATGCGTGACTTATTTCTGATGGGTGTGAGTCTTTGCATTGATTTTGGAGGTGCCTGATTTACTCAAAGTCAAGAACAATGAAGGGATCACCAGTATTTTGACATAAAACAGTACTATATTCTTTGTCATACTAGAACTGACTAACATGCATGCATTTATAGCCTTTCTAGACGATTCCCTTTCATTCCTGAGTCATAGTAAGCCACAGAGACATCTCTAGGAAACTCAGAAAAGTAAGTCATTTTCAACAGAAAATATAATCAACAGGTATCATTGAACTGAGGCCGGTTATCAGGATACCATGCATCTAAACTTGTCATTTGGCATATAAATGAATGCAAGTTGAACTCATGCACATGCAGATGAACGCAGTTGAACACATGCACACAGATGTCGAATGCAGAATTCTCTTGGCCCTGTGCTTATCAACGAGTTGAGATGTGTAGCCGTCTGATAGCTAGTGTCATTTCAATGATACCTGTTAATTGTGTTTTCTGTTGAAAATAGACTTACTTGTCCGAATTTTCTGGAGATATCTCCGCGACCTTTTATGACTGAAGAATGAAGGAAAAACGTCCGGAAAGGTTATAAATGCATGTATGTCAGTCAGTCCTAGTATAACAAAGAATACAGTACAGTTTTATATTGAAGTACTTATGATCCCTTCGCTGTTCTCGACTTTAAGTGAATCAGGTACTGCTAAAGTCAACACAAAGACTCACACATTTCAAAAATAAGTCACGCATGTGTCCAAACATTAAACGCAAGCATCAAGATAATGCATGCATGTGTTCCTTTTGACAACGCAAGCATGTGACAGTGGTGTGACAGATCTGCGTTTGATGCGTTCAAGTCCGAGTTGAACTAGTCGACTTATGATCGCTTCAATTTCCCCCGTCCGTTTCTGCTTCTAATCGCCCACTCTAAGTATAAATTTTATTTTCATGATGTATTCCAGTTGTCATAGGAAGGCGGCTGACTTGTAACTTCAATTTGGCAACAATTTTGGCTCAGGTTCTTCAGTTTGTTCCTGGACAGAATTACAATAGCAGCGGAGTCTTTGACACAAGTTATCAAATTGTACTGTCTCTAACACCTGTCAATGACTCCGGGTGATCTTACATTTAAAATTTCAGCTCCAACATCGATCGATGTATTCCGCTCAGATAGTGTCTGTACAGACTCTACCACGACAAGAGAAGTCAATTACGGCTGGTTCCGATGTCATGGTGTGTACAAATTCTATACACAGTAAGTATTACTTACAGACTAGCTAATAAAATCATGTCACGGGTGTTTTTGAACTCAAACGCACCACAGACCAAAGAAACGCATTTCTGTCACGCTCCTGCAGGCGTGACAACGCATGTGTAAAAAACGCAAACGCATGCACGCAAGTGCAAACGCAGAATTCTATGTGCCCGTAAAATATAGAGCATCTTTTCCGGAACATTAGTCCCTTTTCATTAGATTCTACGATATGATCCGAGCGACCTTCCTCGAGCCTTGATTCTTCCTCGTCACGTCGTTCAACTATATTTACTGTATCTGCTCGCCACAAAATCTAGAAAACCAAACAACAAGCTATTTGAGTACGACGATAGGTTTGTTATGTTCTCATATTTCCATATAACGATTCCAACTTCTTCTTCTCACAGCTAACCTCGAAACACACCGGTGGCCCTACGTATATGCGAGGTTAGAAACACCAAGAAAAAGGATTATTACCTACGGTAAGGTTACCGTCTTTCCATTTTCCGGCCTGATACGAACTATTTACATGCCCTGTAACAGATCAGGCCCAAAAGTTGGTTCTTTTGAGAAAGCAAACTCACGTTTTGCATGGCACTGGTTGACTTGACAATGCCTCCTGTGAGACGTCCCCTCGAGTTGTAGAAGAAGACTCTGGAACGAGCCTAGAAAGGGAACATAGTAAGGATTTATGCAGGATACGAGGAAACCCACCGGAAATGAGTTCATTGTATACGGGAGACTTTTCACTGGGAATTTGGATGGGCACCATTCATCAATATAAGCATCTCGTCTGCCGGGGAATATTAACAAAGTATGGAGGTCTGATGAAGATAAGCCACCTTGAGCTGAAGTAGCCGCTGTTTCGGAGAATATCTTTGGATAGTAGGCAATAAGATGAGTACAAACATAATCCCACGAGCATCATTCCGACATGCCCGGTATGAATAGATTATCGTTACCGTTATTATCATGGCTCCACACTTGCCTTGATTTGTTTCCGGGAATGAACGAAGGTGAGATTTTGCGACACTACTTTCCGAAGCCATGTGAGTGACCAACGATGCTACATTTGGAGATTAAGATGTACTCAATTGCAGTGATTGTTGTAAAAAAAGTGAAAACCCAGACTATAGATTTCATTAGACATCATGTAGGTATGATGCCACATGAAATTCCAAGCTTGAACAAGAGCACGCGGCACTGAAATGCCGATGGAAGATAAAGCTCTTTGGACGTTAAGAAGTGCAGTCCCATCCTATTGTTGTATTCTCATACTAATCATTAGACACACCCATGGCCCTAAGATCTGACGGAGTCAACGGGTCACTACCACCACGAAACCGAATTACTACTAACGGTAAGGTTACTATTCCTCTAGAGTGGCGTTTGACGACAATCATGAGAGTACCTTGTTGAAAGTCAGTGGGATGATGCATCCTTCAAGACAAACGATGCTCGCGTCAGATGTATGGCTCGTCGAGTCGTCGAATCCACGATGCCTCCTGTGAGACGTCCAGCGGAGTCGGAAAAAAAGACGCGCGACCCGATCTAGATAGAGGACGCGGTCTTTTGTAAGCTATGAAAAGAGGCTGAAAAATACGAGGAGAGCATACTGTAAAGATGTTCATAGAGGAAATGATATATGGACAAGTGCTTATCCGATTTCGTTATCTAGGCGACGCCGCGACTTAAATGCCTCCTCAAAACAGCTGATGCTTTCGTTTTGAAGGGTCACGCATACGAACAAAGTTAGAACCGGCGGCGATGGAGACCATGGGATCGGCGTCGCAGGGACTGAGTGAGGAAAGGAAAGGACTGTGTGTGAACCCGTTGTTGTAGATTTCTGCGAGCGCTTTTCTTCTGTCGAAAGACTTATACCAACGGTGGAAGTGTACCGTGTTGTTGTCTAGGAGAACTAGTGCGATAGTGCAAAGATTCCTGACCCAAAGTGAACTATGAACAATGATAAATTACTGCGAAACCGCCAAACCTTGCCTTTGAGCTCGCTAATGAGATCACGGAGGACCGGACCGCGCCACAGGTCCCAATGTCGCGACTCGTGAAGTCAGAAACGCGATGCAGAAGCAAGTACGATTATTCCAAGGCTTCCTGGCAAGCTGAAGTACTCAATACCTGACAGCCTCGTAACCACTGTAAACTTCGCTGACTGGGAGTCCCCTTACAAGTATTCCGATCTTCTTTGCACGAGGTCAGTAACGATACCTACGGAATCGGAGACGGGAAGTTATAAAAAACTTGGACGGAGTGATTACATCCGGTGTATTCGACACGTGGAACCACAACTCTGGGTCAGATACTCTAGAAGGGCCGGTGAACAGTTTTGGAACAACAAAGAGTTCCAACATGCGGTCTCTAGAATACCAGAAAAACACATATCTCAGAGCAAAACGATATGAATTATACTAGAATGGGAAGATGTAAAACATGATGTTGAGATATGTATTACGATCTTTAGAAGCTCTAGCTTGCTTGAATATTCTGGCTCGTTCTCCCGAGTCCATATTTTATGGGAAGATGACTCATTTCCGGGTGAATCTGCTCCTTTGATGGCCTATTAATTCGACGGCATTATCCCAGAGGTGTTCGGATATCAATGTGATATTCCGCCATCCACGAAAAAATACTACAGCCACTAGCGATTGATGTGCCACTGATTGAAATGAAATAGGTTTAAATTTTTCACAAGGCTGGGATTTCTTAGTAAAATGAATAGAGAAAGGGTTTTTAATTTTCCTTCGGGTGATGATATGTTACAGATATCAGAGCTAAAGAGAACAAGCTTACAATTGACCATATAACGGCCGATCTTGACTACCTAATGCATAGGACGTGGCCAGACCGTAATATATAAAGAGAGTCATCATGACATCGCAGACGGCTGCACTTATTTGATAGGGCGATACATATCATAGTTCCTGAGTCCGAGAGTGCGGGTCAAACAGTGATAGTATGAAATTAAGGGCGTCCGGCGACAGTGGGTATACTTGATGTTAAAGTGCAATGTCCTCTCTGTGCACAGGGAGAGAAAGGCAATCGTTATCATGTACTTATCTCATAGATCTGGCGCCTCCGGAAGTCGACAAGAGACGGGGTTTCAATTTCGGATGAAGAGGCGCTGGGTTTGTGCCATCTTTTCTCTTCAGCACCAAGAACGGATCCGAGGGTGAATTTGAACGACCTTTTCGCAGCGACCCCGGGCCTGTCATGATGTACACATCACTTTTACAAACGAACCAAAGACGCCGACATCCTACGATGGATGTTTTACAGTCCACATGACATACGGACATCGAGCGTTCTACCTACGCGTGCAAATTCTTTGAATTATCCGTGTACGCCTCATATTCGTTCCTTGAACTTGACCTATATGCACATGTATCCTGGTAGCGAAGTCCTCTAACAATGGCTCCTAGACGCCGTCCGGTTTAGGTCTGATGCGCATGGAATGTACCGACTATACATTTCTGTAACATAGCCGTAGTGATGTAAGAATCATAGCGGTCTCAGAATAATGTAGGTGCTGTATCTGAGAGGGCTAGAAGGGTACTGAGACATTGAACATAGATACCACCGACCGCCGGAGCCTAGCTTGAGCAGGCATCCTGAAAAACTGTTGCGCAGTCGCTACCCTGCACAAGCAACAGCTGCTGAAACCCCATTCTTGCTCCTTCTAAATTAATGCAGTCAGCCCCGACACGGAATGCGTTTGTCTATCGAAAACCCTCACCAAAAACAGCTTTTGTCAGCTTGCACCATTCTTGAGATAACCTTTAACCCCACGAGTCGTTTTAGATCCGAGGGATCTTATTCCTCTTTGAGAGTCGGTATATGTAGACCATTACACCTCATATGGACGGTTACACGGAGAACTCTTTCGAGGATTAAAACAGAAAGCTGCCACAAGACATTAGAGCGGTATGTCTGCAACGCCTATTGAAAGTCACCGAGATTCTGGCCAATAGTGGAGACATGTCGTCGATACAAATCATGTTGCGGAGAAGTAGAATCATCAATACAATAAGGTCCCGAGGGCAAGTTCGTTCCCAGCAACAACAGTTCGGACAAATTAATTTCTGAATAGAGCTAGGCTGCCGAGGAAAAAGCAGGGACTTGACGAACAGGCGCTCTGTAAACTAATTGGAGGAAGGAAGAATATCGCCGTGACTGTAGTCTGCGACACGAAATAGAAGGAGAAGGTAAGTTCCTCGAGGGTGATGATATAAATTAGGGGACGGGTCACTCCCCGACTCGTGCCGGGTGCAGGATGAATTAGTCCCCAATCTGGGGGCTGGATTGTCTAAGTCCTTCCTGGGAATACCGACCTTAAACTGGATGTCGTCAGCCGTGTTTTTGAACAATGCGTAAAAGAAATATCGGCGAGTTTCAGAGCGATATGAGTAAGGAAAGGTGGGGACGATGCGAGAAAATAGTAATCGGGGACTGCGTTAGTCAATTTTGCTGGCTGAGCTGGAAATACGGGTCTCACAATGATGTAGACGAGATGGCAGCGCAAGAATTTGGAAGGGGAAGCGAGGTCGAATACAGACTTAGATACGTTCTACCCTGCACGAAATCTAGCCCGCGACGACGTTCGAATGGTGAAGTAGGACCTAAAATTCGGCAATCGCGTGAAGAGATGGTTACATTCGCCAAGGCCTGATTTTGACATAATGGAAGTAGCAAATGAACAAATCCTTCCAATAAGAGGAGAAGATCCATCTATTAATGACGAACAGGAACAGTTCCCGAGACCCCCAGTCATGCGAGTTCTGAATGAGTACAGTCAGCCCCGAAACGTAATGGTACCGCACATATCACCCACCCCAATTTCGCATCGAAAAAGACTCTTTGTTCATCAATATGCTACCAAAAAAGCGTCCCGGAAAAGATACCCTTAAGTCTGGTGCTAATATGCCTGCTTGAGAGACTCTGTGATGTCTGGACCTTTGAATTCGAGTCGTTGTGCTTCCGTAAGAGCATTGACTGAGGGAGTTACCTGACCAGGACGGCGTGCGTTCACATACCGTCAGAAGATGTAAGGTATGACCACGTTCTAGAGTGTAAGAGGTCAAGATGTAGATTCAGATCTTACATGCTCTCGTATCCAAAGACATCATCAATAACCCTGCTAAAGCTGCGGAGAAAGGTTCCGTGATAATGGCCAACTCGGGTGAGAAAGCCAGGGAAACTCCTACACTTTCCCTCCAGGCCCGGAGAGCATCCTAGCTGGATAAGCTTCCCGAACGTACCAAAGAGGTGCTCGGAACTAGATACGTGGTTTACCCTCAGGCGGTGCAACGGGCTGGACATTTAGGGTCCGAATTTCGTGTTCGCATCTGTTGGTGTAAGATAGCTCAAGAAGAAAGTGACAGGCGTTAGTACCGCCTCTTGAATGAGTTAACACGCATGCTATCGTGCATCGCCTCGAGATCTTTGAGCCTGGCCCGCTGGGACGCGATAGGGACTTTTCCTGCCGAGGCGCGTGTTCCTAGTAAAATTTAGAAATTTTGAGGAACTGATGAGGGGTATATGGAATACCCTGCCCGAATCAAGCTCGCTATGAACGGCAGCGTTAAGCACGGGGATCTAAAGAAGCTTCAACTACAATTGATGCAATGCTGTGGCCTCTTTTGATGAAAATAAGGCGAATACGTACACTGAAAAAAAAAATGATGATGACTCTCTGATTGCAGTATCCCGTGCAGTCGAGCTGGCATTGAGTCTGACGTGTTTTTGGGGCTACAGTGGGGAAAGCAATGAATTGCAAATTGAGATGTGGCTCACGGGGAAGCTTGCTTGGTCCTATTTGGTAACTCGCTCCATCAGGAAAAAGACCGGCGGTTTTTGTCGGTCCTAATGAGCCGTCATTATTAATCACCTGGAATCTACTTCCGACGATCTTGTAACATTCATAATTCGTTACATCTGATTCTACCCATCCCGACCTGCCGATGATTAAACTATGAGAGAGCTACAAGATATGGCAAAGAACAATGTATCTTCCTCACGCTGCATAAAGCCGTTTACCAAGTAGTAAATCATAGGAAATGACAAGAAAATGATACTCCCACTTCGTGTCGAGCAGTTGCGCTGACAGAAGGGCAGATGGAGTTCTTACTTCCTTCCCTAGATGACCGACACGCGATGATTCTCTTCCTGTGGTCTGAGCACTCTGGAGGCGAGACTACACCATATGATCGGGAATGCGACAACGGTCTAGACTCTACATTCACCGCACACCCTTTCAGTCGCCACCCTCTTCTGCACAGTGCTGTCCAGATCTCACAGGTGTACGATCAAAACTTTCAAAGTTCACGTCTGGAACCGAGGACCAGCTTGTGATGGAGTTGGCCAAGTAATATCCAAGGGAAGAAGAGCCAGAGCTAGTCACGACGAGAATGCTGGTGCAAGATGCTGGGCGGGGAGGGGCTACAACTCAGGTTCTGTATAAGCTCTGGCATCGTTCTAAGGTAGGTTAATGGCTGCATTTCTGGACGAGCTATGACTGACTATATTACCAGTGAATCCGTTGGTCGTCACTTCTGACAGTCTCTCCGTATTTCTCCAAGGCAGGCTACGACGCGCAGAAAGAGCTGGTCCCATGACTATTGCTTTGTGATCCTCGCAGGTGTGTACGGAGGGCCGGAGCTGCGCTGTAGAAGAAGATCAATCACCTGAGCTGGGTGGTGGCCGCTATTTGGTATATATCCATTTGCGCTTCTTTGATTGCTTTGCACTTATTCTTGAGAAACGTCAGGGTTATACTTCGAACGACTGGGGGAACGCGAATGCACCATCGACTGTTTGCCTCGGTGCTCACAGAATTAGGGAATGCTCTGCCTAATGAGAGGGAAGGAAGAGACTTGCGTTCGTCTTATGGCTGCGATCCCCAAGCAAACGGTAAGGGTAACCTTTTGATAGACGGCGACGACGTCCGCGTACTCAATTATCAAGAACAACTCTGGAAACTTATGTTCCTCCTGGTGTCCTTCCTTTCTACCTGGATATATAGGCTCCCGAGAGGAGAATCACGCAGGTGCCGGGATGAACGAGGATGGGGCACGCTTCTCCGTAGTGTAGGATGTGTATAGTCAACGGGAGCTTATCGATGTCGGCCCTGGAACCGCAAAGAAGGTTGGAAGGGTTGACTTCACGGCTATGAAACAATGTGCACGCAAATGCAGTCGACGAGATGCTAGGGTACCAGTACGTCAGCTGTCTCGCACTGTATTCCAGTGTGCTTACCTTTGAGCTTAGGCACAAATATGCCGGTGGCTAAGACCTGTTTGCTTTTTCATACACCAATAGAGCTTGCGTTCAGGTTGCGCAGTATTGTTTTAAAAGCGGGGGGACTATTAAGTACTCGCTCTTAGATACCACGCAGCCTGAACGTAATGTAAGTCGTCACATATCATCTTCTCCCTCGTCACTCCGAACTCGTCAGGTGCACATCCTTTATCGAGGGGATTACAACATCATTTTAAATGTACAAAACGAGTGTATGGACCAGTGAATACCATATCCAAAAGGCCGATGCAGACGCATGGTCCAAAGTGTGTACCCTTCCCATAGTTTATGTGCCGCCTCTCATATGCGAAACGCTGGATTAGTACGCTGTTGAAACCTACGCCGTGTCTTCGACTCGGAAGGAGGTGGACGTCGGGCTCCGAAATCACCACGCGAAGGTCACCTATGGTGTGTATCGACCATCCATCTTTTTCATAAACTGGCTATGGACAAAGGAAATCCCTCACCACCACTCAAGGCTCTACACGACCATTTGCGATGGTTCAGCTCGATATTCCCTGGCCCCTTGCAGTTCTGTGGTACTTCGAGGAGGAAAGACGTCTTTGATGACCATAAGTTCCGCGTATGAGGTCATCCAAGGGAAAAAGATGGAAACGTCGTGGGCTATGCCATTTGGTATGTCTTCATTCGTGCTCAGTCGATTCCTGTGCGCTTACTCTCAAGGACAGACGTATTTGCGCCTGCTACTACTAACTGGGGAGATTATGTTGTGATAGCTCCATCCCGGCCAGTAAACCTCTCAGACGGCGAAGTCATTTAAAGTACCCATCCTTCGGGGATATTCGGTACAGACTTCTTTTCGTCGAGTTTGAGACTCTGGAACTGGCTCTCTCTCTCTGTATGGCCAGATCATTTAGCTTATCTCTTTCAAAATGAGCTTCTATACCTCAATAATATATTAAATCACATTGTGCGTTCTTCAGGTGAAGCTTTGAAGGTAAATGTATTGCGGCTGGGCAAGTCACCATATAGGTGGTGACCTCGGTGTATGTTCCCTTTTCCAAGTATCCATCAACACATATTACCTCTAATGAGAATATTACCTGTTATGGTTTGCGTTACAGCTTTGGCTGCGTTCGCCGCACTAGAACGTGTCGGAGACTTCCCTTGGCGATCAGTGATGCATGACAATCCTAACTTGAACATCGCAAACACCATGGAGGGGATAATTTTGTCGGTATCCTACGGCACTTTGGAGGGAAGTACCCTAGTTCTTGTATTTCTTCAGTATCCATAACGACCGTCATCCTCTGTACGTTGCCTGCCGCCTGCGAGATGTATGCGGATCACAATCTGGGATGGCGCACAGAAGATCTGATTATCTAGCAGCAGTGGCTACCTCCATCTTTAGAAGAACGCGACTAAAATAAACTGGTTAGAAGGCCACTAATAAACGTCCGTCTCCATGCGCAAACAGTCACCCTCCTTCACAATGAATCATCAGCTACAGATAGCTGTTAATCTTGCGCACAATGTCTGATTCTCAGATCGACGACTTTTCATCTATCCAAGTACTGACGATGGAGTATTCCGACTCCTGTTTCAACGGTGCTATCATACATTCCCTAACACACGGTAAGATTCGGCTTTAAACCACAGTTGATCCAACATTTACCATGACCTAGGGATGTACATGGCTTTACTTGTCGTTGTACTGTGGCGGGCATGTACGATGAGCCTTGTCTATGCTGTACAAACTGAAATGTTTCTTTGTAGTGTCAAGCCGGCGCAGCACTACCCATAGGGGGCAGACGAAGGTCCTCGTTGGAATATCTGTGTTCATGTACATCATGGCCATGATGCACCTGACTGTGAGGTTGCTCAATAGCAGTTCGGTGTTCATCAAGAATGGAGGGAGCAATGAAACGAAGTCCCCTTCCGCCACATACCAGCTGACCACCGACGGTCCTTTGTGGATCTAAGCGATTAGCAGTATAGCCGTGGGCATCAATATATTTCTTGCGGATTGTGTTATTGTACGTCTCTCACCAGAATTTCTGGAGAAGCAGCAACTGCTGGATCATCTGGGGAAAGAACTGGAAGATCGTCGTCCTTCCATGCATATGCACGCTATGCGGAATGAGTATGTTATTAGAGTTGGCGTTGATGGACTCGTATCACTCACTGATCCTAGTATTTGCTGCTCTCTGCCTCAATCAATTTCTGACCTGTCGACTGACTCACAGGGCAATCCTTTTTGTTATGGATTTCACGCATCCGTTGCTTTGGTGCATGAGTCAACACATGCCCATACTCGGCCTTCTCGGTCTTAATAGTGACTCACTTGTGTTTTCTATTACTTTCTTGATTCTTCGTACCAATACTAGAATATAATGGAACATTGTAGAATAATAATGACTCGAACCTTCCCTTAGTACATAAACTCATAGATAAATTGTATTAGAAGATCTCAATCTCACTTTACCCATCTTCGAACGTCCACTTAACTGTGTGATTTAAGCATTCCTGATTGGTTACGCCTAGCGCTTGTTGGAAACCCTGTTAGTTACGCCTAGCGCTTGCTGACGTCCCGTTAACTACGCCTAGTGCTTGTTAGCACCCATATCGGATCCCTCTTGGTGGTTGGAACTCGGCTTTGGGACATCCTCGCTCATGACTAGGGTTTTACTTCAGTATTCATTACCTCGTGTATTACTTGAAATACTCTGATTCTTAACACTTTTGGCGAAAACTTCATAAACTGGCGAATACCTTACTACATAATGGCGGTACCTACGACGATCATACGTACCACGCTGATCGTGTACAGACTGGCCAGAGCGATCACGAGCACGTCCGGGGTGTCCCTTCACCTTGGGTCGAATCTATACTACAAAGTGATGGAGATCTTGGTAGAGTCGTCCACGCTGTATGTTGTTGCCCTAGTGGTCAACATCCTGTTCATCACGATCAATGATCCCTACGGCGCTTATCCTCAAGCGGTGCTTGATTCGGTTACCGTGAGTTGGAGATTTTTCGCTGACAAAAAAAGTCTTACTAGGATTTGGGGTAGGGAATGGCGCCGACTTTGATTCTACTTCGCGTTCTGTCTAGGACCCAGGGTTCGTCGGATGATGAAGTGCATTCTGGGCCGTTACAACCGCCGTCAGAATCGAGAATGGAAGCCAGTGTACCGCCTGAGGATGATGAGGGTGGTGATGATGATGTAGTAATGGTTATTGGTCCGAACAAAAGGCGCGGTGCGGTATGAGCTCTGTGTGATTATCATCCTGGAGTTGATATTTATTTCATTAGGGGGAATGGACTGAAATGAGGGTCGGTGCTGTCCCGATTCCGTATACACATAAATAGCCTATCAAGCACAAATCAAAGAACGGTTCTGTACCGTGCGTTACCCTAGTCGAGCCCTAATGGGATGTTAAATAGGAGAAGAATGAAAGGCTGTCCCCTTTCAGTCATCCGGTCAGTTGTTAAGTCGAGGGGTCGTGTGCAAGTTGTGTGCTTATGAAGCTTGAAATGTAACATTGGTACCACTGACGTGCCGGAGTTCGGCAAGCTATCGGTGACACGACGCCGCCAAACAAAGACAACTACCACCACCACCACTACTACTACTACTTCCGATTTTCAAGCACCATCCTTTCCTTTCTTTTTCGCCACCAAGCCAGTAACCTTTACTCCCGAGATTTCTCTCATTCCGGTGCCAACCCGGCGACCCTTAGCATGGTGGGGGTTTCTGTCATAACGTCGCGGTAAGACAGCATTAGGGATCGCTTGGTAATACCCTTCTGACCTGATAATTCCGCCATCTTGCTCACAAATAAATAGCCCTTCGCCCTTCGCTCGACTTCTCATCATTCTCTCTCTCTGACATGGCAAACAAACCCGTAGCTGTTATCGCAGGTGAATTGCTTTTGCAGTGCTAGCAGGCGACATTACTGACGCTTTGGCATGCTATAGGTCTTGGCTCCGGATCGGGTACAGGCGCGGCAGCAGCGTATGTTTTCTCGACTCTTGCTTCCGCTATGGTCGTCTGACTATTCCTAGTCGTCTCTTCGCTAAAGAAGGCTACGCCATCGCCCTCGTCGCTCGCGGTGCCGACTCTCTCAAGGCTCTCGCGGATGAGATCAACGCTGCCGGTGGGATTGCTACCCCGTTCCCTATATCCTCCTACAACACCACGGATATCAATACCGCTTATGCCCAAATCCGTACTCACTACCAAGGCCAGCCCATCCGCGTTGCCCTCTACAATGCCACACACCCCGTCTGGAAACCATTTCTCGATATCACCCCGGAGGACGTCCAAGCCGTGACACAGACGAACATTGAAGGCTCGTTCGCATTTTCGAAGATCGTTATTCAAGCTTTCCAGGCCAACCAAGTCGACGAGAAGGGGAAGAGAGGCTCGTTGATCTTCACAGGAGCCACGGCGAGTATTCGAGGGAACGTTACAACCAGCGCATTCTCAGCCGGGAAGCACGCGGTGAGGGCGTTGTCGCAAAGCCTTGCGAAAGAGTTTGGAAAGCAGAACATCCATGTGTCCCACGTCAGTACCTCCTTCAAGCGTTCTTTTCTGGCTACTGACCGTGTATGATAGGCTATCATTGATGGTGGTATCTTGACGAGCGCATCCCGCGAGCGTCGTAACGACCCAGAGTGGGAACAGAATGAGGATGTTAGGCTGTCCCCGGATGGGATAGCAGAGGTACATTCTTTCTTCATTGCCACTTGGCACGGTACTGAGCCTCGTTACTAGTCTTACTTGCACCTCATCAAGCAACCTCGTTCAGCCTGGACGTGGGAATTGGACCGTATGTCTATTACTCTTCGTCTTCAATACTTCACTGATACGTGAGACCTTCTAGTGCGTCCGGCGCACGAGAAGTGGTAAACGTCGACGCGTTGCAAATTTCGAATGTTGTACTATACTCTCGGTTGTCCTCTCTGTAGCATCACGAACAATGTTCCTTTCTTCATCTCATGGGTGTGATGAACTGCTTGAATGGACAGAAGGCCACTATGACTCCAATGGTTCTAATGACTTCTCATTTCTTATTGGCGATCAATAGCGATGCGGTGTCTACTGCCACCGGATCCTTTCGCGATATCCATTGCCTGGTCCACCGTATCCGCTCGCGACTGTGTTCATCACCAGCGTTGAAACTCCAACCGATGCAAGAAATGCCAGACTTCCAGCGCATACACCTTTGCTATCGCAAGGAAATTCTCTTCACCGCACTAATATTATCCTTCACCTTCGAAGTACCTTCCCAGACAAGACCTTATTGGAATATGTGGCTGTACGAGTTGTCGGGATCGGTTACCCGGATCGGCCCGTACCCGGCAGTACCTTTCATTACTATTTTCAATTCCTTTTCCTTCTTTACCGTTTACCTTCACGTCGACGTACATAGGCTAAACGAGTTGCATCCTTGTGCCCTCCCGTGCTCGAACTCTGACAGACCCCTTGTAGACGTCATCCTGAAGGATGCATGCGACCAACGAAGATTATCAATGTGCCAAAGACGACTTTCATAATTATCGCCGGGGGAAACTGTGCTGTGCCAGGATTCGTCAGATGGCCTTCGTGGTTCTGTCTATTGGCTGTGGTGGTCATCGCAGTCGTTGCCAGTGAGAGATGATCTCTCTAACTTTAGACACTCAGTTGAACGGTGGATGTGTGGTTGAACCAGGGTTTCCTCTCGTCATCTCGCAATTCTGTTACTCAATCTCATTAATACTTGCTTCCCTTGGTCTCGGGATGAAATGCCCCCTCGTAACCGAGCACTTGATATCTAGGAAGCTCACAGATATTTCTGGTTACTAAACGGAGGATGTAAGGAGAAGTTATACCTATCAACTGTCGGGATAATCCACAAGAAGATTTGGAGAACATAACTCTCAGAGGATATTTAATTCGACGTCTACTCTATACGACGACCTGTATTATCAGAGAGCGTGTTACACTTTCTTCCGGACACGGATATCTTCCCTGGGAGGATCATCGGCTGAATCAGGGCGATCTCCGTGACATGGTGCGTCATCATATCGTCAAGAATACCTATTCCTCCGAACGTCGTACTCTCTCTCCGTCGGCAAAGCACCTCAAGCAGTACACCTCGCTTCGACGGATCATTCGTGGTTCATCCGCCTGTCGACCTCCAAAATCTGCCTTCCGGTATTCAAGAAGTGCTGAGGCTATATTCGAAGAAACGTGTCTTCTTGAGGATAAGGTCTACGATATCTGTGTGGTGGTGCTTAAAGGGAGGACTGTCAGTGCTATATCATAGCCGGACAGAAATGGGGGCTACGGAGCCGGTTGCTTGCTGTTGGAGTCGTGCGTCGTGGAGAGGTTAGGCGCATGTGTCGGACACATCACACGAATGTCTTGTCCAGGACTTCAGCTCGGGAACTGGCCTCATTATATTTATGACCAGCGAACGTCTCGAAGACGATAGGTGTAATGGTCTTGCATATGTATGATCATCCAGATCAAGGACCATGCGGACCGTCGTATCGCAGTCCTTAAGTAAATGTACGAGATTTTAACTGAGCATTGACATGCTCTAACACTTCGCTATACAGAGGAAGCAACCTGAAGGCAAGAATCGAAAGTCGGATAACCTTTTCCCGGGTCCTTCCATCTAGACGGCTGCCGAATCCTTTTCGCAACTTTGGCTGATTCTGTGTATCAAGAACGTGTCCTCATAGGACTCGTAAAATAGCACGAATTATTGCACAGTTTCCCTTCTTCAGTAGGGGAGAACACTGGGTCGGACAATCGTTATATATGGAGGAAGGAGAATAACACAGAATCCACAAAGCTCACACGCGCCTCCGTCATTATCTCCACAAACTAGCGACTGAAATGGAAGCTCGAATCAAAACATATACTTGAGCAAGATGAAGTACTCACAAAGTGCTGCCGCATCGTCGCTGTCCATTCCGTCAAACATACCATCTTCCATTAAATCCTCGTCGTATTCATCGTAATCATAATTCTTCTTCACAGGCGATTTCTTAGGCTTGGAAGAGGAGGGAACCTTTTTGCCGGACTCGGAGACAACATCATCATTTTGCTTCACGGGGGATTTGCCCTTATTCTTGGCACGACTCGGAGGCTCGTCCGAGTCTTCCTTCGTTTTCTCCTTTGAGGTTCCAGGAAGCGGTGGTGCTGAGGTAGACGAGTCTCCAAAGTCCGTTTCAGCCGATATCTTTCCCCCTGTTTTCTTCGCCGTCTTCTTCGGTACCTTTGTCTGCTTCAATCGCTGTTCCAGGGCTTCGACCTCCGCTCTGTTATAATACTTCACAACCACATTCGTATCACCCCTCTCCGTGCGAACAAGGCGAAGTGTGTCTAGGTCAACGGGCTTCACTTTGTACATCGTTGTTGCGTCGCTGCGTACCTAGAGGGAGATGAGACGAGTGGAGAAGTTTAATTTCCGAGTTCCGACTTACGATTTCTTCTGTGCCGTCTGGATCAGCGAGTTTCGTCGAAGCTTTGGGCGTGGTGTTAACAGTCAAGGCGATGGCAGACCAAAGTCAGCCGACTCTGAAACGATTCCTCTCATGTTACAAACAGCGACTTGTAACTATGTTTTTCATCAAAGCGCATCTGACAACTAAATCATGGAAACATGTCTTATCTCCTTCAGCAGAGGGCCGCGAATCTGTTCTAATGAAGAAAGAAACTCCATCAGCTCAGTATTGTAATGATTGGACGGCAAATCATTCAAAAAACCAAACACGTCCCTTTTTTCTAGTCTCTCTGTGAGATATGCGAGCTTCTCATGGTGGACACTTAGTCGCCGTAGGGTTCTCATATCGATCTACTTACGTGTTGGCTCATTTCCGAGGTGATTTCATAGTACGTAAGCTAGGATATTTCGTAGTTAGTCCCCATGTCGCATTTGCCACAGATAGAACCCACGTTTTCTACTCAGTTCGTTTGTCTGAATTCAGCTCCGCGATTCTAACACTCTCATGGATATATGGAAGATACAATACATACCTGATAACAAAGGGATTTCGATCTTGCAAAACCCGGAACCGCGTTCCGAAACGTAACAATTACGCTGGTCGAGCATACTTTAGGGCAGGCCTGACGTGGCTCCATGGACCTTAACCGTGACCAACAATCGTCCGATACTACTCATCACCGTATCCTCTCTCTCTTTTATCCCACCCTTTGTCCATTCTCTACGATGCTTCTTGAGTTACCCAATGAACTGCTGCAAAATATCGCTTTCGAGGTACATGCAACTTGTTCCTCACGCTGCAAGATGCTGATAAATGTTTACTAGGCAGATGAGCAATCCCGCAAGCGGCTTCGACAAACTTGTAAAATATTCAGAGAGGTCTGCACCCCGCTTGTCTTCATGTACATCAAGTTGCCAAGAGATGAATATGACTGGCGGGGCGCCCCGGAATCTGTCCGGCTCCCTTTTATTACGGCACTCTCTTCTGGTTCAGAACTGGCGCGGCATATTAAACATCTGTCTGTGGAGATAGTAGAGATGAATGACCTTGACTATGCTCCTCCTTCTTCCATCAAGGAGGTCAAGGAGAGGAAGCGAGTGGATGATGAAAAAATCTTCAACCGTCTTTTTGTTGACGCTATTCCATTGATGCTGTCGTTACAGTCGCTCGAGTGAGTACTATATAAATCACTAACAGGGTGTAATAATCACTTAGTCTACAGCTTATCGGCGTGTGGATTGGGCCCCCCAGCCAATGTCGCGTTGATGTTCGCACAATTTGGAAACCTCCCCCACCTTTCCTCGCTCAGTCTACGCTTCCGCAGCTCCCGTAGTGTACCCTGCGCACAATTACGCCACATACAGGATCTCCGTTACCTAGGACCAGGAGGCGACGATTTCCTCGATCTTATTGGGAATAATCATGGCCTCGAGATCATCAATGCCTACATTTTCGAACCACACATCCCTGAGCTGAAGGACGGGTCGTTTATTTTCTCCCTCTTCCGTTCATTCCCGCCTGGCACCTACAGCACTGTGAGAAAACTCACAGTCGGGCTCAGCCGACATTGGTCCAGCGTCGGGCCCCTGAATGTCACCTTGCAGAAATACAAGGCTCCAGCGCTTATTCCTCATCTTCGGCACCTGCAGTTCCTCCACACAGACTTCAACGTCCCCAACGAGCTTTGGGACGGGCTACGTGAAGAGGGAATACATCTGACAGTGCTTGAATATGTTTGCTGGCCTGTCGAGCATTCCTTGTTGTCATATCTCGGATCCTATACTGGGCTGAAGGAACTTAAGCTCCAGATCCAGGGTCCGTCAGAGCAGGACGGCGTTCATCTGAAATGCTTTTTGTTGAACGTCGTTATCCCAAATGCTGGGTGCTTGACAAAGGTTCACATCGAACCTGTTATGAGCGGGAACTGGTGCTTGGACCATCCGATGTTAGATGCATTGGTAATGTGCTGCCACCTAGAAAGCTTGTATATATGCGCGGATAGGGCGAGAACACGACTGGAACGGCGATATAACGTGATCGTAAGTTGACTTTACTAAAAATGTCAGTTACGGTAACGATGCTGACAGCTGATGACATATCATAGGATAGAACGATGGTATTGCTGATAGACTACTGGCCGCATCTCTCAGATTTGACGATAATGACAGCGTCATGGGGAGATCCTACGGTGAGATCAACGCCAAAACAGATCCACAGCAGCGTTCTAGCGGCGCGATTTCCTAATCCCTCAATTGATATGCTGAAAACGCGGATATGCACGGACTTTGGGCGCTATTCAATGAAAATTCACAGCCGGAAGAAAAAAGTGTATACATTCAAGATCAAGTGGCTGTCATGCTATGGGAGGAAGGAACGCCGGAGGAAATGGAGGTTCTGGAGACGATCTGATCCTAGCGACGAAGAGTAGAAAGAATACGGACCTATAGCTATCTATGTATCAGCACTGGCGGACCGTGACAAAGTGCAATATTACGTCGAATCATAGACAACTTCGACAACTTTCAGTATTTTGTCCTAAGCTATGATATCATTGTCATTGGCGAGAGGAAGACGTCCCAAAAGTTCTTTCTCCTCTCAATGAATACATAGTTCACAATGTATCAATGAACCGACATAGCAAACATGTCCATTATATAAAGTAACATGACGGCAGAGACCATGAGTACTTTTGTCGTCTGACTTGGAAACATTCAGTCGGAGAAACTATCAGACTATGTTAGCGAGTATCAATCATCTAGATCAATAATGTAACAAACATATGCTCTAGGTAGGATTTCCATATACACTCCTGTAGCACACTGAGAATTCCGTATGCATTAGGTCGACAAAGCATACCGTCCAAGAGGGCTTTCAAGGCAACTTGGTTCAGACACACGTCTATGTTCTCAAAGACATCTTTCCTTGTTGAATCCAGGATATTTGCCATGGTCGACATGAGGAAGGTGTCATGGTTGTAGGGCAAAGGACATCAAACGTTTAATAATCCGTGCAGAAAAAACCCTAAGACTTACTGGAGATCACGGTGGATGCTTTGTACTATGGTGAAGTTATTGGATACACCAATAGGTAGTTCCGTAGTGATAGCGCCATCCTATACAAGAGATCATGTTTTTATCGACACAAAATGTGCCTGAAACCCTGACAAAAGGGTGGAGAAGCGGCCATATCAATTCGTGTGCGGTAAGTATAAACGAACCACAAACTTACCCCAGGTTGCGAATCTTCCCTTACATCGGTTCAGATTTTCTTCGGGTGCCACCCCCTCGCCTCGACTCGAGACCTCTCAATGTATAATCAGACGGTCCTAGCCTCGAAGTCCACAGGTCCTGGAAAGGAAAAGAGTGAGCTGATATGGACAAGAAAACCATGGTGTACCAATAGAAGAGGGCAGACTGGAACTCGGTACCCCTGGCTTCAAGTGAAGAGATGAAGGGCGAGCGAGCATCACGAAGAGAAGTGAGCGCACATTCAGTATTACCTTGTGCGTAGAAGATGCTGTTCATAGTATAAATGAATGGAAGAGTGGACCATGATGGGCAGAACCAAGAAGATTGTGAGAGTTTGTGGTAACAGTAGACGATGGGCACTAGAAATCCACGTGGTCACCTGCATGGCCACGCAGCCACGCAAGTTGTCGGTTCAACTCCAGTTGAACTCAACTATATTTAAAATACGTACTGCCCCTAGGACACTTGTGAGCTTTCCTGATGATATCCTTACCTTTGTTTTGTTTTTATTCGTGAATATCTTCCAACAAAGATACCCGGTTGGAAAATGATACAAAAACTGCACTTCTGATATGCACCAATGACAGTGTTTCACACTTCGGGTCTATGGTTTTCGGTGACCAGTGTATCTTAAATGTATATTTCAATAAGTAGGAGAAGCTTAAATGTTTGAATTTTGGTGCTTTTCCATACAGAGTACTCGACAATCATAGAGTGGTGCTGTAGACATCAATTACCTATCAATACAGCATCAATATAGCATTGATATGTCAAGTACTGATACAACCGGTCATGGAGACTAACTTACTGATCTCCGTTTCTTATGTGAAGATTTGCCTCAACCACGCAACCGACCACGCCAGCATACCATGCAGCCATGCAACCATGCAGCCACGCAGGCACACCACGCAGGCAGACCATGCACAGCCACGCGGATTAACCATGCAGCCACGCGGACCATGCAGGCACCATGCAGGCTTCACATTGAAATCATGTTGGTCCATACAAGGTTGCCTTCAGAAAGTGCATCATTCGTGTAATTGCCTTTTAATTGACTTGTTTCTTTAGTGTCGCTCATACCAACTACAGAACTGTATTCTTCTCACGATGTCCTCTTCACAGGGAACCCCACATCGTGTACCTGAGAATTTCTAGCAAAGGTAACTGCCTCTAAGGCATTTTTATACTGTTAGGATACTCATAAAATTATCCACTTCGACTACAATGCATTTGATGCTCTTAAACTCAGCAATCCTCTTCAAATGATATTTTCATGATATGGACCACATTTTAAATTGCTTCAATATCCTACCAAAGCATTCATATTTAAACCTTACAGATCATCATAAAGCTGGTTCTATAGAATGAGCAACAGAAATTAACGGAACGTGTCGACTCTCGTCGCGTTTGATGGACTTGATCCACTTTTTGATGGGAGTCTGGTGATGTGTCAACCACGCTGACAACCACGCTGCCACGCTGCCACGCTCCACACGACCATGCAGCCACACAGGCTACCACGTAGAATTCTTCTTGCTGTTAGACGATCATCATTTTTCTAAGAAAGATTCGCAGTTCAAATGATCACATCGATAGTAGGGTCGGATGTAGCACTCAGTCTACTCCGAGGTAGGAAATATTATAGGTCATGGTTGTACAGATGAAAAGACGACAGAAATTATAGTACAATCATCTTCCATACAGCACGCCAAACACTCTACCACTTCTCGTGAGGAGGATGTACTAAATTCCAATACATCAGGAAAGGATTGTAAGCAAATATCAAAGCAACTGACAATCCAATTCAGAGATCCAAGTCAAACAAGGTTGCGTGATGAGATCTAGGTAGGATAGCTCAGTATTAGCCATCCGCAATGATAGCAAAACCACAAACAAATGTACCCTAAAAGCATCATTCTATTCCCACTCTGGGTCATTACGATGCCGGTGGGATAGGTTGATCAAGAAACTGCCATTAATAATTGCCCACCAAGAGGTCGGTCTCCAGAACAAATTTGGCGAGAGTAAGGTACTCACATGCGACTCTGCTTTCAAAACTCCTTTGCCAGACTCTCCGACAGAGCCCTCAATGAATGTTTCCCAGTCGAGAACATGGTAGTGAGGATGTTGCCTCAAATACTTGCAGTGGCTCCAGTGAAGATCAGGCTCGCCAACTTTGGTTACTTGGCATGACTGGAGTCGAGAAGGTGAAGGCTCCTTCAATGTTCGCCTGTGTCAAGGCTTCAATGTCCTCTGGGATGGTATCGAAGAGGGGAATTCAGGATGCCATATACAGTTTGTAGAGGGCAAAATGAATGGATTGACCTTGACAGTTGGCGTGTTTTTGGATGAAGACGGTATGGATATCCGTGTTGCTATCGGATGATATTGAACAAGGCAGCAGTCCTGCCAGCAGTGTTGATACCATGGGTGAGGAGGGCAGTGGTGCAGCCTTGCTTAGTGAAGAGACGGCTGTGGATGGTGAGGCCACTGAGAGGGAAGCAAGAGTCAGGGAGACATACACTGCAGTTGTTCCAGTACCCGTGCCCAAAACAAGACCTATACATAAAGCAAGTGACCACATATTGTCGATGATCATGGATTCGGGAGGTGGGTGTGCTTCAGGAATGCAGGCTCAGTGCAGTCCTATAATAAACTTCGGATTAACAGCAAGGAAGTGATGGGAGATATTCAATGATAGGCACACAATTCCATGGTCGGGTTCATCGTCGCCACCTCTGAGCTGTGACAATGAGAGGCGTGCATTTTTGATGTCCTGTACAGTATGGTGTTTGTGGAAGAGAAATGCCGCCAGCAAGATATGTGTCAGCAGCCCCTGAGTGATGATGTCAGGGTCTTCCTTTTGCTCCCATGGTTGTCTTCAAGTTCCTCGCAAACGTGTCCACATCACGTGTCAGACTTGGGTCACCCTCACTACCACCAGAAAAACAAGAGGAAGAGGAAGATAGCTGAAGGATATGCCTGCACCCTCATAGCCAGGACAATCGTCCCGACAAACTCATATGAGTTTTGGATTGTTGTCTAGATCAGTACGGGAACTTTCTTTCACATACAGTAAATGTCTGACTGATGATGGATCTATAGCTCAATTGATAAAGTGTCCCTTGTGTGCTCCGACTGTTTTAGAGTACCTAATCCTTCGAATCCGCTCCCGACATGACTAGGACTATCAAAAGTACCACTTGGCGGCTCTCTGAATGCTCGGATTTAAATCACTGCTGTTGTGGCATGAGGATCCTCATGTGATGGTGCAGACAAAATTGGGTTAGCAGTCAATGCAAAGGGGCCCAGAGGAAGTGGAGGATAACTGCAGCATAAGCAGACTGTCGTCCACACATGCTTACATGTGTTTGCTCTGATTATCTTGTTGTCTGGAAGGATGTGCTGACTGTTTTTGCATGTAACCAGAATATTCCTGATAGTGTTATCTTCAGAGCAATTGAGAACATATATCTGGTGTTCAGACGAGCTTATCCATCAAGGCTGTTTGCACTATGATTATCACAAGCTTTACCTGCGCCTCGATCAAAGCCCTGACTACTATCATTGCGGTACCAGGAAAATCGAGGATGCAAGCGAGAGTGGGGTAAGCTAAACCGGGCCAAAGCCAAGGGCTCGGTGTAGGGACACGGACTATATGTAAAGGTGTGTTGGTTTTCTTGACACTTATTCTACCTAACATCATCTCTGCACATATGCTCAAACAGTTATATAAATTACTTGCCATATCCTATCCCAGATGCTAGCCAGGAGACAGTGACAAAGGATCTGCGACGAGTTACAAGCATTGGATGATCTTGATATCGAGGTACATCCTTACCTTCATCTCTGGCATATAGCTGACGCACAAGGAGCACAGTTCCTTACAATGTTGCTCATACAACCCCAGTCGGCCATGAAGCTCCTAGTGGAATTCTTAGACTTGTATTCCGGGTTACAGCTGTGATGGAACATTTTACACATGGTGAGCAAATCACCTATTAAATATTCCGTCAGTGACATGAGAACAGATGTACCCATACTCACAGTTTCAACTCAAGGACCTTTTCATATATGATAGCGTCGACCAGGTGAGAGATCACAATATGACTTGTATCTGTTTCTCCACTTACAGCAACTCGAACAGCACAACGCGTCCTTCCATGTGACTCACCTACAAAGACCAATACCAAGACGATGGCAAGAGGCTGACGAGCATCCTCACCAGAGGTCAAGATCCAGGTTACCATTTCACCGCAAGGATGAACCCGCACACCAAATAGCATGAAGACGAGGATTCTTCTATGTGGTAGATATACTGGTTGCCATTCATTACCCTAGCGCAAGCAAACCTCCACCTCCATCTGCACTACATTTAGTGCCATACTGATAGAAGTGGGGATGGCCACCTATCTCTTTCAGCTGACCGGTCTGCGTGATGTGAAGGGTAAATGCAGAGCCACCGACAAACCCAATTATACCGGTGCTGCATGAGTTGCAAGAATGACATTGAGGTGCGACCATTACCCTCATCTCTTGAATGTCGCTGACTGACCATTATCACAGTTCTTCAATGTTACTCATTGAGTCCACCGATATATGCTCCGAATTTTTGGACTTTGATACAGCTATGGCAGGACCATTTCGCACATGGTGAGCCACTCCATACCTGGATATTCCTCTACTGAAGTGAACAGAAATGTACTCTTATGTACAGTCACTGTTCAAGGACTTGTCTGTGTATCGTCCAGGTGGGAGATCATAATATTGCTTGTACATCTACCTGAATTTACAATGATTTTACTAGTGTGGCGTGCCTTCCATATGAACTCACCCCCGAGATTTAGATGAGCATCCTCGCTACATGTCAATGACCACAAACTCGTGTTACCGTCTTCGCCTTGAGATGCAAAGACAAGCCATCTCTCATGGGGTCAATATCCTCATCCCCACTATCCTAGACCATTACCTCCTTTGGCAGCGACATCGTCCATCCATCCGCCTGCCTCTGAACAGAGTGGGTTTTTTCCAATCTGAAGGTTAAACCCAGAGGTGTTGACAAAGTCAACACTGCCGGTGATACCCAGACGTGAAGGGTCAGACATCCAGAGCGGAGACACCTCGCATTTCGTGTTCCTGATGCTATCGCACAGTGCTATTGTTCATGGCTAAACGGAACATTTAGTGAGAAGAGATGGCTATCAACCTTCACTTCCCATGACTGAGTTCATCTGACAAAAGAAGATATCTAATTCAACGTTTCCTTTATGCGAGGATTGTCATTATCAAACATTGTGGGACTCCTTCGTTGGAACACCACTATTTTTCCCTGGGAGGATCCATCTATAGCTTCAAGACATTTCCGCACCATTATATTCTCAATCCCCATACACATGCATCTCTATGCTTCTGACACCCCTATCATCATACTCCCTCTCTGTAAAAACGATTCCATCCAAACATGCCAAGCAGCAGCCTGACCTCGACTGATTCGTCTCACCTACCTCCAAAAGTTTCCATTCTGTATCTGGGTCGATTACAGACACACCATGGGTATAATCAAAGAAGTCACTCTTGATGAAGATAAAGAACATAAGGAGCTGCTCATGCATGAGAAAGTCTGGTGGGTGAACTCTGAAACAGGGGATGTATGAAGTGGCTGGCTCACTGTGGGAGAGAGAATGTAGCTATGCATCATGGAGGGATGTGAAGTCAAAGAAAAATAGGTTTTTGGTATTGGAGCAGTCCCGTCTCTAGACAGTTCTTCTTTTAACTTATTCTGGTGGTTTCGTGGTATCTACAACTAGCTGCAGCTGAGAATGTAGGGTTGTATTGGTATACAAGGATGTGGATAACAGGAAAAGAAAAAAGAGTTAATGTGTAATTCCTGCCCAGCGGGTATTGAATTCTGTCCCGGTCCAATGACTAGCATTGTCTACTTTGTTGGTGTCTGAGCTCTACTACAGTCTGGCATATGACTTATTCTGAGTCTACCAAGTTGACTCTGGTCGCCTGGAGCTCCGGCAACACTTTCTTGATCCACATCGTCTTGATGACGGTCATCAGAAGAACTTCTGATGTATTGCTCCTCTGTGCTGCCTTCACTATATAAGCCTGACATATCACCATGGTCCCCTGAATGATCTCCAAAGCGAAGCGAAGAAACAACACTTTCACTCCAGGTGTCATTGGGTTGGGCCTGACCTGCTGCCACTCGGCCTATGACAATTGTAGGAGCAATTCCCTATTCAAGTTGAAAACCAAAATCTTTGATTCTGAAGCAAGGAATTGACGTACCCTTATCACCCCAGTTACAGTGTCAAGGTACTGTGCTGTCAATGTTTTGCGGGAAATAAAGATGATGTACAGTGTCAGTGCGACAGAATATAGGAAAGTGGATTCCACGAGGATTTCAATGGTGCCTCTGTACGATTGGATACCCACCCTTCCATGTTTGGTGCAGAGAATGACCTTGATCATCCAGTATATAATAAGGACTGTGGAGAGTATGGTTGTCGAAAGAACCAAGGAGAGATATAGAATGACCCATACAGTATAGCCATTATATGATGTAGTGGCCTGCAGGCTAACCACATCTTCGACATAGTGATATATGTACATGACCTTGGTGACTAGATTGTTTATCAGTATTGATTATAATAGTCTTAATGTTGTGAGAATAGCTCACCTGTTGCGATGAGGGTGCACAGAATGGGGAGAAATACAATAAACCATCATTGATCCCAAACTGTCCAGCATCACCAAATCTGCATGATAGCATGAGCACTGTCATACCCCAGTGTGAGGGAGTCTTCATGACACTTACCATTATTGCATCCGTGATCATTGTGGCAGCTATGCCAGAAATTTCAACCGTCAAAAGTATTTGCAAGAACGATGATCCCATATTTTGAAATCCTAGGAACACTGCCCAAAATTCCATCCATTCTTTATGAATGCAAAGTTCACTAGCCACCAGCGGGTTGACAAGGCAATTATGTCCATAACATACAGGAATATGATGGCCAAGATCATTATTATTTTTCATGGTTCCGCCTGGAAGCGCTTGTGAGAAACTATCAGACAATGTTAGGGAGTATTAATGACAGATTTCAATAATGTAACAAACAAATACTCCACAGTGTGATGGCCAAGATTCCCATATACAGTCCTGCAGCACAATGAGATTCTGTACTCATCCATCGATGAAACACTGTCCAAAAATGCCTCCAACAGGATTTGGTTCAGATAGATGTCCATGTTCTCGAAAATTGCCTTTATGTCTTTGCTTGTCAGTTCTGGGATATCCACTGTTGACGACATTCTGGTAATGTGTCGTGTTGTGGGGATCCCATGGGCAATATCTTTCTGCAATAAATATGGTGAGGACATCAAGCACTTGATGAGAAGTGAAACCAAACCCATATGGGTTATTGTTGCAAAACAATTAGGAATAAGAGGACAAATCCTGCTAATCTTCACTGTGTGATCCTCCATATCGATCTTAGAAGGATTGCAATGTTTTTCCTAGTTCGATGTGCTGACATGTGCAGCATCCATTCTGGATGACATCTACAGTAAGCACTTTACCCTTCTTTGAAGAACTATTCATGTCTGATGCTGATGCAGCTAAGCATTATCACGGTGACTCTTTATATGCCCATTTATACCATCCATACAGGATCACCAAGGTTTGAATATATGACGATGACTTACCATCAGTGACATCACCAGGATCAAGTCAGGTTATACTGTTAAGCCCAGACTTGGGAATGACAATCAAGTGTAAACTTGGAGCTATCTCGCATTCAGATAAGGCTCGAAGAGTCGCATTGTTGTCTTAGACCATAGAGTGAGGTGGTTAACACTTAGCGTCTCAGCAGGTGAGAGAAGAGTGAAGCCCGGTATATATAAACTTAGCTTGAAGCTAAGGGTACAAAGATGAGAGCTACATTACTTATATACTAGTGTCTGAGTTTGAAATATGTAACAACTGTCCATGCGGTAGTCAAGTATTGGAAGCATGGCACAGCACAATGCAAGAGTCATTCAATATTGGCATGGTGACCGGTCCAGGCACCTAAGGATAAGATTGAGATAAGATGAGTGCCGAAGATAAGATAAGATAAGGCACAAAAAGAAAAAATTGTAACATTACCCCCTCGTTAAGGCAGATGTCCTGACTGCCATTAAGGCCCATTGTCTTCTGAGTTAGAATGTGCGTTGTTCCAGTACTCTGTGAGGAGGTCTTCCCATTGTTCAGCATCTGGGTCTTTTACCCACTTTTGCTTTCTGTCCTGTCACTGTGCTAGGTAAAAACAAGCTCCATCCTCATACTTGAAGTTAAGGATCATGGTTACACATTTGTTCTCGTCTCTGGTTATGATTTTGGGTACGTCAACTCATTGCACATGGCTGACTTTGTCTTCGTATTCCCGGATCGCCTCCTGTGTGTGTTCCATTTCAGTGTCTCTGACCCAGGAGTTATGCTCCCACGTCCAACCTTTCCACTTGACAAAGTACTCGGTGATGGTATTGTACTTCCGTCCCTTCTTTCCTTGGATTTTTCAGGTTCTGGAGTTGAGGACTTCTTCAACTTTGTACTCTTCTTCATCTTCAATGAAGTTGGGTGGTGGTGGTGGTGGCAATTCCTGATTAGGGAATGCTGGTGTCGTGTACGGAGTCAGGAGCTTCTCGTTGAAGTGCAGGTGGATCTTCCAGTGAGGCAGTAGCTTCAGCTTGTATGCAGAAGCACTGGCTTTCTCTAGGATTTTGAATGGACCAATGCACTTGTCGTTGAGCTTCTTTTTTGGTCTGGGAAGATGGAGATTGGTGGCATTGAGCCATGCATGATCATCGACTCAGTAGTTATGGGCTGTGCATCTCTTTTTGTTGTACTGTGTTTTCATCTTTGATGCCACCTCTTCGAGGGCTTTCTGAGTCTCCTTGTGAATGGCCATCATGTTTTCAATGAAGGATTCAGCAGTGGGATTTGTAAAAGGCGATGAACGACGAGAGTCAGGAAGGATCCTTGGATGTCTGCTATATAGTACCATGAATAGACTCTTGCCAGTCATGCTGTGGATTCAGTTGTTGTGTGCGAACTCGGCAAGTGGGAGCCAATTTCTCCAGTTGGTCTGTCGGTGGTTGATGAAGATTCACAGAAATTTTTTGATTTCCTGGTTGACTCGCTCTGTCTGCCCATCAGTCTGAGGGTGGAATGGGGTAGATGTGTTTGGCATGATGTTGAGCATTCAGTATAGTTCTTTCATGAATTTGGAGACAAATTGTGGGCCTCGATCAGAGATTACTACCTTTGGCATGCTGTGTCTGGCATAAACGTGGTCTCGGAGTATTCTTGCCCATCCCTCAGCGGATAGTTCGACGTTGCAGGCGACCAGGATAATTGCTTTGGAAAACTGATTGACAATCATGAGAAGGGCATCGTGTCCGTTCAAATCTGGCAGGCCTGTGATCATGTCCATGGAGATATGGGTCCATGGTTCAACGGGGACCTCATTTGGATAGAGTGGTGCTGCCTTGGCTTGCATGCTGCTCTTTGTTCATTGGCACATCTCACATCCCTTGATGTAGGCTTCAACGTCCTTTTTCATCTTTGGCCACCAGTACTCTTGGAGCACTAGCTCCTTCATCTTCTCAATGCCTGGGTGTTCTGCCAGAACGTGGTTGTGGCTTTGGGCAATGATTTCTCCCCAGAGGGAATTCTTTCTGGGAACGTAAATGCGCCTGTCATACTGGAGTAGACCACCTTTGCGGCTGATCCCTTGCTCGTGATTGAGGGATGTGGCTATGCCCTCATCCCATAACTCCTCTTGTTGGGTTACTTCTTCGATCCTTTGATGTACATCATTGGTAGTGGGCATTATCAGGGTGTGGAAGTGTGCAGCTCGAGGATGATAACATCATGGTTATCTTCCCTTCCTTGGTCATGGTTATCTCGCCTTGATAGAAGGTCAGCCTTCTTATTGAGAGCACCGGGTTTATGATGCAGCATGAAATGGTATTCTGCTAGCTCGGTGACCCATTGGGCTTGTCGTCAGTTTAGCTTCTGAGGTAGTCGGAAATACTGGAGGTTCTGATGATCTGTCCAGATTTCAACCCTCTTGATGGCACCCATAAGGTAGTGTCGCCATTTGGAGAGAGCGAGCATGATAGCAAGCAGCTCTTTGTCATAGATCTCATAGTTCCGTTCAGTGGTGGACAGTGCCTTTGACATGAACACCACTGGGCACCAGACTCCTTTCTGCTTCTGACTGAGTACCGTGCCGACGGCGCCTTCGCTGGCATCTGCCTCTAGCCAGAACGGGTCTGAATCCATTGGAATGGCAAGGACAACGTCTTCAGCCATATGCCTTTTCAACTCTTGGAAGGCCTTCTCTTGTGTCTCTTCCCATGTCCATTCCACATTGCCTGTAAGCTGAGTGAGTGGGTGAACCACCTTGGAATACATCTTGATGAACTTCCGGTAGAAGTTTGTGAAGCCTAGGAATGACTGTAACTCCTTCTTCTTTTTTGGTGTTGGCCACTCCGTGATTCCTGCAACCTTGACAGGATCCATGTGTATGGAATCTTCACTGATAATGACACCGAGATATTCCATTTCCAGGACTTCAAACTTGCACTTCTTGGCCTTGAGGAAGAGCTTGTTCTCTTGTAAGCGCTGTAGAATGCGCTTCAAAATGTGTCAATGCTTGTTCAGGTCCTTACTGAAGATAAGGATGTCATCGAGGTAGATGGTAACCCTTCCTTCCGTGATCAGGTCACGAAATATGTCATTCATCATCCATTGGAATGTGGCGGGTGAATTGGTGAGTCTGAAGAACATGACGGTGGGCTTGAACAGCCCTCGGTTTGTACAGAATGCGGCCTTCTCTTCATTGCCTTCTTTGATGCATACATTGTTGTATCCCCAACGAACGTCAAGCTTGGTGAAGTACTTGGCGCCACGCAACTTGTCAATGAGTTCGGAGATGAGCGGTAGTGGATATCAATTCTTAATGGTCATCTCATTCAGCTTTTGGTAATCTTGTATGGGTCGAAGCGTACTGTCCTTCTTTTTAACAAAGAAGAAGGGGGATGCGAAGGGGGACTTGGAAGGACAGATACAACCCAATTCCAATTTCTTGTCAAGGAACTTGTCCAGTTGTTCTTGCTTGTTACAGTTCAGAGGATAGACCTTGCAGTCTAGCACGGATTTCACATTGGGCACCAGCTTGATGGCATGATCCCATGGCTTTCGTGTAGGAAGTTCGTCGAAATTCTCCTTGGAGAATAGGTCATGGAAGGAATGATAATGAGAGGGAACCATTTCTTCGAACATCTTCTTTGGCTTTTCAGCATTGGCAGTGGCTGCTAACTCATTGGCATGGTGCATCGCATGGATGACTAGTTCTTCTTCCATTCATACAGTGAGAATTGTATTGCCTTCTTCGAGTTCTTCATCCCATCAGTTGTTGGGATCTGCATCAGGAAGTTCAATGGGATTTCTGACACACTGGCAGCACCCAAAGATGACATTGCCAATCTTCCAGTTAATACTCAGGTTGTGGCGCTTGAGCCAGTCATGTCCGAGATATATGTCCTTCAATCCTAAGTTCGTGACAGTGAGGTCAATGCGCTTGCTGTGTCCTCCAATAGTCATCCAGAGTTCTATGATATCGGTAATGTCCCTGCCCTTGTTTCGGATGCTGTCAGCGTTGTATACCGGGATGGGGGCTATTACTTTTCAGGTGTCAAGTCGGTGCTTAGTCACATAGGTGCTATTGATAGCACTTCCAGTGCACCCGCTGTCTATGAGTGCCTTTGTTGTCAGTGCCTGGGTTCCAGTGCATGGGTTCAGTTGGACTTCCAGCATGAAGTCATTCATGCTGTCTTCATGTCGGTGAATGTAGTGAATGGGTTCATGGAGTTTGTAAAGTCGTTCCCTGGTGGCTTCACCTCCTTCCTTCAATTCATTGAGTAACTCATCAGTGAGTTCACCAAGTCAGTCCTTGTGCATCCATACACAAAGGGCAGCACAGGCAGTGTTACTGTTTCATGCTTCGAGGATTGTGCATAGTGTCCAGTCAACCTCAAAGGGCTTCATCCATCGGTGAGGGACCTCCTGAGCCTTTGCACTAGTTGCAGAGGACATAGCTACTGTTGGTGAGGTCACCTTGACCCCCTCATTAGGGAGTGTCTTGGTCATCGGGGTCAGGGAATCAGGAGGCATTGGAAGCGCCCAAGTTTGTCACTTTGGAGTCGTGGTCAGGCTGCCTTTGGCCAGCCACCGCTTGAAGGCGGTATTGTCTTCTTGGTCAGGAACTTCGATCATACTTACCATATGCCCCCTCTTCACCACCTGGGCGCTAGCGGCTTCCTATGGTTGTAATAGTAGGAAATAATTATTTTAGGATATATTGTAACACAAAAACTGTAATATTGCATGCTATATGACACTATTTGGTTTAGTTTTGAACTGTGTAACACATGAAATTTATCAATTGAGTTTCTGCAACACAAAACACTGTCATGACTGATCAGATCACACAAATCACTCCAGTCAATAGATTGTGCAACACATTTTGATCTACAGTCTTGATCTGCGACACATGTAACAAGTCTTGCTGAAGGCTGTAACACAACACTGGTATTTGAGAATGGCTTCAACAAACTTCACAGATAATAAACTAGTCAGATCCCATGAACATCTGTCAATGATGGTTTGTGCAACACAATTCAAGCCACAACATTAATCTATGGCACATATAGTTGAAGTTGCTCCTTGTGTGACACAACAGTAACCCACTCATGGCAGCAGTGAAACAAATGGAAGCAATTATTGTTATATGTTGCACTAGATAGTTTAACAAAATTTGATGCAACATCTAGTAAAGACTTCATAAAATACTGTGACACTAAACTTCTTAACTTACTGTGTGTGTGGCAACATGACAACTGATCAGGGGCCAAAAATGAAATAGCCCCACAAAAACTTCTAGAATGGCCGGAATTCAACAGTGTGACTGATCTTCCAGAGGAATTGAAAAAAAAAAAAAAAGGCATAATAAAGATTCAAACCTGGGCACTCTAACAATATAAGAAAGACAGTATGCAGACTAACCACTATGCCACAATAGCATTGTAATGTAAAAAAATACATTCATTGTGTAGGTGTAAAATATAATATTTAAGCAATTAAAAAAAAATACATGCCATTGCAGTGAGCACTGCAGGCATAAGAATCATCAGAGGGCATGGGCATCCTGTGTGCCAAGACAGATGGTCCCGGCATTGTCGTGGCAGTCTGAATGTCAGTGGTATGGGAAAAATGGAAGACAGGGTGTTAGTGTCGTTTTTACAGCGATGGAGAGGTTGGGGAGGGAAATGGACCTGACCAGTAGATTCCCTGATGTCGAAAACAGGGCTGGTGAAGTTGTCGCTATTGTTAGACTCAAACTCCAGTCAAGAGTAGATAATGGCTGTCTCACGTTCGGGCAGTCACCGCTAGGTCTCTTATCGAAAGGAGCTAAGGCTAGGCACTAGTTCTGAGCTTGATTAGATAATGAAGTTTGATATAGATTAAACATTAGCTCGAACCTGGGGTATGTACAGTGAGAGCTATGTCTTAAATACTGTGAGTGAGAGTCGAATACATAAGTCGTCCATGAGAGATAGAAACCATAGCACGCAATAGTGAAGCGATAAGGTGCAATGTCAAAGTGATAGCGTGTGTTCATGAAGCAGCTGCTCGGATGCCCCTATGATAGATGGTCCGGTCGGCCCAGTGAGATAAGATAAAGGAAAAAAGTGAATAAATCGTAACATTACCCCCTTCTTAAGGCAGGCGTCCCGACTGCTGTTAAGCTTCTTCTCCACTGTTTTGTTCCACATTGTCATCATACCAGTTGATATCCCAGTATTCGTCGAATAATTTGGCGTATTGTGGTAGTTCGTGTTCGTAATACCACATCTCCGCTGCTGGTCCGTACTGTGGATGAGATGCTGGTCATATAAGATACTGCCATCCTTCCCGTGGTCCCCAAGCTTCGCCATCTGGTCGTTCCGCTGTGATAATCACTGTTGCATCTGGTTTGCCTATAGTGATCAGATTGATATGTTCTGTAAGGAACTCTTCGATCAGTTCATCTGTGTCCATGTCGTCCTCCCGCACCCAGCTGTTTGATTTGGGTCCATACCCCTTCCATTTGACGAAGTAGTCAGTCACTGGTCGTGATGGTTCTCCCTGTCTTCCTCGCACTCTACGTTGTCTACTATTTAGGACTTTTTCGACTTCGTAGTGCTCCTCCCCATCTATAAGATCTGGCAGGGGTGGAGGTGGTTGGTTTTGATTAGGGAAAGCCGGTGACACATATGGAGTGAGGAGTGATTCATTGAAAGTGGAGTGAATCTTCCAATTGGTGGGTAACTTTAGCGTGTATGCCGAGGCACCCTTCTTGCTCTTGATTTCAAAGGGACCAGTCCGCTTGTCGTCGAGTTTCTTTTTTGGTCGAGGAAGATGGAGATTGGTCATGTCAAGCCAGACTTTATTTCCTATATTGTACTCTATGGCTGTGCATTTCGACTTGTCATACTGTGCTTTCATTTGTAGCGCAGCCTTTTCGAGTGACTTTTTGGCAGTAGCATGGATTTCCTGCATTTGGGAGACAAATGTATCAGAGGAGGGGGTGTGGAAAGGGGCGGTGGATTTTGTTCCAGGTAGGATGGCAGGGTTATATCCATAGTTGACTTCGAATGGGCTTTTACCGGTGGAGGAATGGGTGCGATTGTTGTGCGCGAATGCGGCGAGGGAAAGCCATTCTGACCAATCAGTTTGGAGATGATTGATGAACATACGAAGGTATTTTTCAATTTCTTGATTAACCCGTTCGGTCTGTCCATCCGTCTGAGGGTGGTAGGCGGTTGAAGCATTGCCTTGTATTTGAAGAAGGTTGTAGAGGTCTTTCATGAACTTTGACACGAATACAGTGCCTCTGTCCAAGATGACAACCCAAGGCATTCCATGTCTAGCGTATACCTTGTCATGTTGATGTGCTCGGTAACAGCGAGTAGCAAAAGGACTAGTGAATGGCAATGAACACCAACAACACTAAACCAAACACTAACTCTACACTTATCACCAATGTATTGAATTCGGGCGTTTCGAGTACGATAGAAGCACTCTGCAGACTTCAATAATCAAGGAAAGTTGTTTAAAGATGTTTTATTTTGTTACTAGTGAGCTATACAAGTGTACTACTTGCACTAGCGGGGTTGGTAAGACACAATTGGATAGATAGTGACTTGACTTGAGCTACTGGGCTCGCTCTGACTGGGACTGCTTTGAACTAGTGGCTCACTTGGCCCTATAATGTCTTACAAGTGAATAAACACTTGACTAGTCGCTTTCTAGGCAGACTAGTGGCACTCTTGGCCTAAGAATAATCCTTTAAACTTTGAGAGCTTGCTTGAACTAACTTCGAAACACTCTTGGCCTTTGCAGGACGCAAAAGATTGCTCTAAGACGCTTCTATTCACTCAATGCTATGGGTAACTTAGCGACTCGCAGCCACTTTGTCGAGGTTAAGCACAAAAGCCTTTAATTGGGGCACTAGATACTGACTAGTAGGTCACAATTGCGGGGATGGCTTGCCTGAACTGCACATGCGCCTATTCTACTACTTATATGCTGACAAACAAGGTATGATTGAGATATAAATAACTGACTAGAGGGGTATTATTGATAAGGATTTCTTGGCTAGTCACGAATAATGGTGAATAATCACGCAATAGTCGGTCTAGAAACGGTCGCTTGCTGACTAGTGAGCCTAGGAGCTCTGCTAGCGGTGGTATTCCGTACCCTTGGTGCAGCAACGCTCCACTAGTGTCAAAGGTAAATGACTGGACTGGCGAGTGTGCCTGTAGCAGCTGTCGATCATGATCGAAGGTGCAGCCCGGCTATACTAGTTCTGATCGTAATAGATCTATATCGTACTAGCCTGATCAGGACAGCTGCACTTCATTGCTAAATTTATTTCTAAGTCCTGTTAGAGACTGCTGCACCACTAGTCAACTTGTCTTTAAGCACTCGTGCGCAGACCGTTCCACTAGTGACTGTACTTTCACGAGACCTGTATGTTCTGCTTCTTGTTGGGTGCACTTGTAGCTACCCTCGTTGACTAGCGGTCGTTATTTACTGACTCGCTTGGTATTCGAGGTGCTAGTCATACCGGCTGATAGGCTTGACCCAATAGTGGTATCATGCCTAAATCCTGGCTCGACTAGTAGCTTTCTGGCTTGACTATCAGCTTGAAGCCTCTGCTATAGTCCTTTAGCTATGGCTAGTCTAAGATAGATATGCGCTTGTATGATTACAGAATCGCAAAATCCAGGTGTGAATGCATAGATGGCGTATCAATGTAGGATTTTTGCCCATCCTTCTGATGACAGTTCAGTGGAGCATGTGACTGGGATGATTTCTTTTGAGAAGCGGTTGACGATTACAAGGATAGCATCGTAGCCATTGCTCTTGGGTAAGCCTGTAACCATGTCTACCGATATGTGACTCCATGGTTGGGACAGTATTTTGTTACAATGGAGCGGGGCTGCTTTGGCTTGGTTGCTGCTTTTCATCCATTGGCAGATTTCACAGGCTCGGACATATGCTTCAATATCTTTCTTCATCTTTGGCCACCAGAACTCTCGTAATACGAGTTCCTTGGTCTTTTCGATGCCCGGATGTCCAGCGGTGATATGGTCATGTGATTGCGCAATGATTTCTCCGTGCAGGGCATGATCTCGGGGAATGTAGATCATGCTATCATACCAGATGAGCCCGTTGTCCATTTTCATGCCTCTGTCATGATTGAGAGAACTGACGACAGTGTTATCCCAAAGGTGAACATTCCTAGTGGCAGTTTTTATGCTCTGATGGGTTCCTTTGATCGTCAGCATAATCATGGCATGGAAATGTTCAGGGGACAGGACTATTACTTGGTCGTTGTCATCCTGTCCCTGGTCATGATTGGCTCGCCTGGATAGAAGGTCCACTTTCTTATTAGCGGTACCGGCCTTGTGATGAAGGGTAAAGTGGTACTCAGCAAGCTCAGTGATCCATCGAGCTTGGTGTCAATTTACTTTCTGGGGTTTTCGGAAATACTGGAGGTTTTGATGATCAGTCCAGATCTCAAAATCTTGGTAGGCGCCCATGAGGTAATGTCTCCACTCTTCGAGAGCGAGCATGATGGCTAGAAGTTCCTTGTCATAGATCTCGTAGTTATGTTCAGGAACTGAGAGAGACTTTGACAGGAATGATACGGGCCTCCATTTGCCATCCTGTTCTTGAGATAGGACTGCGCCGATGGCTCCTTCACTAGCGTCTGCTTCCACTCGGAATTTCCCCTCGTTCGTTGGTATTGCGAGTACCATGTCCTCTGCCAACTGCTTTTTAAGCTGTTCAAAAGCCTCCTGCTGAGCCTTGCCCCACTTCCATGCATCATTCACCATCAACTGAGTCATGGGCTCCACAATTTTGCTGTAGTTCTTTATGAAGCGTCGATAAAAATTGGTAAATCCGAGGAAAGATTGGAGCTCTTTCTTTTTGGTGGGTGTCGGCCAGTCAATAATACCCCTGATCTTTACCGGATCCATGCAAATACTTCCTTTGCTGCTGATGCCGCCTAGGTACTCCATCTCTAGGACTTCAAACTCGCACTTTTTGGCTTTAAGGAAGAGTTTGTGCCTTCGTAGTGTAGTTAAGACCTCCCATGTAATTCAACAATGCTCTTCTTTGGTCTTAGACATAATGAGGATGTCGTCGAGATAAATGGTTACTTTTCCCGATGCAATAAGGTCCTTGAAGATATCGTTCATCATCCACTGGAAGGTGGCGGGCGAATTCGTGAGGCCAAAGAACATGACTGTGGGTTCATACAGACCACGGTTAGTTCTGAATGCCGCTTTCCACTCATCTCCAGTCCTGATGTGAACATTATTGTACCCCCAGCGAACGTTGAGCTTGGAGAAATATTTAGCACCATGTAATTTATCCATAAGTTCTGAGATTAAAGGAAGTGGATAACAATTTTTAATCGTCATCTCATTGAGCTTCTGATAATCCTGAACAGGCCTTAGCTTCCCATCCTTCTTTTTGATGAAGAAGAACGGTGAGGCCATGGGTGATTTAGAAGGGCGTATCCTGCCACTCAACAAGTTCTCGTCAAGGAACTTGTCGAGTTCCTCTTGCTCTGCCCGATTGAGTGGATAGACTTTGCAGTCGAGGTTGGCGTTGGCATTTGGAATAAGTTCGATAGCGTGGTCCCACAGTTTAGGTTCAGGGAGTTCATCAAAGTTCTCTTTGTCAAAGAGATCTCTGAAGTCTCTGCACCATTCTGGGACCATTTCTTCAAATGTTTTAACTTCCTTTTCCGCATTGGCCTTCGCTGCTAGGTCATTTGCTACGTGTCGCATTGCCCTTATACAAATAGCTTCTTCAAAGCTTATCGCAAGGATGGTCTCTCCTTCCTCCAGCTCTTCATCCCATTCGTCATATGGATCTGCATCCGGGAGCGGAATCGGGACATGATGACATTGGCATCGGGTGAAGGTCATTTTTCCCGATTGCCAATTGATTAGCGGATTGTGCCCTAGAATATATCTTGGTCCTTTAGATCAGTGATAGCGAGATCGATGCACTTGGTGTGATCTCCGATAATGATGCATACTTCCATGAAGGCAGTGATCTGTCCCACACTGTTTTTTGATCCGTCCGCATTATAAATGGTGATTGGCACCGCTGTCGCCCGAGTGGGGATACTATGTTTTTTAACAAAGGTCCGACTGATGGCGCTGCTAGTGCAGCTGCTGTCAATCAGAGCCGAGGAAGCAAAACGGGTGCAATTTTCTAACATCTCGACTTGAATGTCAGTGGTTAAAGCTTTATCACTCCTGCTCAGGTGACAAATATAGCGCCGGGGTTGTTGTAATTCCTCCATCCACTCCAAGGCGTTAATCCGCATGGCTCCTCGTAGTCCCTTGAGCAACTCGTCAACCACTTCCTCCACCCACGCTTTATGAATCCAATTCTTTAGGATCGCTTTTGCTTCCGACTCTGTCTTGGCGTCCCTAATTCCTCATAACATCCATTCGGCTCCAAATGGCTTGAGCCATTCTGATGGGACCTTCTCAGCCTTCATGCCATAGCCTATTGGCTCGGTTACTGTTGGCTGGGTCACCTCAGGAACTATATGGGATTTTTGGTTAGTGTTCTGACTTTGCTGGAAACTGGTATCATCTTTTTCATCTGGAATCTCCTCCATTTGTACTCTAAGCCCCCTTTTTACCGCCTGGGCGCTAGCAGCTTCCTGTCCTTCGGCAGTCGGGGCCGTTGCGCATCCAATGGTTCTTGTCTTGTGAGTTTCGTCGGGATTACCCGGAGGAGTGTTGGTTTGTAGCGGCAAGTTCCACCTGACGCTGGGGCCGGTCTATATGGTGAAGGATTGCTCAAGGCCAGTGGGTTGCACTTGAACCATTGCAGAAGGCGGAACAGTCTCACCCTTCCCCATTGGACTATAGGAATCGTTCCGCTCTCCTTTCCCAGGGCCTCCATCGACCTGGTGCCAACCATCGTCTTGCTGTTGGCTAGTGCTTCCGGGACTCTTGCTCTGCTGCTGATCATCAGATCGTGCAATTGGTCCACTGCGCACGATCTTGTCCTTGTTTGTCGAAGCCTCCGCCTTGCTGGGAGATTTAAACTTCAATGTCCTTGCATGAGACTCCTTTACCAGGGGAGGTTTTGCTGGTGCTATTCCCTCTATACTACTCGTGAAACGAGAGCCCTGTGGAGACACATCATCGTTGGATGATGCTGCATAAGATACTCTGTGGTTGTACGGTATTCTCTTGTCAGAGTCAGCACTAAGTGCTTCGTCTGCCCCCTCCAGTCGTGCCTTCATTGCTGCATGCACTCCAATGGAGCCACTCAACTGGGGCAACACCATTGAAAGGGGTGTCACTATGGTGGGTGACTCTTTGTTCCCAGCATTCACTCGTAATGAGTTACTGGCCGAACACTTAGCTAGTTGCACAGTCCTGGGGTCAGCGGCCCCGGCTGCCTGTTTCAATTCTTCCTTAGGTTCCGGTCTGGTAGTGAAGTTGTGAAATGGTATATTCGAATGCGTATGTTCAACTACAAAAGTACAATAAGCCTGACTAGCGGGCGACGAGTACGTACCAGATGAAACTAGGTCCTTGGCCAAGTCAGTTGAATCGTTTACTGCTTGGCCTCCTCTTTTACCTCTTCAATCTTCAAATCGGTCTTCTCCTGTGTGGCGACATGATCCCAATACTAATTAAGTCACCGAATCACCTCTTCCTTTGTTTTTGGGGATTTGGGACAGTCCTGCTTGAAATGTCCGAGCTCACTGCATCAGAAACACTTCACCTTGGTTTTCAGTCTGTCGACGTCCATTGGTATGCCGGCTCCTCCATACACTGTGCCAGTTCCCGTTTTCTTCTCTGGGATGTTGGTCTGCTGCTGGTTCCCCTTCGGGGAGGGAGTCGTCTTCGTCTGCTGTTTCCACTCTGTTACTTTAGTTCCTGCCCCCGTCTCTGCCTTTCGTGTCCTCCAGTTATGGTCAATTCAGAGTATTCGTCGCTTCCATCCCTGGAAGGTAGTTGGGATGTCCACATCCAAGGCATAGATGATATCTTTGGTGGACTGTCGGCACACCTTTTTGACTTGCGCCATCATCATCTGATCGATACTGATGACCCCTGCCTCGAATGCGAGTGACTCGAACTGTTGGAAGAACAGGTTGCCATCGGGGAAGTTGCTCTGTCAGAGCCTTTCCCACTGTGCAAACTTTATCTCAGCATTGGCATCCTTCCAGAATCGTCGCCTGACTTCCTCCATGAACTGCTTGTATGCTGGGTACAGCTGATCTCTGTTGATATTCCTTCCTAGTTCCCTTATGCACAGTTCCCACCATACTTGGGCATCTTTGCTAAAGTGTGAGGCGCAGAAGATAACCTTGTGAGGATGGTCACAGAAGAACTGGTTATAGGTGGCAAAGTACATGTCACACTGCGAGAAGAATCGGGCGATATCATTGGAGTTGCCGTTAAAGTTCTTGGGTTCCTTGACCATGTTGGGTTTCAGTGCTGCCCACGGTCCTTGGTCGGCAGCAGTAAGCACCCATGGGTTGGGCAGGTCAGGTGGGTTGGGCAGTGAAGGGAATCGAGGTGGCGCCCATTGTTGCGGGATGGCAGGTGGGGTGACGGGTGGCCCTGATGGAGTGGGGGGCCCAGTCAGTGGTGGTTGACCCAATGGCTGAGGCTGATTGGATGTTCCCATGCCATTGTCGGCGGCAGCGAAGAGTCTGGATGGTCCTTGTGAGCCAGGCAGTCTGTATCCCCGAGAGTACGCATAGCTTCGCACAATGTTTGTGTAACTCGGCGCAGGATGGGCATAGCTTGGTGTAGCATATGGGTAACTTGGTATTGCGTACGCATATACAGGTATGGAGGCTCGTTGTGGTGGTACCGGCAGTTCGTCCTGCATTGGCTCAGGGGTGTACATAATCAGGGGTAGATCAATCTGTGGTCATTGATAACAATCGGGGACCTGAATAGGGTGATCCGGATGGATCATATTGTAAGCCTGACAGGCGAAGTGCCTGGCTTCCTGCTTTAGGATATATTCAACGTTATAATAGGCATAATCGCATCCAGCCAGGGTGTTGGCCCAGTCCTGATCCGCTGCTAGTTCTTCAATGAAATGATTAAATAAGTCGATCAAGGGAGCACGAAGGAGTATTTCAGGGGTTCCCACCATTTTACCTGTCGATAGAAGGTACAGGGCCCTCGAGATGGTCATCGGAGTGATTGGTCAGGGAGGGGTTGGAAGGTGGCACTGCTGGTACTGGGGACAGTGTTGGGCTTCTTTGTCCAGTTCCGTTAAGGTACTCCTCTCCGGGAAGGAGCTCAGTACTGGCATCGGAATAGTATATGGTTTCCCTTCAATTGTTGATTCCAACTCTTTGGAAACCGTGTCTCTCATCGACCTCTCTGTACGTGGCTGCTCGCTCTGCCTCTGCCTGTCACCTGTCTCTGTCATACTGGGAGAGTCCCTGACTGTCGACCAAGGGGGACCTATCACGTCGGGGAGTGTCAAGCCTAGTCCGCAGCCCTGGTCGGGGCTCGAACTCTGGTGACGACTCTGTGGGAGTGGCAGGTTGCTTGGTGATCTGGACAGGCTGGTCCCACTGCTTGTATCGGGGGTCGTAGACAAAGCCTGGGACAGTTGTTTGATAGGGATTGCCTCATCGTGGGAAGAAGGCGTTAGTGGTAAGGTTGACGTTATCCCAGAGAACGCTGAGCTCAAATGTGGAGAGGGCTGGTGAATCTGTTGCTCTGGGACTCCTAGGACGACTGCTGGCAGGTTGCTCCGAGGCTGGGGAACCTCGTGGGCCTGCTTCTCCCAATCTGAGTCAGACGAGATACCTTGCCAGGTCTGCGGCAGTGACGGGAGGAATGGGTCGTACTGGACAGGGGATATTGCCAGTACTTGGGTGGGACAAGTCTGGAGAAAGTCGGATAAAGGGAAGCCTTGCTCCGGCAGTATTTCCATTGCTTCCTTCCTGAATGCCGACCTCCATCTCCCTAGGAAGGTTTTCTTCTCTCCCATAGAAACGAGGGTGCTCGTTGAGCATTGATGCTCGGCGTGAGGGTACAGGTGTCCCGCGGAGGTGGATTGCTGGTGGCTGCTGTGGAAGGACATGGTTTATAGTAGGGTGATCATTGTATTGATCGATGTGGGGTCGGGGATTAGATGGGGTGACTGGGGTAGTTGCATGGCATGGGGGATGCTGATGTTGGTGTTCCATTGGGCAGGCAGTGGTGGGCAGAGTAATGGCCATATGAGGGTGGTTGTGGGTGCAATCATTGCGCACTTGAGTTGTCCTTCAAAGCCCAAGAGGGCTTTGTCATTGTTGTTGTTGTTCACCATTGGTGTCCTGATCTTCGTCCAGCCCTGCTCCTCAATGTCTCCCACCAGCATCCTCCTCTCCACACTCTCCATACCTGACAGCCTTCTCCAAGACAGTCCCTGGGCCCCGCATCACAGTACAACCACCGCCACCCTCATTGTCATTGTCACCATCGTCGTGTTGGTTGTGATCATTGTCCCCACTTCCGCCTACAATAGCATCTCCCCTATCAAGATGGCTGCCGATGTCCAATCCCTGGACATACTACACACTCTTGGGGTGTGCAGAAGTCCTGTGCAGTGGCAATTGGCACCAATCTTGACATGGGCTGTGCTGGGTAGGTTGGGATCTGAATGGGGGCTATTTTTGTAGCCGTGGTGGGGGATGGGCGGTCGTTGTTGTCACAATCGGTCTTGAGGACATCCTGGATGTCATCAATGGGTGTAGCACATGGGGCAGCCTCATTTGAGAGCTTACGCGGATGGTGGAGGCAGAATGTATGCTATCCGGGGCTCTTGAGGCCACCAGCAATGCTAAAAAGACCTAAAATAAAGTAAGAAGTGATAAAATAAATAAATCTTACACTTTGGGTGCAAATCAAACTCAATTTGCATACAAGACGAGTGTGGCAAGAGGGCATAGTAGTGGTAAAAAGAAGAAAAAGAAGATGCACAGCCACTCAATCATTGTGCAGACTTATAGTCTGGGGTGATCGAGTGAACACAATGTATTCTCAGAATGCATCCCCTGTTCATAGCACCCACTACGAGGCCCCAGAAATTGACAGGATATATTATTTCAGCTATTTATGATGTATATAAATATTTTTCAGTACTTTAAATGCCCATAATTCATTGTTATTTTCACTTTTGTCCTCAAAACTTCGGATGTTGTGCATTTTAAACTGTATTTCAGTTCTGTGGTCCTATAAAACATCTCAATGGATGTAATTCTTGTTGATAATGGTACAATAGACACCATATTACTCATGCAAGTTGTCCAATCCACCCAGATCTACCACTACACCCTTTATTACCCACTTTTTCACTTGGGTGAAAGTGAATTCAAGTGAAAGTTTCATATGCACATTACGCATATTGAGGTTCTCGCATGATATTTCTTTCAGGGCAGGGATATAGATTTGTGTAGATTTATATTAAACTATGTATGGCACTATGATTATACTGATATATTGAGATTACAGTGTGCAGTGTGGAATATACCCTTTAAAACATCAGATTTAGGTCATTCTATATACATTTCTTACATTTATCTGCTCTTTGAATAGCTTGTATGGGCAAGAGACTTCACATTAACATATAAAATTTGATATTCTGACTATACACAATATTCATTGAGCATAGAGAGCCTTCGGAATCCTCAAACGACAAAAATATGGTATACAGCCAGCCATTTTTTATGAGCTCAGCAAACTCCGGAATTCATTGAAAACTAGTACTGCTCGAAAACTGCTAAGTCTGAAAGATAAAATTGCGGTCTGAATCCTGATACATTTGAAAGGTGTGCTACACCAATTCCAACCACTTTCTGTTGTGTCAATGTGACTAAACAATATAATCATGAACATACAGTACAGGTAATAATGTGATTATTCAGATACATGGTAAAGGTGATAACATGATTATGATGCACACAAAGATGTGCTGTGCTTGAATGTGTCACAGTCCAGTTTAATTGGGTGATTTGCATCACAGACACTTTAATTTTGGTCATTTGCGTCGCAGACACTTTAGTGTTGTCACTTTTTGTGTCACACATCTGAACTTCTGAAAAACCCAATGCACAGTCAAATTCATAGGTGTACAAATACTACACACAGGTTCAAGCATACAATGAAGTGTGACATTTACAGCTATTAGATGCAGAATGAGTCATAGTATACTATATACATCTTTTTTGTGTTGTAAAGATGCAAATATTTTTGATTTGTGTTAGATAAAAGACATATAGATCAATTTGTGGTCACAGCTGAAAATACAGCTGATTTTGGTGTTGTACACAATGCATTTTCTGCTATTACACACCTTAATTATTTCTGTCTATTTGGACCATAGCTTCCCCCTTGTCTTCTTTGGCTCCGAGGTGTCCCGAGGCAGTGTCGGTGTGGGGAACACAGTTTCTAGGTGAAGGGCCATCCTCAATAGCAAAGGGTCACTCGAGAACAGCAGGTCCAGCCTGAGTCACCTTTGCAGGTTTGTTGGCCTTCCCAGCTCCTTCGTAGCCAAGTGATCTACTCTAGGTGGATCACAATCCTGATACCCCAGGTCCTTTGGCTTGGGAATTGGTATACACGGTAGGATATGCCTCCATGGTGCCTTTGTTGCCAGGGGTCTTGTTCCTGGTCTTGTTGTTGTTGTTCTTCATTGAAGCCTCCATCTTGCCAGGAGATTTAGACTTCAATCGCCTCACATGGAACTCTGTTACCAGGGGAGATTTTGCCAAGGCTATTTTCTCTAAACCACCAGTGAGGCTGGGGCCCCGTGGAGACACTTCACTGTCGTGTGAAGCTGCTTCATCAGAGTTGGCACTAGGTGCTTTGTCTGGCCCATCCGGTTATACATGTGTCACTGTGCGCACCCCAGAGAGGTCGCTCAACTGGTGTAGCACCGTTGTGATGGGTGTCACTATTGTGGGTGACTTTTCATCTGATGCTTTCACTCGTGATGAGCTACTTGCCAAATGTTTAGCCAGTTGCACAATCCTGGGGACGGCAGCCCCAGTTCCTGTGAGCATCAGTTCATTGTCCCAAAGGACGTCATATCAGTTTGTCGATTCTAATACTGGTGGAGTCAGGATAAAAGTTGTAAAAGCCGACCCCACATGTGAGGTCAGGGTATATTCAAATGCGCGATAGATAAAGTGTCTGTATGTAAAAACAAAGCATCAGACTGGCCGACTGAAGAAGAGAGCACACCAGTATTTAAGTCCTTGGTCATCACAGGGGAATCGGGCCCTTGACGACCTACTCTTTTATCTCCTCAATCTTAGTGTCCTTGGAGAGCGGCTCTGTGGCCATCTTCACTGCACGTACCTCCCACCATTTCTTCGTCGGGCAATCCCTTGATAGGTGCCCCTTCTTGTGACATGTAAAACACATCCCCTCGCTCATATGCTTCTGGTGGTTGATGTCCATCGGCTGTCCTGCTCCCCCATACATCGTCCATTGCCCTGTTCCTGCATCGCGGCTCTTGTTGTCGGTCGCTGGTTTGCCCGTCAAGGAGCTTGTCACGCCACCTGCAGGCTTGTTGCTGCTGGTGGCGGTAATCTGCTTCTGGTTTGTCGAGCGCTTCTCATCGCACTGGCTAATCCCATGCGTCTGATTGAAGATGTACTTCTGCTGGTGTTCTTCATACATGATGAGAATGCGCTCCTTCCACTGCAAATATGTGCACAGGATGTTGTAGCCAGTGTTGGCGATGAAGGACAAGTAGCTTTGGGGAATTCCCATACGTACTGCCTTTACAAGGACGCCACACTCACTTTGGTCATTGAGTCGTCCCACTAGTTGTTACGCCCGAACTCGGGTATGACACACAGGGCGTACAGCAGCTGTCTTGTGTTCGGACAATCACCACTATAGCCGCAGAGTATGTAATACGAGGCGGTATAACACTTTAGTTGAGCTCGGCAAGCGAGGAAGTAAAGTTCGGTATATATAAACGTAGTTCGAAACTAGGGTACAAAGGTGAGAACGTAGTTACTTATATATGAAATGTTTGTGCTAATAATAGCATACTCAGGTCGTGTTAGGAAGCATGGAGACCATCCGGTAACATCGTGGTGTGGTCAAAATGCTGAAGTCGTATGATATGGGTGTGTTGCAATAAGATAATGCTTTGGCACTGAAGATTAGATAAGGAAAAATCATAACATTACCCCCTCATTAAGGCAGGCATCCCGACTGCCATTAAGACTTGTTCGTCCCTCTGGCATCAGCTGTTTTTGCTTCATATTCTTCGATTGCTTCTTGGGCGTTGCCCATTTCCACGTCGCGGACCCATGAATTGTGCTCGCATGTCCATCCTTTCCATTTTACGAAATAGTCAATGACTGTTCGTGATTTCTTCCCTCGTCCTCCCCTGATGGTTCGTGGTTTGGAATCAAGGATTTCTTCGATTTCGTGTTCCTCTTCTCCATTGATTAGGTCGGGAGGTGGTGGAGGCAGGATTTCCTGATTGGGGAATGATGGCAGGACATATGGGTTCAACAGTTTCTTGTTGAATTGTGGATGGATTTTCCAGTGTGGGGGAAGCTTGAGCTTGTAGGTGGAAGCTCCTGCTTTGTTGAGGATTTCAAATGGTCCGACTCGCTTGTCGTCCAGCTTCTTCTTTGATCTGGGGAGGCGGAGGTTTGTGGCGTCTAGCCAGACCTTGTCTCCAATCACATAACTTCACGTGTTGCCCTTTTGCTTGTCGTACTGTTTCTTCATGTTTTCCGTGGCTTTCTTGAGTGCGTTTTGTGTTTCTTTATGGATTCACGTCATTGTCTTGGTGAATTCCTTGGCTGCAGGGTTCGTGAAAGAGTAGTAGTTCGATGAATCTGGTAGAACGTGGGGGTTTCTGCCGTAAAGCACCATGAATGGGCTTTTACCGGTGGCGCTGTGGACTCAGTTACTATGCGTGAATTCTGCGAGTGGTAACCAGTCAGTCCAGTCATTCTGTCAATAGTTTACGAAGATTCGGAGATATTTCTCGATTTCTTGGTTAACTCGTTCGGTTTGTCCATCGGTCTGTGGGTGGAAGGCCGTGGACGCGTTCAGTGTAATATCGAGAAGTCGGTAAAGTTCCTTCATGAACTTGGATACGAATTGAGGGCCTTGGTCAGAGATGACAACCTGTGGCATGCCGTGTCGTGCATATATGTGGTCGCATAGAATGCAGGCCCATCCTTCTGTGGAGAGTTCTATGTTGCAGGCTACTGGTATGATGGCTTTCGAGAATCGGTCGACTATTATGAGCAAGGCGTCGCAGCCGTTCGAGCTCGGTAATCCGGTGACCATGTCCACGGAGATGTGGGTCCATGGCCCTTCGGGTATGGCGTTCGGGTTGAGCGGCGCGGCCTTGGGCTGCGTGCTTGCCTTCATTCGCTGGCAGACTTCACATCCCTTGACATAGGCTTCCACCGTCTTCTTCATCTTGGGCCACCAGAACTCTCTGAGGATCAATTCCTTCGTTTTTTCTATGCCTGGATGTCCAGTGACCATGTGGTTGTGGCATTGCGCAATGATCTCCCCTCGTAGAGACTCTTTCCTGGTATGTAGATGCGTCCATTGTATTTGAGGAGTCCACCCTTGCGGGATACTCCTCGTTCATGCAGGACGGAGGTGGCAATGCCCTTATCCCACAACTCCTCCTGCCGGGTCATTTCTTCAACTCGATGAATGATTTCATTGGTTGTGGGCATGATGAGAGCCCAGAAGTGCACAGGTTGGAGCACGACTATGTCGTGGTTGTCCTCCTTGCCTTGATCGTGGTTGTCGCATCGGGATAACAAGTCTGCCTTCTGATTGAGGGCGCCGGGCTTGTGTCGCAGGGTGAAGTGGTATTCTGCTAGCTCGGTTACCCAGTGTGCTTGTCGTCAGTTCAACTTCTGTGGGAGTCGGAAGTACTGGAGGTTTTGGTGATCTGTCCAGATCTCGACGTCTTCGGCGGCTCCCATAAGGTAATGGCACTATTCCGAGAGTGTGAGCATGATTGCAAGCAACTCTTTGTCGTAGATCTCATAGTTTTGTTCCATGGCCGAAAGGGATTTCGACATAAAGGCAACCGGCCTCCATTTTCTGTTCTGTTTCTGACTCAGGACTGCCCCTATCGCTCCTTTGCTGGCATCAGCTTCTACCATAAAGGGGTCCGACTCATTGGGGATCGCGAGGATAACATCCTCTGCCATGCGTTTCTTCAGTTCTGCGAACGCGCGATCCTGATCCGTGCCCCATTTCCATGCGGCTAGTCCGGTAAGGGCGGTGAGCGCCTTTACGACCTTCGAATAGTTCCTGATGAACTTGCGGTAGAAGTTGGTGAAGCCAAGGAACGACTGTAACTCCTTTTTCTTCATTGGCATGGGCCATTCAGCAATTCCTGCGATCTTGACAGGGTCCATTCGCACCGAATCCTGGCTGATGATGATGCCTAGATACTCGGTTTCTAGTACTTCAAATTTGCATTTCTCGGCTTTAAGGAACAACTTGTGCTCCCTGAGGCTTTGAAGGACTCGCTTTACTATCTGTTGGTGTTCCGTTAAGTCCCTGGTGAAGATCAGGATGTCATCGAGGTAGATCGTGACTTTTCCTTCGGTGATGAGGTCGCAGAAAATGTCGTTCATCATCCACTGGAATGTGGCTGGCGAGTTCGTTAGTCCGAAGAACATGACCATGGGCTCATAGAGTCCTCGGTTCATGTGGAAGGCAGCTTTCTCCTCATCGCCTTTTTTGATGCAGACATTGTTATATCCCCACCAGACGTCCAACTTGGTGAAGTACTTGGCACCTTGTAGCTTGTCAATGAGCTCCGAGATGAGCGGAAGTGGATAGCGATTCTTGATCGTCATCTCGTTGAGTTTCCGGTAATCTTGTACGGGTCATAGCGAACCGTCCTTCTTCTTGACAAAGAAGAAGGGGGATGCAAAGGGAGACTTGGAGGGATGAATACGTCCTGATTCCAGGTTCTCATCGAGGAACTTGTTGAGCTGTTCCTGTTCGTTCCTGTTCAATGGGTAGATCTTGCAGTCTAGCATTGCCTTGGCATTGGGCGTTAGCTCGATGGCGTGGTCCCACGGTTTTCATTCAGGTAGTTCGTCAAAGTTCTCCTTAGAGAACAGGTCATGGAAGGATTGGTAGTGCTGGGGTACCAGCTCTTCAAAGCTCCTTTTTGGTTTTTCGGCATGTGCCATGGCGGCCAAGTCGTTGGCGTGGTGCATGGCGCAGATTACTAACTCTTCCTCCATGCGGACGGCAAGGATAGTTTCTCCTTCTTCGAGTTCTTCATCCCAGCGATCGTTGGGATCAGCGTCGGGAAGATCAAGTCTGTTCCCAGTGCATTGGCAGTGACCGAAGATGATCGACTGCGTCTTCCAGTTGACTGAAGAGTTATGGCGCTTCAGCCAGTTGTGGCCTAGATAGAGGTCCTTTGAACCTAGGTTCGTGACTGTGAGGTCGATGTGTTCGGTATGGCCTCCAATCGTCATTCAGAGTTCGACGTAGTTGGTGATATCCCCTCCCGCGTTTCGGGTCCCATCGGCATTGTAGACGGGAATCGGTATGAGAACCTTTCTGGTCTCGAGTTGGTGCTTCTCAACAAAGTGTCGGTTGATGGCGCTGCTGGTATAGCCGCTATCTAGGAGTCCCTTCGTGGACAGTGTCTGGGTTCCAGTGACCAGGTTCAGGAGGACATCGATCATGAAGTCGGTCTTCTTGCTTTCGAGTCGGTGTATGATTCGAGGGGGTTCTTGGAGTTTGTAGAGCCATTCTCGTGCTGGCTCTCCCCCCGTTTGTAACTTGTCTATGAGTTCATTGGTTATGTCGTTGGCCCTGTCTTTGTGTATCCATACAAATAGGGTGGCTCGGGCTGCGTTGTCGTTTCATGCTTTGCAGATGGTGCGGAGCATCCAGTCAACCTCAAAGGGTCGCATCCATTGGTGAGGGGCCTCCTGAGTCTTTGCACTAGCCTCTAAAGGCATAGCTACCGTTGACGAGGTCACCTCGGTCTTCCTAATGTAAGTTGTGGTCACTTCCTTTTGAGGAAGTGACCGTTTCGGGAGTGTCAGTGATTCAGGCGGTGTGAGTAAGACCACCAGTTTCCCTTTCGGGCTTGCTATGGGTGATCCCTTAGCGAGCCATTACTGATAAGCGATGCCATTGTCTTTGTCGGGAACTTCTATCATAGTTACTGTATGCCCCCTATTCACTGCCTGGGCGCTAGCAGCTTCCTGTCCTGCGGCTACCTTGGTCGGGGCCCTTGCGCATCCAACGGTTCTGCTTCCTGAGTCGGTCGCATAGGAACGTGAGGTGCATATCCTAGAGGTGCCATTCCCGAAGGGAACAGCAGGCGGAGTCCGCGTCGCTCCAGACGGCGAAGGGTCGCACAAGTTGCAACCGACGCTGCCAGTTTCCTCCGAGCCCACAGGGTCCCTCGTTGCTTTCGGCATTCCGGGCCGCCCTGCATCTCAATGAGTGTCATTGCTCCGGGGGCACTTGCCTTGCGACTCGCTCTCGTCCTTGTTCTTCATTGAAGCCTTCGATCTGGTCGAAGATTTAGACTTCGACTCCTTCACGTGTGACTTCTTTCCCAGGGGAGGTTTCACCCCTGCGGCTAGTCCCTCTAAACTACTCATGAGGTGAGAGCCCCATAAAGACACTTCACTCTCAGGTGAAGCCGCATGAGATCCCTTGCAGTTGTGCAAGGCCCTCTTGTCAGAGTCGGCACAGAGCGCTTCGTCTGCCCCACCCGGTCACACATTTGCCCCTGCCGTCTCATCTCGAGCTACTGGCACAGCGAAGGAGAAGTGGGAGGACCTCAGCTGGTGTAACACCGTTATGGTGGGTGTCACTATGGCGGGTGACTCATTGTCTGATGCTTTCACTCACGATGAGCTACTTGCTAAACGTTTAGCCGGTTGTGCAAGCCTGGGGATGGCGGCCCCGGTGTCTAGGTCAGAGTCAGTCATGTCCCGAAGGACGTTGTATCAGTTCGTCGATTCTAATACTGGTGGTCGGGTGATGGAAGTCGTAAAGGCCCGCCCCAAAACGTGGGGCGGGGGTATATTCGAATGCGCGGTAGATAAAATATCTGCATGTGATATAAAAGTGTCAGACCGGCTGACAGAAAGGAAACGTTCACCAGTATGTAAGTCCTTGGTCGTCGCAGCGGAATTGAGCGCTTGACGACCTACTCTTTTACCTCTTCAATCTTAGTGTCCACGGAGAGTGGCTTGGGGGCCGCCTCCACTGCACGTACCTGCTCCTTCTTCTTGTGCAGGCAATCCCTGCTGAGATGCCCCTTCTCGTTGCACCTGAACCACCACCCTTTGCTGCGTTGCTTCTCCTTCTTTGCGTTGATCTGCATGGGCTCTGCCATCTCTCTGTATGTCGTTCCCTTCACCATCTGCCATTGGCCTGATGGGTCGCGCCCTTTGTTGTTGGCGCCATCTTTGCCCATCGAGGAACTTGACGTGCCCCCTGTAGCGTTCTTGCTATTGGGGGTGGTGATCTGCTTCTGGTTCCCCTGTTGGCCATTCCTCTTCTTGTCGCGATGTCCGTATGCCTGGTCGTGAGCTCTCTGTTTCTGTCACTCTTCTGCCATCGTGGTGATCCGCACCTTCCATTCCTGGTAGTCGCGGGGAATTCCTATGCCAATGTTGGTGATGATAGAGGCATACCCTGGAGGAATACCTCGTCGTACAGCAAGGACGAGGGGTCCTCGGGGTGACTCATCCATGCGTCGCCCTGCCAGCTTCGCGAGGCGTTCCATCTTCCGGAAGAAGAGGTTGGCATTGTCGCGCTCCATCCTGAGCTCGCCCATCTCCTTCTTGTGGTACTCTTTAACCACGGGGTTCCTGAATTGCTCTCGAAAGAGCTCCAGGAAATTGTCCCACTCCGGATAGCGGTAGCGGGGCCCTGCTGCGTAGCTTTCTTCTTCGTTGTTTTCACTGGGGACGTACCAGTATTTGTTGCGGAGATGGACCCACCAGTCTTGGGTGGGTCCTTCAAGGTGAGAGGTTAGGAAGACTACCATCAACGCCGGGTGGTTGAGGTAGTACATTCAGAATGCCTTGAAGTAGGTGAGGCAGTCCCCGATGAATCGCTTGATGTTGTCATGCTCTCCCTTGAAGAGAGCCAGGGTTCGCATGAGGATCGGCTTGATCCCCAACATTGGTGGCGGATGGTCTTCCAGCCAGGTGCCTGTGGGCCCATGCATGGGCAGTCCATCATAGTTTCCCGGTCATGGGGCGGTCCCCTTCGGGGTTGTCGCCCTCTGTCCCTTCCCTGTCTTGCCTGGTCCAGTTCCTGGGTCAGGCAGTCGATTTCTGCGCGCATAAGCGCGGCTTGCTGGTGTGCTTGTTGAAGGTGCTGGGTGTCATTGGAGGGTGGAGGTTGTCGTGATTCTTCTGCTTCTAACCCTTCCATTTCTCCCTCCGGCCCTGCTCCCGCGATTTGCTGACTTGTCTTCGTTCCCGAGTAAAACCCAGGGCGTCGAGGATCCGGCGGCGAGTCAGAGAGTGGTCGGGGAAGTTTCGGGTAAAACCCAGGGTGTTCCTGTGGTAGTCCGACATAGAAATTGGGAATGTCTTCGGGTACTTGCAAGGGTTCGAAGCCTGGTTCAAATGCATATTGGAATCTCTCAAAGGGATTCGTCAGGGGTTCCATCCAGGTCAGGTTAATCCCCCTGTAGCCTGGATAAACGAAGGAGTTCACGCTGTAGGATGCGTTGCTCCTCCTCGGTTGGGGGGCGTAGATCAGTGTGGCGGTGCCCCGGATGTGGGTGGTATAGGTGTCGGAACTGGTTGGCGTGTGCCCTTGTTGCAATGTCGGCGCCCGTGGGGGCACTGAAGTGGAATGGGGCTCCTCGGTTGATGGCGAGGAAGTAGGCCATGTCTTCACGTGTGTTTTCACGCCACCATCACCTAGCAACTCCATTGGAGCGTGCGCAATGGTGCGGGGATGACTGCAGGACCCAGGGGAACAAGTGGCTCCTTCGGAGTGTCTCGCCCCCCCTGACCAAGCGGCTTTACAGAGTCCCAGCCTCGCTGGGAGTTTTGAGGGAATAGCTATGGCGAAACCTCCTCTGGTAAAAGGGAACACCACACACCTACCAAAGTCTAAATCTCTTATACACCAAGGGGCTTTGGCGATGGGCATGGACAACCAGAAGACGACGATCGAGGATGAACCAGACTCGAGTAAGTGCCCCCATTCAGTTGCCAATGCCTATTGAGATGCAGGGCGACTTGAGGATGGGGGAACGCCAAATGAAACGAGGGACCCATCTCAGAACCCGGGCTCAGAGGATTTGGTTGAAGGCAACTGTCTGACGGTGTCAGCCCAACCTGTTGCCCCTTCACAGGGCGACACCTTCAAGAAACGCACCTCCCGTTCCACGACTGACCAGAAAGCCACAGACCAGGAAGCTGCTAGCGCCCAGGCAGTGCAAAGGGGGCATCAGGTAGCTTTTATTGAAGAAGTACGTGACGACGAGGACGATACCAGTTTCATGATGAACAAGAAGGCTAATTTATCCCCTTTAGAAACTGCGGTGACCTCGCCGATGGTAGTCGAGCCCTCACAGGTCGACGCAAAGGCTAGAGAGGCCCCGCAACTCTCGCACTTATACTAGTGGCCAGAGTTACAGCAAATGGCTTAAACCATTCGGAGCTGAATGGACTCTGCGCAGCGTAGTACAAGCCAGAACAGAGTCGGAGGCGAAGGCAATCCTAAAGAATTGTATTCACAAGATGCACAGAAGAAGTAGTCGACGCAATGCTTGAAGCAATGAGGGGGATGGAGCGAATCAATGCACTTGAATGGCTTGAAGAATTACGACAGCCAAAATGATACATCAGCGCACTAAGCAACAAAGGGAAGGACCTGGTTCTCCCCATCGAAATCGGGATACCAGGAACCCTTACCCGAATTGCCACAACTGCGTTGGTAGACAGCGGGTGCACCAGTAGTGCCATCAATAAAAAGTTCGTTGAACAGTACAACATCCCGACTCGTGCCACAGCTGCACCAATCCCTGTCTATAATGCCAACGGAACCTTAAACCAAGGAGGATCAATTACCAAATACACTGAGATTAATCTTAAGATCGGAGATCATTCAGAACGAATAGATCTAGCCATGACAGATCTCGACGATAAGCAGATCTTCCTCGGTCACGATTGGTTAGCCTGGCATAATCCGATCATCAATTGGAAGACAGGAGGATTAATGTTTGCATGGTGTGAATGCTACAAAAACCCATTCGTACTACCTGATGTGGATCCCGACAACAGGTGGGACAAAGAGCTGGAAGAGGGAGATACCATTTTTGCAATAGACTTCACGCGGGCTATACTCATACGTGCTCATCACGCCAATGACTTAGCTGCCGCAGCCAATGCAGACAAGAAGACAAAGATGTTCGAAGAAATGGTCCCAGAATGGTGTCGGGATTTCAGCGATCTATTCGACAAAGATAGTTTCGATGAACTTCCCGAACCAAAGATGTGGGACCACACAATCGAACTTCTTCCTAACGCGAACGCCAACCTCGATTGCAAGGTCTACCCTCTCAACCGGAACGAACAAGCAGAACTCGATAACTTCCTAGACAAGAACCTCTCAAGTGGATGATTAAGACCCTCCAAGTTGCCCATGGCTTCACCTTTCTTCTTCGTCAAGAAGAAGGATGGCAAGCTGCAACCAGTACAAGATTATCGTAAGCTTAACAAGATGACAATCAAGAATTGCTACGTGCTTCCACTCATCTCGGAGCTGATGGATAAACTGCGAGGTGCCAAGTACTTTTCCAAACTTGACGTTCGATGGGGATACAACAACATACACATCAAAAGTGGCGACGAATAGAAGGCGGCATTCAGGACTAATCGAGGGTTGTTCGAACCCACAGTTATGTTCTTCAGGCTTACCAACTCACCCACCACCTTCCAATGGATGATGAATGACATTTTCAAAGATCTCATAGCATCAGGCGCTGTCACCATCTACCTCGACAATATCTTAATCATGTCCAAAACCAAGGAAGAACATCGTCGCATTACGCGCGAGGTTCTCAAGGTCTTACAAAAGAACAAGCTATTCCTTAAAGCGGAGAAATGCGAGTTCGAGACCTTGGATACCGAGTACCTTGGGGTAATCATCAGTGAGGGAAGCATTCGCATAGACCCAGTCAAGATCGCAGGAATAGCGGAGTGGCCCGTTCCAACCAAGAAAAAGCAGCTTCAGTTGTTCTTGGGCTTTACCAACTTCTACCGACATTTCATCAAAGGGTACAGCAAAGTCGTCAAACCTATGACACAGCTGACAGGAAATGATCCATGGAAGTGGGGAAAAGCGCAACAGAACACATTCGAAGAGTTGAAGAGACTACTAGCTGAAGAAGTGGTACTGGCAATACCCACAGAAGGAGGCAAGTTCCACGTAGAGGCGGATGCAAGCGAGGGAGCGATCGGCGCTGTATTGTCACAAGAGCAGGACGGAAAATGGCGCCCAGTCGCCTTTCTGTCCAAGTCCCTAACGGTTACAGAACGGAATTATGAAATTTACAACAAAGAACTGCTGGCCATCATGCTGGCCCTGGACGAGTGGAGACACTATCTAATGGAAGCGGCTCAGGACTTTGAAATATGGACAGACCATCAAAATCTGCAATATTTCCAAAAGCCCCAAAAGCTCAACCGACACCAAGCACATTGGATAACTGAGCTTGCCGAGTACCATTTCTTGCTACATCATAAACCAGGAAAAGCAAACGTAAAAGCCGACTTACTCAGTCGACGAGCAGATCACAAGCAAGGACAGGAGGACAACAATGAGGTTATAGTCCTCAAACCTGAGCACTTCCGGGCAATGGTCATGCCCACGATCAAGGAAGTCCATACCAAAATCAAGCAAGCCATGCTTGACCACCACCGATGGGACAAGAACGTGTCCGCATCTCTCAACCATGACCGAGGGATGTCTCTAGATGACGGTTTGATCTTCTACAATCACTGTATCTATATTCCCCAAGATCATGCGTTACAAGGAGAAATAATCGCGATGCATCACGACCATAGGACGGTGGGACACCCTGGCATTGAGAAGACCAAAGAACTCGTCTTACGAGAATACTGGTGGCCCAAGATGAAGAAAGACATAGAGGCCTATGTCTGCACTTGCAAGACATGCCAACAAACCAAGTCGAGCACTCAAGCAAAAGCGGTGCCTCTCCATCCGAACGCCATACCCTCCTGACCATGGACTCATATCTCCGTTGACATGGTCACTGGTTTACCTAAGTGCAATGGTCAAGACGCTATCTTAATGATCGTCGACCAATTCTCTAAGGAAATCATACCTATAGCATGTACCATGGAGATGTCATCGGAAGGGTGGGCCAAGATCCTATGCGATGAAGTTTATGCCAGACACGGAATGCCTCAGGTGGTCATCTCTGACCAAGGTTCCGTGTTCATCTCCAAGTTCATGAAAGACCTCTATGACTTGCTACAGATTAAGGCAAACATATCCACCGCCTATCACCCACAGACAGATGGACAAACCAAAGGAGTCAATCAAGAGGTTGAAAAATACCTCCGAATCTTCGTCAACCATCTCCAGAACGACTGGGTCGAATGGCTCTCTCTCGTGGCTTTCGCTCACAATAACCACATCCACTCCGCTATGGGCAAAAGCCCCTTCGAGGTTAACTACGGCTATAATGCTGACCTCCTCCCTGGCGCAAAACCCCGAGCACCCTTCAGAACACCAGGCTCAACCACATTCATTTCAGATATGCAGAAAATCCATGCTGAGGCCAAGAAAGCCCTCGAAAAAGCCGCCGACCAAATGAAAGCCCAATACGACAAAAAGAAGCGACCTGCAATCGAGTATCAAGTAGGAGACAAGGTATGGCTTGACACGACCAACCTTAATCTCCCATGACCCAAGAAGAAACTCAGCGACAAATGAACAGGTCCCTTCCCAATCATCGCAAAAGTAGGAGCATCAGCGTACAAACTGGAGCTCCCTATGGGCTGGTGCATTCATCCAGTCTTCAACGAATCACTTCTTACCCCATACCTTCCACCCGCATTCCCAAACCAAGAACAACTGCCTCCTCCACTGCCAGATCTCATTGATGGTGAAGAACACTATGAAGTCGAGAAAGTCCTTGACCATAGAGAGCGCAAAGTCAGGGGAAAAGCTGGAGAACCATCGCACTGGGTCACAGACTACTTCGTCAAATGGAAAGGCTATGGGCCAGAATCAAACAGCTGGGTACGAGAAAATGATATGGACACAGAAGAACTCATAGACGACTACCTCACCGAAAGGGTAGACCGTTGACATGCTTGGAGAGTGTTCACACATGTAATTTCACGAAATGTATCAATACATACATTTTATAAAACCTGGATGCCAAGGCAATGAGATATACCTTAGAGCGCAATGTCCTAAGTGTGGGCAATGAAATACCTTGAGTGATATTCAGTGGAGCGCATGGCTTAACTGTAGAGTGATACTATAAGGGTCACACTAAGTATAAAGTCCCAGCACTTGACACTGAGTGTGCCGACAATGCACAGACAACGCGTGCTAAGAATAGAACCAGAGAAGCTCAGGAGATAATTAATACTTCGCATAGCCTTGATCTATGACGTGCAAGGCACTGCCATGCCAGGAGCTAGCGCTCTAGACCTCAGAATGTATAGAATTGCAGTAAGACTGAAGTTCCTGACTTCGGCCGACGCGCGCGAGGTCTAGACAAGGAGCACATTGCCCTCACTACAATAGAATTCCCTATGAGAATACTAGGAAGTGAAATGTATGGTCCAAATAGACAGAAATAATTAAGGTGTGTAATGGCGGGAAATGCATTGTGCACAACACCAAAATCAGCTATATTTTCAGCTGTGACCACAAATTGATCTATATGTCTTTTATCTAACACAAATCAAAAATATTTGCATCTTTACAACACAAAAAAGATATATATAGTATACTATGACTCATTCTGCATCTAATAGCTGTAAATGTCACACATCATTGTATATGCCTGAACCTGTGTGTAGTATTTGTAAACCTATGAATTTGACTGTGCATTCGGTCTTTCAGAAGTTCAGATGTGTGACACAAAAAGTGACAACACTAAAGTGTCTGTGACACAAATGACCAAAATTAAAGTGTGTGTGACACAAATCACCCAATTAAACTGGACTGTGACACATTCGGGCACAGCACATCTTTGTGTGCATCATAATCATGTTATCACCTTTACCATGCATCTGAATAATCACATTATTACCTGTACTGTGTGTTCATGATTATATTGTTTAGTCACATTGACGCAACATGAAGTGGTTAGAATTGGTGTAGCACACCTTTCAAATGTATCAGGATTCAGACCGCAACTTTACTATTCAGACTTAGCAGTTTTCGAGCAGTACTAGTAGTTTTCAATGAATTTTGGAGTTTGCCGAGCTCACCCAAAATGGCGGGCTGTACACCATATTTTCATCGTTTGAGGATCCCAAGACCTTTCTATGGCCGAGATATATTATATACAGTTGGAATACTACTGAAAATACCTGGATATAAACAATTTATGCTATACTACTCTCTCAAAGGGGAGATAAAGGCAAAAGAAGTGATTGGAATGACAAAAATTCGCTGTTTTGAAGGGTATATGATGTACCGTACATTCAAATCTGAATATAATGACCAAAGTAGGGTAGCTAACATTATTTAAGAATAGTATGTGTCAATAGATGTGCCTTCCCTGAAAGAGATATACCGTGAAAGCTCTGAGGATGCGAAATGAGCACACAAAAATTCCTGTTTCATCCACTTTCACTTAAAGCAAAGAAGTGGGTAACGAACTCCTTAGCGGTAGATCGGGATGGATCAGACAGGTAGGTTAGCTACTAGAAGGCATATTAAAGTATATCCAACAGAAATTACACTGATACAGGCAGTATTGAAGTACATGTACATGATATATGCTTCAAAAAGTCTAAAAATGTGGGTAACTCGGAATAAATAGCTATTATCGTGTTCTATTGGTACCAAATTTCGGATATTACTACAGAAATATGTTATGAATACACGTATAATGACTTCCCGAAGATTTCCGGGCCCTTGGAAGGCATGCATCAAGTAGCAGATGCATGCCGAGGATGCATTTTGCTGGTGCGATCGCCCCGGACCATAAGTCCGCACAGCGATCGAGTGGCTGTGCATCTTCTTTTTTACACTTTTACCACCACCTCGCCTCGCCTCCGTGCTCGTATAGCACGCAAATTGTGCTCTCTTTCAATTTCAAAGGTGTGTTTATTTTATTTTATTACTTCTAATTGCTTTTTAGGTGTTTTCCATGCATCTGGGGCCCCCATGAACTCGGGATTGCGTGTATCCTCCCACCACCAGCCACATAAGCCCTCACTTGAGGCAGCAACACGATTCATGTGTCTACAACAACAACGGCGACACAGATTCACGGACTGACGACGACGACCCCGCCCATGTTCTGCCAAGGCCACGAATCTGACCCCCAGCCTCATCCCAACGCGCCTAGCACCTCCGGCATCGACATCGGTACCAATCGCTGCCAACCATGACATCCACACACCACAAGAGCGTGTAATGCGTTCAGACATTGGACATCGGCCACCATCTCGGCGCGGGAGGAGCAATCGAATGCGGAACTAGCCACGACGATGACGACGAACACGATGACGCGGACGATGGTGATGACGGTGGGGGGGGGTTGTACTCTGATGCTGGGCCCTTGGAATATCTGGGGGAAGGTTTTCGTTCAAGGAGGATGTAGAGGAGAGGACGATGGATGGCAGGAGACGTTGAAGATGTGGGCGGGATGAAGATCAGGACGCTGACGATGAAGGATGACAATGATGACCGAGCCCTTTGGGGCATTGAGGGACAACTCCAGGGCACACAGAATGCGCCAAGAATTATTGTTCTACGATGATTCGCCCGCACACCGCTGCTTGCCCAACCGAGCACCAACGTTGGTGTCCCCCGTGCCATGCAACCACCCCAGCCACCCCATCTTTGGGTATCCCCCATTCTTTGGGTGGGGGAACACGAATCTGCTGTACGCCAGGTCCTCCGACCCCCCGTTCGTCGTTCAGGAGCCCCCATCCCCCTCCCTTTCCCATATCCTCTCCTACGGATCAACCACCACGCCAACGACCCCGCCACCCCCGTTTTCGATATCGAGGAACTCAGTGGTGAGGTCCTTTTCCTCCCTAGATCTCTTCATCGCCATCAAAACAGCACCGACCCCTCCCCGCCCCTTTTTTTCATCTCAACCATGCCGTGACCAATACAACGACCTCGATACCGTCCGTTTGGACGTGCAGCATGTATACCCCCTTGTTGAGCACGCCCGCCATGCTCTCCGACGACCCCTATGCTCGCAGTGCTCACTGCAACGACGCGTAATTTTTTTTCATAGCGGAAATATTATACTTATCATTACATATTAAATATAATTTGCACTATTACTATGTTATGTTAGACTAGTGGTTAAGTTGGCTGATCTCTTTCTGTGATACTGTATGCTTAGTGTTTGAATCATGTTGCGTTCAATATTTTGTTTTATTTTTCCGGAGAAAATGTAGTCCAGACCCTTGCCGACATATCAGATGTTACCATGCCTATATTGTGCAGGTCTGGGTTCATATATATTTTTAGAACAATCAACTTGTTGCACATGATCAATTTTTGCACTGCTGCACACGCAGTAAGATAAGAAGTCTTTACTAGATGTTGCATCTAAAAATGTTAAACTATCTTGTGCAACACATAAGAATAATTGCTTCAATTTGCTTCACTGCTGTTACTGATGGGTTGGTGTCATGTCACACAAAGAGTGATTTCTGCTATATGTGCTGTAGATTAACATTGTGACTTGAATTGTGTTGCACAGTCCATCATTGACAGATGCTTGTGGGATATGACTAGTTTATTATTTGTGAAGCTTGTTAGAGTTACTCTTAAATATCAGTGTTGTGTTATAGCTTCCAGCAAGACTTGTTATATGTGTCACAGACCAAGACTGTAGATCAAAATGTGTTACACAATCTATTGATTAGAGTGATTTGTGTGATCTGATCAGTCATGACAGTGTTTTGTGTTGCAGGGAGCCAATTGATAAATTTCATGTGTTACACAGTTCAAAACTAAATGAAATAGTGTCACATACAGTCATCACCCAGTCCGTTGTACAGGCAAATTTCTGGGGGATTTCAAACCCTCCCTCATTTGCCTTTCATCCAGAAAAGTATGTCATAATGTCAATGATATATTTAAGAGTGTACATTATGAGTTTGGGGTGATTCAATAATGATTTGATAGTGTGGTGAAAATTTTCGATGAAAGTCCAAATCTACCGGTTTCCGTGTGCCAAATTTGGGCGACCTTTTCCCGTTTTGGATGAATTTCTCATGGCTCTGGAGAGCGGTTCTGGCTTGTTTTGCCTATAGCACCACAAGGAGTAGTCTCTGGCCCATGGTTCCGCAGGAGAAGAATGTCCTTATAGTCATTAAAACAATTTCAGATACCAATTTATGCTACCCAGTACCTTCACTCTTGTCTAATCCTGTATTTGTGTTTTTCCAAAATTCATATCAGTCACTATTGATTTTTTCCTGACTGATACAAGCCTCCTTGACTTCATTTTTTTTTGGTGATATGATGGCCTATATTGTACTCTGTAAGATAAAAATAAAATCGGAACCATAACACAGCAGAAAGAGATGCTATATTTAAATGTATAAAGGAATAGTGGTGTACAAAAGACCGGGTGATGACTGTAGCATGCAATATTACAGTTGTTGTGTTACAATATACCCTAAAATAATTATTTCCTACTATTACAACCATAGAAATGAGAGTCGCGGGGTAGGCTATAACTCCGAGGATATGGTAACCAATGTCAATACATGTGTAATAGCGGTGGTAACCAATGTCACGCAACTGAGAGACCAGGATCTGGCCCCGAGCCGGAGCTCTGAGTAAGCGCCAAGCAATGGCGTGATTATGGCAACATGTACGGGACCCAGGAAAAGAAGTTCCGCAGGCCAAGAGTTACTATTTAAGGATGTATTAAAATGTAGAGCGCGTAGTATATAAATACTGTAGTATAGTAATAGGGTACAAGGTTTCAGACCCCCGCTGTAGACACGCACAAGCCTCCAGCTTAGCGCTCTACCTTTGGGATCAGTTTGTAGCTTCGAGCGAGAGAATAGAACCTTTATTGATAACATCAGAGTGACTTGAGTAGCACGCGAGGCTTAGAAAGCTAACGCGGGACTTGTGTATTGTTTGAGTGATTGGTTGACTGCGCTCTAACCTGAGAATAAGAGATTTGTGTCATTGCGGACGCGCTCTTGAGTTTTGAGGTTTTCTTGGGACACGCGGTGCTACAGGCAGCAGAGGTTCAAACCCTTTGGTCTGGTTAGTATTCGTGCAGAGGCCTTCATTGTACGCGTGGTGTTACAGGCGGCACAGGTTCAAACCCTGTGGTCTGATTAGCACGTGCTTGAGGGTTCTCATTTCCGCAAGCGGCAGAGCTTCAAACCCTTTGGCTTGCCGGACGGGGTTTATTTGGTTATTGTGTCTCTGGATCGCACAGGTTCGAACCCTGTGGGTCTACGATCGGTTTGGAAGCTTGAGCACGTAGGTTCAAATCCTGTGGCTTGAGTGGACGTTTTGTGAAGGGTTTCTGCTTAGAGCGCAAAGCTTTGAGTTGTGTGTAGTGTGTTTTGAGTCATTTGAGGTCACCCCGCATGTCGCTCGAGACTTATTGAGGGTTTTGTTGGTGTGTGGCAATGAGTTGTGTATTGTAGTACACCTTGCCTTGAGGCCCAGCGACATCTGTCGCTCCTCTTGTTATAAAAGCCTTTGGACTTAGAGAGATCTAGATACCCTACGAGTGCGATTGCTATACGTGTGTATCGTATATTCTGAGAGTTTAGTTGTTTTGCTTCAATCTGCTTCTATTGCATAATATCCCCCCAAGAACTTGAGGGTTTGTGTGTGTAGTGTTGGGTGTGGTGTGATCAGTGTCATCGACGCTGTTGCATTTCTAGCCTGTGCGCACAGAGTCTCTTCACCGTACGAACACCTCAATGGTAGACTGGCAGTCCTATATGGACCCATTTACTGGACGAAAAGTTTGGTATGTCCAAGAACCGCTCTGGGATCTCTTTGGCGGCTGCGACAGCCCTTCACAAGACATGAAAGGATGGGATGAACCAACAGAAATACCCTGAAACATAGGCAGTACAAGCTGTCAGCGTTGACAAGCTACAGACAGAGACACTCAAGCTTCAAAGGGACGCCAAATCTACTAGCAGTTGGGACACCTGCCTTAAAGGGGGGGTAATGTTATGATTTATTCATTTCTTTACTTAAGCGCCTCTTATCTTATCTTATCTTCGGCACTTATCTTATCTTATCTCTAGATCCGCGACTCCACGGAGCCTTTGTAAATCTTCACATCATCACATCGTCATACTCCACAAAGACTCCACAGACATGTGCTTTATCTTGGTCACCGTGTACTTGGCTTATTCACTTTCTAACACGGTGCTCTTATTATTAGACCCTCATTCTAGTATATAAGTAGTGTACTCAAAGCTGTATATTCCTTAGCTTTGAGCTAACGTTTAATCATACTGAAACACTCTCTTCTTCGCTAAGCGCTAAAGCCTTAGTCTTGACGTCTTAACTTCGCGGAACTTAGCAGTGACTGTACAAATACGATACAGCTGACTAAGTATCTTTGTTAATACATCGGGTCTAACAGGAACATACTATCTGTGAGAGTAAATTCACTTTTGACTGTCAACAAGCCCAGGTTAGAAAATAGCCTGATGAAAGTTTGTCATCAAAAGGCATACCTTGGTCTGTGGTTAGCGTAGCCAGAGCTTTATGAAGCAGGGGGGCCAATGCATGTGTGGCAAGACCGAGTCCTCTGGATGATATTTTTTTTGGAATATTAAGAGCTTTGATGTGGCTTTCGAGATCCTTGAAGTAATAGTAGGGAGTGTATAGTAGTACAAGGTTTGTTCTATTGTTGCAATTATACAAGACCAATAATAGGTCATGTGCTACAGTAACCCCACTCACGCCAGCGAAACAGTCGTGATAAAGCAAACCACCTCTAAAACTCCCTTCGCATACCTTGACTCTGTGCAATCTTTACATAACCCATCCAGTCATCTGGTCAAAGGTCAGGTTGCCTTTTTCAATCTGAGCAGAAGGAACATACTCTGATCCACTCAGTGCCCTATCCCATTTTGCCATCATGACATTATTGAATTCGGGCAGTAGCAGGAGTAATAGAGTCATATGCATGAGCGTTGTTACAATCAGAAATGCAATCAACCTGTCCATGGAGGGCATTCGGACAAGGCCTGCACTGTCTATAAAATTTCGGTAGGGCATAGAGATATTGTTGAGGATTGGTGTACAGTGTTCAGTCTGAATTATCTGCAAATCCGTAAGCAAAAGATCGTTAGCAGAGCAATAGCAGAACTTGAAGCTAATTCATATAGGACCCTGGAGAATGCTTAGGCAATGTGAGAACATGAGAGTGCGGTGCTTGTACATATAACTAGGGAGGAAAAACCAATGTCATTGCATGGAACTGTGATAAAGGGCCGGTGGATGAGCATTTGAAGATGGTGATATAGCAGCAGATGGGATGCGAATTGATAGAAATGCGCCAAGTCAGCAAGGTCGGGATCCCATTGTGCTGGATTAGAGATCAGATTGAGGAACAAAAAAAGAGACAGAACCATGTGCCTATGATGCTCAGGAATAGAGTTCACCCATTTGTTCAATTCCGAGTCAAACTCAATGACTACTTTAGGTTCCCAATTTTTCTTGAGGACAAAAAGGACCTTTGATTTATGAATTAAGTACTCCACTTGGTGAGCAAGGGATTATTTGAGGGAGAAAAGATGGAGGACTTACTATAGTGCGCATACAAACCATAATCAGCCATGCTGGAGGTAACAATTCAAGAATGACACAATTGACAGCATACCATAAGGCCTGTTAGGGTCAGGATGTTCCAACACTCATTGTCACGTGCGGTGGGTAGGTCAATTTCAATGCTATAGGATGAATCAGCTTAAGCCTCGGTAAAGAGGAAGATTATACGTACTCCTCGTTGTAAATGGCACATGCTCGACCCAGTGCTGAGCCAAAGGCCCTATCGATACCTATGGGACACCTGACACAAGAGGTAAACAAAGATCGAGGGATGAATGTACCAAAATACGTGTTTCCACAGTTCAGCCTCCACTGTATTCTTTACAGAACTGTTATGTGTTGTCTTCTTTTGGTGCATCTTGCACGATTCACAAACTGACAGTGTCCAGGATTGTTGCAGTGCTAATAAACTCAAGTAGAATTCGCAGAGCTGTCACTTCCATCAAAAGATCATATAAAAAGGCAGAAATACTGGGCTCACAAAGCAGAGTTTTGCATCATACAGACTTGGAGGATCCAAGGAAGGAAATAAGCGACACCAGCTGGTAATCTGATATATTCACTTGTATCCACCTGACAACTTGACTGTTTGCCTTCAACGAAGACTCAATGATCATCTATGTACTTGGACCTGAGTGCACAGACAGCCGGAACAACTTTCCCACACTGGAAATTTAATAGTGTAGCAGATTTCTCAAATGTTGGCCTGTGGATGATGGGAATAAGGTTATTCAGGTACATAATGTATGCATCGATGAGCATCGGCATAACATTCCCAGGCAGAAATCTGAAGTTGTTCCCTTGCAAGACATAGCGGTAGGGATTGTCCCATGGACAGAACTCTTGGGTTGGAAAGAAGTAAAACTTGTGATTTTGAACAATGTCCTTGGTTCCCATGCATTGACAGTCATGGGCTCTTGAACGAGCTTGATTTATCATGATATTGATAGCCCACGATGAGTATCCTTTGAATTCTTCGAGGTTTCTCTCCTTGTTCTCTCTAGTGTATAGTCGTCCTCCACTCCAGGTCCTTCAAAGCTCAGAGAGTGTATCAAGGCAGAGAATATACTCGAGGCATCCTCTGGAAGTGGCTGAACAACTTCGAGTTCCTCCTCGGCGAAGAGGTGAAAAAGTTTGAGCATTGAAATATTGAGGCTCAAACTGGTATAAAAGAATTCACTGAAATGATGTAACAGATATATAAGCAATGAAATGGTCACATGATGACGTTCAAAAAAGGCAGGGGAATCAAACGGCACAGCCACCCTGAAAAGCTCAAGTTGCAAAGACCGAATCCTGTATACACAGGACTTGGAATGCACCCATGTATGCCTGTATTCAAAAATAAGTCAATCAACCCCGTGTTTGGACGTTGTATTCACTCATGAGGCAATCTGATGATCCTTCCGGTATGCGTTTTGTAGTGCTGTTATCTCTGTGTTGCCATATATACAGCCATCTGCGGGATACGTGCATGAGCACTGAGAATACCATTCACCACTTGTTGAAGACTTACAGTTATTGCCATCTAAACAGTTCAAACATGGCGGGTCCGAAGGTAACGTTAATATGGTACGTACTAACGAAGAACGTGCCCTTGACGCCTTTAGCATCGAGAATATCAACAATGTTTTTCCTAAAGACAATCCCATGAGTAAGGAACACGACCTACATTGGATTGGAAATGTACGAATAGATGTAAGGTCCATCATCAAATGTCAGAGCAGTATTTGGAATAGTACACGAGGTGACCACGCCACCGCTCTGCCATTTTGTGGGGTGCGAAAAAGCTGCAGTGGCTCATGCAATCGTGAGGAAAGCGGAAGACAACATCTTGATGATATGAATTTGATTATTGAGGGTAAAGTTGGATACAAAGCAATGGATGTCAGTCCAGCGTTTCATAGCAAACTGTTAGTGCACACTGGACACTAATCAGATGCTGCTAAGACATATGAGGTGGAGACTGGTGTCTTCAATGTCCCTGCGAATTGTTTCAAATCCCGAGGCAGCCTTCAATAAGGGTGGAAAGTGTTGTAGTTCTGCCGGGCAGTGTCTGATTCCATGCACCACAATAATCCCATGGAACCCTGTTTGTCCATGCATCTTCAGTGATGCTGTTCCAACATTGCCTCCAGAATTGACCTCTAGTCTAACCGCCCCATAAGTATTCAAAAGACATATCTTTGAACAGGACTTGAGATGTAGATGTAGAACTTGAAAGTCGGTGTCGTCTCGTAACTAAAATTTGTTTATCACAAGGGAGGTTCAACCTCCCTTGCGACCGGATGTACATCCAGAGATCTGACAAACTACTGGCTCCACCGCTGGAGCTGGAGCCCTAGATCATAATTATTTAACTGAATAGACAGGAATAGGTGAAATTACAGTAGTATTGTCTACTCCATATTCACAGTATTAATAGTCCGATTAGCGGAAGATGCACATATCTCTACAAGCATGACACAAAGTGGGGGCAAAGTAAGGGCAGAGCAAAAGTTGATATTCCTCATTACAGTGTAGATGAGAGGCATGCAAGAAAAAGACTCTCGAGAAGCTGATGTGAAATATACCCGTTGAGCATCACATCTCCATATTCCAATGCAGCAATCTAGGCCATTTCGAAAGAAAAGGAGTGAGTCGCAACAGGGCAGGAACAATTTAAATGACAGCATACTTTAGGCGTACTTAATTATCAGCCTAATATCGTGTTGTGTTTTTGAAAGGGTTATAGTTCAAGATAGATTCAAGAAAGCGCAGCCCCGCTGTTGGTGCGGACTATCAGCAACGTCTGGTAGAAACGGATGGTTGGCGATCATGCCGGCGTTCGGCAAGCCTGGGTTGACACAATGCCACCAAACAAGGACAACATTTCCGATTTTCAAATATCTTGCAGGTTCCATCCTTGCTTCTCTCTCTCGCGACCGAGCTACTCCTTTCATAGCCAAAAATTCCCTCACTACGGTGCCAGCCTGGCGACTCTGTCATCACCCTCAGCATGGTGTCGGTTTCTATCATAACGTCGCAGTATGACAGCATTAGAGATCGCTTGGGAATATGGCAAACAAACCTGTAGCTGTTATCGCAGGTGAATGGCTTTTGCAGTGTTAGCAGGTGACATTGCTGACGCCCTGGCTTGCTATAGGTCTTCGTTCAGGATCTGGAACAGGCGCGGCAACAGCGTATATTTTCTCGACCTCTGCTCCCACTGATTGTCTGACTATTCCTAGTCGTCTCTTATCTAAAGAAGGCTACGCCTTCGCCCTCGTCGCTCGCGGTGCCGACTCCTCTCTCAAGGCTCTCGCGGACGAGATCAACGCTGCCGGTGGGACTGCTACCCCGTTCCCTATATCCTCCTACAACACCACGGATATCAATACCGCTTATGCCCAAATACGTGCTCACTACCGAAGCCAGCCCATCCGCGTCGCCCTCTACAATGCCACACACCCCGTCTGGAAACCATTCCTCGATATTACCCCGGAGGACATCCAAGCCGTGACACAGTCTATTATTGAAGGCGCGTTCGCATTTTCGAAGATCGTTATCCAAGCTTTCCAGGTCAACCAAGTCGACGAGAAGGAGAAGAGAGGCTCGTTGATCTTCACGGGAGCCACGGCGAGTGTTCGAGGGAACGTTACGACGAGCGCATTCTCGGCTGGGAAGCACGCGTTGATGGCGTTGTCGCAAAGCCTTGCGAAAGAGTTTGGAAAGCAGAACATCCATGTGTCCCACGTCAGTACCTCCTTCAAGCGTTCTTTTCTGGCTACTGACCGTGTATGATAGGCTATCATTGATGGCGGTATCTTGATGAACGCATCCCGCGAGCGTCGTAACAATCCAGAGTGGGAACAGATTGAGGATGTTAGGCTGTCTCCGGACGGGATAGCAGAGGTACGTCATTCTCTTCGTTGTCGCTGTGCATAATGCTGAGCCTTATTCCTAGACTTACTTGCACCTCATAAAGCAACCTCGTTCATCCTGGACATGGGAATTCGACTGTATGTCTCTCACGCATCGTTTTCAATACTTTGCTAATACGTAAGACCTTCCAGTGCGTCCGGCGCACGAGAAGTGGTAAACGTGTGACGTGTTGCCAATTTCTTATGCGGTTGTACTATACTTTGAGTTGTCGAATGAAGATTTTTTCTCCATCTCACGGGCTTGATGGACTGCCTGAGCAGACAGAAGGACAAGCATTCTTATGATTATCGCTATCCAATGAATCGCGATCTCTTCTTGGCCGTGACTAGCAATGATAATCGTTGCTTTACTGTCACCACAAGATATCGAAGACCCAGTCCATCGCGTCTATTACCAGTGCTGTGGTTCTAATAACGTGTTTATGCCTGATACAGGAAACGCGGGACCTCCAAAACATATACACGCTCACTTCGCAACTGCTACTTTCTCTTCACTGCATTGGATTCAATGACATCCGTTGGGTTCACATTCACTTCTCTTACAAAGGGCCTTAGAGACGTCATCTCGACGTATGCATACAACCAACGAAACTAATCGATGTGCCAAACGACGTCCAGAGTTGAGGCTGGGGAGACTGTACTCATAATGGTTATCTCCGTGCCAGGATCCGCCAGATGGTCTTCGTGGTTCTGTCCCTTGGCTGGAATGTATTACGGGCCGTGGCAGTCATCGCAGCTGTTGTCAATGAGAGACGGTCCCTCTAACTTTAGACCCTCAGTTGAACAGCAGATACGTGGTCGAACTAGGGTTTCCTCTTGTCGTCTCGCAATATTTTCCCATTCCATCTCATTACTGCATGCTCCGCCGAGAGCGTCTCGTCTCGGGTTGAAGTCCCCCTCACAACCGAGCACCTACGTGGCATGATATCTAGGAAGCTCACAAATATTTCTGAAGACTAAACGGAGGAGAGGTAGGGATAACAGATGCTTATCGACCGTCATTTTCCATGATGAGGCATAACTCACAAGGAGGCCCGGCGAACATAACTCTCAGAAGATATCGAACTCAACCTTTACTCTAGTGACGATTTGTATTGTCGGAGAGCGTGTTACGCTTTCTTCTAGACATGGCTATCTTCCCTGGGTGAATCATCGGCAGCTTCAGGATGTTCTTCATGACATGGTGCATCATCATACCTTCAATCCCCGTACACGCAACCATATTCATCCGAGTCTTGTACACTCTCTGTTAACAAGGCACCTCAAGCAGTATACCGCTTTTGGATCCATCGTTCGCGGGCCATCCGGTTGTCAACCTCCGTCACCAATATCCGTGTGGTAGAGTTTAAAGGGAGCACCATCAGTGCTATATGGGAGCTACGAAGCCGCTCGGTCGGTTTGGGAGTATCTTCGGAGCTTAGGTGCAAGTGTCGGACAGATCGTACGATTGTCTTGTCCGGGACCTCAGCTCGGGAATTGGTCTCGTTGTATCTATAACCATCGAGCGTCTCGAATACGATGGGTATAATGGTCTTGCACATGTACGACTATCTAGATCGAGTGCCGTGCGGACAATATCACAATCGTTAAAGAGTCGTACGAATTTCTAACTGAGCACTGGCACGTTCTAACCCTTCGCTATACAGAGATAGTAACATGATGGCAAGAATCGAAGGTCGGATAGCCTTTTCTTGGATCCTTCCATCTAGACAGTCCCTGGGTCCTTTTCGCAAGTTTGGCTGATTCCTGAGTGTATCAGGAGCCTGTCCTCGTATGACTTCGTCCCATATTCGTACAATAGGACCAATTCTTGCGCGTTTTCTTTTCCTCAGAAGGAGAAACAGTGTATCAGAGTATCATATATACAGAAAGGAGAAGAACACAGAGCCAAACTTTCCAACTTTCAACATTTTTTCCCTTTCTTCTCTCTTTCGCAACCAACTCTGTACTTTTCGTCCCTTCTACCGCATCTATCAATGTGTCATCACTCTTCGATCATTCTCTCACGACATAAGATCGATTCGTAACACTCACCTGGAAATTTTCCCATCTTCCTATTCCTCGCGAATAAAATTAATGCATGATCATTGTATAGTGCGCCTCAGAATTTCAGGTGGCTCGCGTCACGCTCTAGTCCTCAATATCCGCTTCCCGGAATACAAGAGATCCTCTGGATAAAAGGAATACCTCTCGTCCGGGAGCGCACCACGCCGGAGCCGGAAGCGATATGCAAAATCCGTGTAGATTCGCAGCTTAAGCATATGACGTGTTGGATTCCTGTACTGGAAAGTCGTGATAATTTCATGAACCCGAATGCAGACATCTCTTCGCGGAGGTTCATATGCTTTTACCTCGCCGAATACAATGGGAACGACAGCCTCAATACTCAGACTTTCCAGAGATGGCCAGAGTGTGAGGCTGTTCATCAGCGTGACCTATATACCTAGATATGAATCGCGGAAGCGAAGGAAGATGAGAGGTAACTTACAAGAACATTGTTGAGACCCGCTACTTGCATTTGCTCGTCATCAACACATATACTAATGTGACAGAGATTGGTGCAAAATGATAGGGAATGGTGCATCAGAGAATTGAAGCACCACTGTCCGGCATGTCTGGGTGTTATGTATATGTACATTAAACTCATCGCATGTGTAGGAAGAATATTGTGCAGAAGGAATCGCGAGTGGCGCTCATCATCAGCATTGGGTTCGTCTGGTCGTAGATTAATCGAGACTAGTCCCTGACATGACTGAAGATAAGTAAGGAAAGAGTCGCCCAGTCCTTCATGGCGACATGACATAAATTGGATATATATCATTGCAGCAAGCAAGGCGCTCCAGAACTCATCGGGGATTTCAAACCCAATTGGAACCTGGAAGCTAGATAGATTGTGCAGGTGTGGGATGAGAGCAGGAACAGTGGATGGGTCCAAGCTGAAGTAATTGCCTGATAGGCTGATCCTGCGCAAAGAACTATGTGCTCCTTCAGGAAACGCGCCGAACAGAGATGACACGGGAAAGTGTGATGGAGAAGGATGATCGTAGCGAAAGATAGATATTGTTAGCTCGTCTAGATTCAGGCTGTTCGCAATGATAGAAGGTGCGTAATCTATTGCACCACGTCCGCTGACATCCAGAGATGTCAGGTGATGAAAAGGTCCGCAAGGGATATCCCGGTCAATCTTCCAGGTACAGATTGAAACAGATACGAGTCGGGGAAGGGTACTGATGCAACGAACGACATCTTTCAGCGTCGTCCAGTCCACTGCTACTCGTTCAAACATAGCCCACCTACGTGCCACCCATAAACGCGATTCAAATTCAGCAAGCCTATGTACTCACTCGAAGTGTTCCAAGGACTGCATCAGGGGGACAGCGGCTAGCAAGAGATTGCTAACAGTCCGATGAAATGTAGTTTCCTTCTTGAATAACGACATAGCACCCCATATCCGATTGAGTTTGGGTTTATGATGTGTTATGGAGGTCTGGAAATGGACAACTCGGACAAATCTCGCCAGTCGTCTACCGCTGGACAGTTCCCTGAGAACCGCGGTCTCCTCGGGTCTGCTGGATTTGATATTACTGAAATTTATGTAGAGTTTTTCAAAGACGAAGGGTGTGGCTATGTCGCAGAGAACTCGACAAGTCAAGCGAATTGCTGTATAAGTACTATAGTTGCTATAGCCAGCCTTGAGACAAAATTAGAAACGGTGGATGAGTCTGAATCACACTCGCCTTGAAAACGATTTTTTCCAGCAGTTCTACTGGTAAGGAAAGAATGGACATGATGGTCCAAGTCGAAGGAATCAACACTGATTTTGTGATTTTGACTTTTCACGTGATAGGGGCCGGATATGGAAGCGGCCTCTGGCCTCCTTGCTCTCGACCGACGAGCTGGTACCATTCCTGATTGCGACCAAGATACATCTGCAAAGCTCATTAATCGAACCTTGGGACGTATATCCTGCGTTGTTGCGTTACTTGTCCTCTTTCACTGCATTGCGACATAAACGGTCGTCATATTCTAATGGGCGGAAAGGGAGCCTGATGTCCTTGTGAAGTGTCTTCGCCATTCACGTGCGGTAAGTACAGTTCGCGAGAGGCTGACGTGACTCCCTTGGTGCCCAGCAAGGCTTTTTATGGATCACAGAATTATTCTTGGTGTTCCTGAGGTGACTTCGCCTACTTCAAAGGTTCTTTGGCAGTGAAATAGAGCGATACAAAACAGGTAGGCTTGTCTGATATCCTGTAAACCGTAAGCAAATGAGCGGCTCATTTAAGGGCAAACACTTGGAAATGAAATACGGATACATATCGCATCTAAGCTTCGGGTAATCAAACGAACCTGACCGGAGAAAATGACATTGGAGGAATACACCCCCATTTGGTGAGTTTATCTGACTATCCCAGTGGTACCTGTTAGAGCACTCGTCAGCTTCTACATGGAAGAAAGAAAAAAGAAAAAGAAAATAGTCTGATTGCAGCACTCGGCGGTTCGAACTAGAGAATGATTAGTTATCCATCTTGAACGTCACGGTGCTGGAATGGAGAACGATTGACGAGAAGAATATTCAGGTTCCCAACCTGTGATTCGAAAGAAGCATTTATCGTGGCAAGCTGTAAAGCAAAATACATACCGGATAAAGGTTTTCTATATCCTAATCTGTCACCCCAGGCTTGCCGTCCTCCATCCACCTCAAACATCGACCAACGAAGTTATCGCTAACCGCGTTGCCAACCTCGGCAATGACTGATTTGTCTACTATATCCTTCTCATATGTGTAGCGACCGGAACGACAACTTCTTCTGTAGTGACTTCATCGCCGACACCGCTTCCCAACCTCCCGGTAAGCATTCTAACCAGAAATTTAAGCGAGGGACATGAAAACAAAAAGGAATATGCGCACACGAAAAAAAGGCTGTGAAAAGAAAGGACCTCAAGCCTATTTGGAAGCGCACAAAGGGGTCTCAAGTCACAATCAAACGAGGTACAGGAAAATGCACGAGCGAAGGAATGGCGTGGTTCCTACTGCCAAAAAGAAGGGGTATCAATTGTGTCTGCACACACTTGCCCGCTCCCACAGATTAATTTTTTTCGATGTCTTCATTCTCTTGCCGTGGGTCCTGGAAAAGAAAAAGAGTGGGATGGAATGGGAAGAGGAAAACGATAGCGAGGAGGGCACGCTAGAACTCGCTACCCGCTGCTTCGAGTAAAGAGACGGAGGGCAAGAGATGTTGAATCCAGCGTTGTGAAGACGATGTGTGTGCGTCTGCATGTATTACGTTGTGCGTAGAACGTACTGTTGATAGTCTGAATGATGAAAGGATCGCGAGTGGACACAATCAAGAATATCATGAAAGGATGTGGTAGGAAATCATCAGGTTGCTAGAAAGATTCGCAGTCTTTACTTTCGCAGTTCAAATGATCATATCAACAGTAGGGCCGGACGTAGCCTTCAGTCAGCTTCTCGTTCGTGAAAGATAGGAAAGAAAATAGTTCGTAATTGTACGGAGGGAGTGACAACTGAAATCGTAGTAATAGTGCTCGACTTTGACAACACATTGATGTTCTACCACTTCAAGCGAGCAGGACAAACTAAACTCCCACAAATCAGCAAAGAATTAGACGTGAAGAAGAAAGTGACTCACGATCGAATTACCAGGTCCAAGTCGAACGAGGCTGCTTAATGAGACGACTAGAAAGATTGCTGGACATTAGCCATCCATGATGATAGTGGGAATACAAACAAACGTACCTCTGCACTGACAACCCGATAGCCTCGTTCTGTTCTCACTCTGGCTCGTTACGACGCTGACGGGATAGGTCGATCAAGATACCGCCTACCACACACGGTCAGTCTCCAAAACCAAATCGGCGAGACTAAGGTACTCACACGGATATTCTGTTTTCCGAAATCCTTCAGCAGACTCTGCCACAAGGCGCTCTAAGCATGCTTCCCATCCGAGAATGCGCTAGTGGAAACATTCCCTGAGCCCTCAAACACCCGCCGTGGTTCCAGCGTCGTCGACTTGGTTGGCTTGGAATGCATGGATGACCTTCGACGATGCAAACACTCCTTCCGTGTCACGGCTTCGACGTCCTCTGGGGTGGTATCGAGGAATGGCTTCGAGACGCCGCGTCCAGTGTTGTAGAGGGTGGGGTGGATGGGCCAGTGGTGATAGTGGGCATGGATTTGGGCATAAGTGATATTTATATCAAATTTCAATAGTGTTGTACGAGCAGAAGGAGAACGAGGGAGCAGTCCAGGCGGGAATGTTAATCTGGTCTGAGAGGACCTTAAGATGGTGAGAACGTTGAAAGGAAAGCAGGAGTAAAGGAAACGTACGCAGCTGTTGCTCCAGTACCCGTACCCGAACCAAGATCCACATATCAAGCAAGATAATAAGCCCTTGTCGACGCGGACCGTGAATGCGGTTCACCTGCGAGAACAGCGACGGGTTTGTGGGTCACGTCGGAGAGGAGGGATGATGAAAATTCGAGAGAAGATAGAGATTTCATTGTGAGCAAGATGGCGATTGTCAGGTGAGAAGGGTATTACCAAGCGATGTTGACTGTGCAGTCACGTATGAAGCTGAGACGGAAGGCTGAGATGTAGGGTCGTTGCCGTTGAGCCGAATGTGCTGGTCCGTGAATGGGTGCGACGTGCGAGGTCCTTCCTGGGTGTCATGGATTCGGGAGGCGGGTGCAATGTGTAACCTTCAACTAAGATGAGCCTTGGATTGCGAGCGAAGAAGGGGCTGAAGACAGACGACGATGAAGGCTGTATAAGGGCACAATGATGCGATGGTCAGGTTCGTCGTTGCCATCTTTGAGCTGTGACGATTGACTGATGTCCTGTACTGTGTTCGTGCAAGAAAAATGCCGCCGGCAAGCCATGTGTGTCAGCAGCCCCTGAGTGACGATGTCAGGGTCTTCCATTTGCTCACGCGCATCATCTCGGCTCGTCTTCCTCGCAAACACGCGTCACGCATCAAGCTCGAGTCGCCCTCGCCACCACCAGAAAAGCAAGAGGAACAGGAAGATACCTGCAATATACGCCTGCAGGCCCTTGTAGCTGAGTTTTGCTTTGTCGTCTGGACCGGTGCGCGGGATTTCTTTCGTGTATACAATATAGTCAACGTCTGACTGATAGTGGATCTGTAGCGCAATCAATAAAGTGTCTCCTGTGCGCTCAGGCGATTTGAATCCATCAGATCCGCTCCCGGAACGTCTATCTAAGCGCTTGCCGTCTCTCTGAAACTTGAAGCCGAGACTACTCTCGTTGTGGCACCAGGAACCTGAAGTATGCGGGCAAGGGCGCAGGCAAGAATGTGGTGCCAACTGATATAGAAACGTACTGGGTATATAAGCATCGACGTTACGCCAATGTGCATCAATTATCCTTACTCTTATTTCACCTAACTTTTTTTCAGCATGTCGCCTTAAACGGATGGTTATACTGCCAAGCCATTCTGTACCCAAATGCGATTCGCTGCTAGCCAAGGTATACTGAGCAAGACGACGATGTTTTTTTCTACGTGAGCTACGAGTGTGATATGATCTTGTCGTCCAGGTGCGCCTCATACCTTCATCTCTGGCGTGTGGCCAACTGACTAGGAGCACAGTTCTTCACAACGTTCACGGCGCCGCTCACGAAGCTGGCTGTGAAGATAATAGCGGAATTTCGGCATATGGATAATGGAGAAAGGGCCTTTCGCACATGGTGAACCAACCTCGATTGAATATGCCTTTGCTAACGCAAGCAGAGGTATACCCATAGGTATGGTCGCCTGTTCGTATATGATACCGTCATCCAGGTGGGAGTTCAGGGTATAGCTCGTATCTGTTTGTGATTTGACCGCGACTTAACGCCTCTCCCTGTGACCTCGCCACAGAAGACCAAATACCAAGACGATGGCGAACACCCTCGTCGAAGGTCCAGATCCATGTCATTTCTCTGCAACCGCGATGATGAACCTGCTGTATCGCCGGATGTGAAGATGAAGATTCCCTTACCTGGTCAATATCCCGGTAGATATCCGTCACCCAGCCCAAGCAGACCTTCATCTAGCCGCCGTTGTCAGTAAGCGGGTATGTCCACCTGTCTGCCTGGGGTAAACACAGAGTCACCGTCTGGATAGGTGCGCAGACTATTTTCGCATATAGCCAACGTCTGGCTTATAAGATCAATCCCTAGTTGATTGGATTGCTCCCAGCCGTACCCTACCGAGCCCAGATGATGTTTTTACTGCGAGTATGAGACGATCTCGATGTCGAGGTGTGTCCGTTATTCTCATCTCTTGAATTTGACTGACTGACGAGCGTCACAGTTCCTCACCGCGTCACTCATCAAACCTACCGATATACCTTTCGAGTCGGCCGTGAAGCTGCTAGGTCTTAGTTTTGGTGGAATGGCTATGGCGGAGCATTTCGCAAGTGGTGAGCCACTCGTGACTTAGATATTCTTTTACTGAAGCGAGCAGAGGTATACGGTCACCTGTCCGTTTATAGTCCAGGTGAGAGATCTCAATACAGCTCGTATCTCTACGTGATTTTACCATGATTTTACTAGTACGACGCGCCGAACTCGCACTGGAGACTAATATCAGGACAATGGCGAGATGTATGTGAGCATCCTCACCAGTGGTGGAGATCCAGCTCAGCATCTCCACGATGATAAAACTAGGGTGCCACCATCTTCGCCACGAGATGCCAAGACAAGCCTTCTCCCGCCCAGTCTATATCCTGATCTCCACGACACTAGCGCCAGCACACCATCACTCCCTTATGTACCTTCTTCTGTCATCCGTACAGAATGAAACACCTATCCTCTGAGCCGACCGGTTTTCCGAATCTGAAGGGTAAACCCAGAGCTATCGACAAACTCGATACTGCCGGTGATACCTGGTCCTACACCGGATGCGAAGAGGACAGACATCCATTGCGGATACACCTTGCCTTTCGCGTCTCCGACGCTCTACGTCCACGTTCCAACAAACCCATTTGCACAGCTTTGGACTCTCTACGTGCACGTGTGAGTGTAACCCTCTTCTCTTCCGGTCGAAAGAGAAAGATTATGAGAGTTGAGAGCATCGGTGTCAAGGTAGTGACATGCAAGTAAATTTTGTGCGTTATCCAAGTAAAGACATAGATGTCGATTCATGATGCATGAGAATTAACACTCTTCTTTCGATGTTGATATGCTTGCGTCATGTTGGAGTATCTATTTGTGCATCTATCTTTGGGCTGCGCAACTGATGGCGGTACATTTCAATGGTCTTGGCGCCAGTTCGCACAGTTTGCTTCTTACCACACAGCACCACTAAACCCTCTTGCCGCAACAATAGATTTGCAGTAACCTACGTTAACCATGAACACTGGTATATCTGATTGTCGTGGATTCGGTTTTTCACATCCTCATTCTGCTATTATTAGAGGGAGAATCTGATGATCTTTCGGAGGAAGAGCCGGAGGATTATAAAGACAGGATTTACTTGTGGTACGGCGCAGCGATGGCTGAGGTATTCACACAACAGTGTTCTAGAGAAGCAAGAATTATAGTACACGACCTTGTCTTGTAAAGTACGGTTGTAAAGGATATCCAGGTTGTGTCTATTTATTGTCGTAACTACGGCCAGGAGAAGGTAGTTATTTCTAATTCTACTTACTCCATGTATTCAAGTATGATTTCCGGAATCATAACCATGGCGAACAGCTTATACCACTTCAACACTTTTCGTCGCAGTAATGAACATCACATCGTCCTCCCGAAACGTGGGACTCCCTCCCATTTCCGACTTCGATGGGCGCTGAAACCACCTCTGATGATTACAGTTACATGGTGAACGCAGATCTGGGCTCTTAGACGCAACATGGAGGAGAATAAAAGCCGGTGCGATCCCCTACCCCAAATCCACAGTAAGTCTTCTTTTCATAAGTGGAAAAACATTCAACTTACGGTAACCGAAGTAAGGACCACTAGTGGATAAGTGCTGTATGGACTATCCGTCGCGAGGAACGGGATGTAGACTACCAGTGCAACGACGTATATTGCAGCCGATTCTACCACGATCTCCATGACTTTGTGGTACGGATTCGGAGCGAAGTGTAAGGATTTTTCAGTTACGTTCGCTCTCGAGAGTCGGAACACGATAAGCATGGTGCATACAATTGTCGTGGAGAGCGTCATGCAATAATAGGCTATTCCCCAGTTGATGGAGTCGCCCCCCCATGGAGTCACGGTGTTTCCCTGTGAATCGGACAATGGAGTCAGCTCCTGAAATAAGAAGAAGACGTTAAAGACTGGAATACATGAGTGATCCGAGTTCGTCCATGCCAGAATGTAACAACTTACTCGTTCCACATAGTGTGTACAAGGACGGGAACACAACAATCCTCCAGTTTCTACTCCAAATAATCCAGCACCTCCAAATCTAATTTGAAACATCACTTCTGCCACTTAAGCCCAGAGAGAGAGACCTACAATAATACAGTCCGCCAGTAATACATTGATACCTGCGACAATGCTACTGATCGTGGGGATCCACAGCGGACCACCAGCAATAAGCGAATCTATAAGGGCAAAGAACCTCGTTTCTTCCGTCTCTCCATTCATTATGAATGCCCGTCTAGCGTAGAACCACCTCATAGCCATATGAATTGTAGCCATGACGTGCATGAAGACGGAAATCCCGGTAAGAACCTTTATCTGGGGCCCATGGGAAGTGCTGCTTGACACTACACAATCATCCCTTCAGTTTCATCAGGTAGGCAGGGTGCAACGGCATACCTATCCTCCACAGTACAACTGCTATCAAAGACATGTACATTCCTAGGTCATAGTAAGTATATGGACAGGTAGGGTTAGTGACAGGAGTACGACCATGTGTTAAGGACTCGAGGATAACTCCGTTGAACCATGCATCAGACGCCTGTGTCGCGAGAGCCTGGATGGATGAAAAGTCGGGGCCGTTCTGTGACATACTGTAGTTCGCTGTCAGGATATCAAAGAGGAAAGGAACACTTCTGTCAGTTTGTTCAAGTCAAGCTTAATATCTGGCATTTATGTTCAAGACTCGGCACTACCTGGGACGTGGTAAACAGTCCCTGAGGTGAGTGCTCATGTCGTCAGAAGGTTACGTGTTGGTAGGGTCGTGATGTGGAAGATTCAAGAGAGGATTGGTTGTTGATCATAGCAAGTATTGTTTCAATACTAGGTATATATATATATGGTTGTTCCATGATGTTGTCAAATATTGTTCTCTGCACTGTCAGTGTCCCCTAGGTAATAAAGTGGAGGGCTATTGCGTGGCATGGCATATCTGAGTCCTATGTGAGGAGGAATGGAAAGCACTGGAACAATGATGTGTTGATGTGTGTGCCAGCCAGCACCTCAGAAGAGACCTTTCATAGCTGTATTTTTATGATCTCTGGTGCATCATCAGCAATCTCACAAATGGAATAGGGCATATAGGAACCCCTCTCCTATAGCATTCTATACCCTATAACACGGTATAGGGCTATAAGGGGGGTGCATGTTTTCTATAAACAGTTTTATAGGGCCATAGATGCCCTATACCTACCTATACTGGCGATATCTGGCTCTATACTGGCCGCACCAAAAGGTTTCAAATATGACAGTACAGCTCAACACTCGAGAACAATACAATAGAAGGAGTTCAATAATATAATATTACTGCAATATGTACAATAAGATACATCTAACACGTGCCTACTGAATGACTTGCCGCTCTGATGACATACAGGCAAGCTCTGAGTAGAACGTTCACTTGCATGTACTACACCACGAAAAATGTCAATTAGTTACACTTCCAAATAATCACTTGCCTGTATTATAATGGCCTGTGATAAACAAGGGGGCTTACAACTCATTGTATGCATGTTCAATCATACCCCTCGAAATTATAAGTTGCTGCTAGCCCTTTGTAACAATGAGACATTGGGTGTGGCCCTTGTAAGTCAATGCAATTTGGATGCTCACTTAAAACAGCTTATAACAAACTTATAAGTAATCTATATGTACTCACTGGTATTTTCCAGGAAAATCACCAAGGATTTGTTGGAGGCTATGGTAGCAATAAAGAGCCTTCTGCCTGAACCTCTGGACCACATCTCCAACACCATTACAACACACGAAGGTTAACTTGTTGAGAATGCGGTCTGAATCCGGCTGCCAGCTCAGTCACACGTTGTGATGTGATGGGATCTGATGTCACAGACCTGACGTGTGTCTTTTTCCCATACTTCCATCATGCCCAGTACTGCCCATGCAAATCTCCCCCAGTAAACGGCAGATAAACTTCTGAAACCACTACTCACAACATCCCTAGACTGAAGTACCATCTCAGTCTGAACTGAAATTGGGTCGACGGGAATGGGCCAACGGTCACTGGCAAAATAAAATCTGAAGACGTGGTCCACCAGGGAAGGTGAGTCATTCATGAAAGTGAATGAAGATGATACCAGCTCATTGGCCGCTATTGCTCTGTTTCCGATGGATAATGAGGACAACGACGATGACAGGAATGAGAGGGACATCATAGACACCTGTTCACTTAACAGCAACGTCTTCTGGCTCAAATTTCATAGCATATATGTGCATACTGGAGCTCATTGCAGCTGGGTATGTCGCAAAAAAGGTATGGCTATTCTCCTCTGCCAGATGTCTGCTCACTATCAGCATAGATATGGTGTGCTCCCTCTCCTGAAGGCGTAATGGTGTTCAACTTCAGTAAGAGTATATTAATCTCTATTATCCCGTTGCTTACCCACTTTTATTAGATCAACAACTGGTAACATATACGCAGCTGATGATGATGAGAATGGCGCGGTGATTAAAAAGCATAGTTTTCAAGACGATGGAGCCTTGATGACTACGACGTCAACTTGCTTATACCGCTACAATTTTGGTGGTGCCTTGCGAGTGATAGACTCATGGACAATTGGCGGTGGGTAGTCATATAGGCTCTGCTTTGGTAAGAACATCTTTCTTGAGTTCAGATGACTTATGGTTAATGCTCTGTCTTGTCCCCTTTAATATTTATGTCTTGATACCCTGCCATGTCACTCTGGAATCAAGTATGGGACCTCTGCTTTCTTGTATTTTAGTACTGTCACTGTGTCCATATGATACCCATAATGAAAATCACATTTTCCGTTTTTGTACTGTATAATTATGCTAGTATAAGAGGCTGGGAGGTTGTTGGATCCCTGGTATTCGTTATAATTGCCTGTAAGCACCCTAGAAGGACCAAAATCACATGAAATACCTGCTGATCCAGGCACAAGTTACAAGGCCTTGCATTCGATTACCACCATTCTAAAGCTGTTGCACTATGCTTACACTGAGCTTACCACAAAGTTGAGTTAAGTTGTAAATGAGTACATGGACAGAAATGAATATAGATGCTTATACTTTATTTATATAGGATTATGGTGATGAGAAGGACCTGGTACACACTTTTGATATTTATATACACATGGTAACTATCGCACATTTTTCGTGGTGTATCAAATTCTACAATACTGCATAGTGTCGGATAAGTATACATGTACACACAGCAAGATGCCAACTCACATTGAAAATGCATGCCCTCGCTGAGTAACCGAAAAATCAAATATCACCATTAGTAAGAGTCGACAGTGTAAGGAAATATGAACCGCACCAGCATGAGGAAAGGTCTAGAGAACAGAGTGACTTGTGAAAGGCTCCCTCCGACTGTGAAGAGCAAGGCAGAAAATATGAACAAGACAATATCAGAAAGATAAAAGGACATGCAGCACGTAAGGGATAATGGAAAGACATACTGGCAACCAAGACTGATTATGAAAGGCTCTGAGAGTGAACCAAGCCACATATGTGTGCTAGGCAAGGTCAATGTTGACTCTACAACAAGATATTAAATACACACACCAATAATAACATCACTCCCTACCATCCGGCGTGCATGCAAGCCTAAAAACACTGTTAATAAGCTATGAAAAAGGAGAAGGGCATTGAAATGTACACCTCATGACCGATGTCTCCAGCCATCTCTGCCCAAGTCCATTCCCTTCAGGTAGTTTGCAGGTCCGGTATTCAAGTTACACATGCGATTTTCTGCCCAAGTTTGTGTAGTGCTGCCTAAATGGCAAACATAGGGAGACCATAAGAGGAAGGGAAGACAAGGCTAATGAGGCATGCTGATTTTGTAGATGTTGATGGGTTCAAACAAGATCCTAAGGTCATCTGAACTTGAAAGAAGACAATAAATCAACTTGTCAAAGTATCCAATACTGTACAGATGAGAAGGCAATATGGGAATGGCAGAAAGAAGTGGGAGAAGGCAAGAATTCGAATTGAAACAGTGCCAAGTTCAACTTACACATAACCATGTGGCATGATTGCGCATGGGCCACTTCTATTTCAGGAACACGCTGAACATCAACTCTTTTTCTCTTTTGTGATAGACTCCCAGCTATAATTGTACTTCTTTGCTATCACTTCTCTGTGTTTGGATGCCTAAACTGACATCTTCTATAAATTTAATGGTATGTGTCTGTAGGTGTATAGTGATATAGGTTGGGTATAGGTATTATAGCCGCAAAAAGACACAAAATTCCCTATACCACCTATACCGCCTATACCCTCTATATGAATGTGAAATTGCTGATGATGGGTACCTCAGATAGGGCTTTGCACTATATGGTATATGGTATACGGCCGTCAGCTCCAATCTGTCGATGGCATATGGACTGTATGAGTACATCCATCATGGCCATGCATATGGCCATATGCTATGAGCTGGGTTTGGTACATCAGCATCACATAAACGCATACTGAATAGACCTTAAAGCTTACCTTGCTTGTTTACAGATACAACAAGACATCATTTCCAACCTTAGAGAAGAGATTCTCACCATATAGAGATGCCCCTAACACTTGATTGATCACATCATTGGCTCCAAATACACAAGAATACCACTAATACGTCACAGACAACCTGAAAATGAATGTAAATGAGAGCTACAGTGCTGGGCTGGGCTTCTACATCCTGTTGTCACTGAATTTCACCCTCCATGCAATCCAGGGCTGGATACCGTACATATGGCCATCAACAGCCATCAATACCATGCTTCTCAAACTCTTGATGGTACAGTTATGGTACCTGTATGATGGCACCCATACAGCCATATTATATGGTGACAGTGCAAAGCCCTAACCTCAGATACTACAATAATATTATGAAGTATACTATACATAGACAGTACTACAAATTTTTACACTCATAACAGGGTCTTTTGCCTGTCAGGCTCATGTTCATCAGCAACAGATATAGTGACCAATGTTACTGCAGCATTCTGCTTCCTATACATCCCATTTCTGGTGTTCAAGATAAGTAAGCCCATCAACTCAGAGCATGAGTAGTATTCATTGCCATAGTGGGAGATGGCCTACAATGATAGGGACATATCTCCCAACAGCACAGGCAAAATCTCTGTTGGCAACTTCCATGCAAGCGAAAACAGTGCACCTGTAAATGCACCACCAGGCTTCTTATGCATGGTAAGTGAGAACATGTTAGTAGGAACTAGATGGGAGGATGATACTATCCATAGGCAAATACAGTTGTCATTGGGGCATCCATGCTGAAGAGACTCTGTGCATGCAGGCTAGAAATGCAACAGCATCAATGACACTGATCACACCCACACCCAACACTACACACACAAACTCTCAAGTTCTTGGGGGGATATCATGTGATAGAAGCAGATTGAAGCAAAACAACTAAATTCTCAGAATATACGATACACACATATAGCGATAGCACTCATAGGGTATCTAGATCTCTCTAAGTCCAAAGGCTTTTCTAACAAGACAAGCAATGATAAGCCTCCAGGCTCTGTATGCTCAGAATTTGCAGATTTTATGCATTAATTGCCGCCCCTGTCCACCCAATGGGCACCGGCAACCCCCGGTTCTGGACTGTGAGCTAAGTAAGTGCCTTTTTGGGCCTTCCGGCGGCAAATCCCTTCTGGATTTGTCCATGACCATCCGTACTCTTCGTTTGGGACCTGTACAGTGTATGTGATGCATGCCTCCATTAAATAATGTTACAAGGAATCCTAATCATGGCAGTAATCTTCTCCTTTTGTTAATATACATGGCATCCTTGCAACCATTGTGTGTCTCTCTCATAGCCTGGAGAACAAGGCTGTTATTCTTATTGTCATATTTCCTTGATCTCATTGTCCTAAAGTGTTGATATATTAACTCCCACTCATTTACACCTTAAATGATGTGTTTGGTAACAATTAAACACCTTCAACCGTGACAAAATTGGTACCATGAAAGTGTTTGTACATATTTGTACCCTGAAGTTATGCACCTTGTATAGGCTTCCACAGAGTTGAAGCTGCTCCAAAAAACACAGGAGATGTCTTTCCTAACTAAAATACATGTATTCTTCGAGACAAAAGTGAAAATTTCATTCTGCAATCATGATAAACTTCATCAAAATCAAGGAAAATGATGTAAATCAAACAAAGTGCCTCAAAGAATACATGTAGAATTTTATTCTGAGTAAATTGTTCCAGCCAAACTAGAGCTGAATCTTGCTCCTTTGACCCACAGTAGGTGCATCCATAAAACATGGATATTCCAGTCCATTTTTGGTAATGCTCAGAGTCTGAATTTAGCAGGGGGTTGCCGGTGCCCACACCCAACAGACTTTCAGTAAACCAATAATTCCACACATGGCAATACCACTTTCATCCTATGACAATCACTCCTCACGTTGACATGCTTGCACTGCATGGAGAATCCAATATCTTGGCTTAAAATATTGAATTCTATAACTATTTATTTTTTCCAACATCTAAGCTGGAATATTGAAAGATTATTTTAAATATTATTTTGATATTCTTATTTATTGAAAAAAATATTGGAAATTTCTCAAATATCACAAATATATTGAAAATATTATCTCAATATTTCAGAGCAACATATTGAAAAAATAAATAGTTATAGAATTCAATATTTTAAGCCAATATATTGGATTCTCCATGCAGTGTTGGAAAGTGTTCACATGTGTAATTTCGTGATCTGTAGAAATGAGTACAAGCAACAATGCCCAGATACTAAGGCAATGAGAAAAGCAACAGAGCGCAGTGTTTATAATGCCAGTAATGATATTACCAGGGTAAAGCTGGGTGGAGCGCATGGCTTAACCTGAGGATGGTACTAGAAAGGCCATACTAGGTATAAAGTCCCAGTGCTTGACACTGAGTGCTCTGACAAGGCAAAGCATACGCACACTAAGAATAGAGCAGGACACGCATGTGGGATAATTAAGACTTCGTGTAACAGTGATCTATGACGCACAAGGCACAGCAGGCCCAGAGCTTAGCATTCCAGACCTTATGATGTCAGAACTCAAGTAAATCCGAACTTTCTGACTTCCGCCAAAGCATGCGAGGCCTAGACAAGGAGCACGTTGCCCTCACTACAATAGAATTCCCTATGAGAATACTAGGAAGCAAAATGAGAGTCGCGGGGTATGCTATAACTCCAAGGATATGGCAACCGATGTCAATACACATGTAATAGCGTTGGTAACCGACGTCGTGACAATCAGAGACAGGATCTGGCCCTGAGCCGGAGCTTGGAGTAAGTGCCAAGCAATGGTGTGATTATGGCAACATGCGCGGGACCCAGGAAAGGAAGTTCCACAGGCCAAGAGTTACTATTTAAGGATGTATTAAAATGTAGAGCGCGTAGTATATAAATACTGTAGTATAGTAATAGTGTACAAGTTTTGGACCCCCACTGTAGACGCGCGCAAGCCTCCAGCTTAGCGCTCCACCTTTGGGATCAGTTTGTAGCTTTGAGCGAGAGAATAGAACCTTCATTGATAACATCAGAGTGACTTGAGTAGCGCGCGAGGCTTAGAAAGCTAACGTGGGACTTGTGTATTGTTTGAGTGATTGGTTGACTGCACTCTAACCTGAGAATAAGAGATTTGTGTCATTGCAGACGCGCTCTTGAGTTTTGAGGTTTTCTTGTGATGCGCGGTGCTACAGGCAGCAGAGGTTCAAACCCTTTGGTCTGATTAGCACGCACTTAGTTGGGTATACCATCCTGCAAGTGGCAGAGGTTCAAACCCTTTGGTCTGGTTAGTATTCGTGCAGAGGCCTTCATTGTACGCGCGGTGTTACAGGTGGCACAGGTTCAAACCCTGTGGTCTGATTAGCATGCACTTGAGGGTTCTCATTTCCGCAAGCGGCAGAGGTTGAAACCCTTTGGCTTGTTGGACAGGGTTTATTTGGTTATTGTGTCTCTGGATCACACGGGTTTGAATCCCATGGGTCTATGATTGGTTTGGAAGCTTGAGTGTGTAGGTTCAAATCCTGTGGCTTGAGTGGACATTTTGTGAAGGGTTTCTGCTTAGAGCATGAGCTTTGAGTCGTGTTTAGGGTGTGTTTAAGTTCTTTGTGGTCACCTGTGTGTGTCACGTGAGACTTATTGAGGGTTTTGTTGGTGTGTGGTGAAGTATTGTGTATTGTAGTACACCTTGCCTTGAGGCCCGGCGACACCTGTCACTCCTCTTGTTATAAAAGCCTTTGGACTTAGAGAGATCTAGATATCCTACGAGCGCTATCACCCTATGTGTGTATCGTATATTCTGAGAGTTTAGTTGTTTTGCTTCAATCTGCTTCTATCGTATAATATCCCCCCAAGAACTTGAGGGTTTGTGTGTGTAGTGTTTAGTGTTGGGTGTGGTGTGATCAGTGTCTTCAACGCTGTTGCATTTCTAGCCTGCACGCACAGAGTCTCTTCAACATGCTTTGTTATCCATCCCATCTTGTCATGCATCATAATTGCTGTATTCCATCACAACAAGGCTCCTTCGATTGCAAATCATCCTAAAACAGAATTATCACATCACTTCCCATAGCCTCATGGAAGCGTCAATCAATCACTTAATGAAATGACGTGATTGCCATGGCCACTCATCCATCCAAGATATTTTGAGCACATGGCAACTACAGACCACATTTTACTAAGGCTGTTACCTCACCAAGACCTTGAAATGACATAGACCCAAGCATGCACCTCGGTACAAAAGCCATACCTCACCAGTCCACAGCTAAACAGCACCTTACGATCCATTCATCGCTCCATGAAACCATATGGTTTCTGTCTATACATGGCAACATTGACGAGTTGCTGTTATTTTTGAAGCCAAGAGACCATATGTTTGCTATGGATTTTACTAAGCCACAGCCTTACAGCCTTACTAAGTCTCGTGTATTTACTCTATTTATAAATTCATAACTTGAAGTATAAAAACTAGCTAGAAAATGTAGTTAGAGGCAGTTCATCTCTAGTTGATAAGTCTACGTCAATTCTAGTCACACTCCAGTCTATCACCAGTAACCACGTTTATTTGCCATTCTACGGCAATATACCGTTTACCCAGCATATTCTTGATTGCATGACAACTCTTGAGCTCACCAGAGTTATTCCATGGTTTTTAACTGTGAAGAGTCTCTTGACATTCGCTTTTCGCTCTTAACACTATTGGTACATGCTCATATTGTGCCAATATGTGATCACCATGCTATACCTCGTCCCCGTTATCTTTTATAGGCTGTCATCATTTCACTTTCACACCATTGGAGTTTTTACAGTTTCTCTTTCACCATTGTTATTGTCGCCCACTTGGGTAGTCTCCGAGTAGACTTAGGATCAGCATAGGACCAGTTTCAGCCAGTTTCATATAGTATCAGTCCCTCGAGTGGACTTGAAGGTTAGTTTGACATAGGATAGGATTGTTTCAGCACCAGACCAGTTTCAACATCAACTTCAGCATTATTGCACCATACAGGATCAGTTTCACCACTAGTTTTTGTTGCCCCACATTTTCTCTCGACATTCCACCCTCAGTATCTCATCCCACATTTTCTTTTGACGCATGTCATCTCCACTACATTTTTGCATTGCCTCGTTTGCCCATAGACTATTGCCAATTGTTTAGTCTATCTCCCATCATTCTCCCCATTCAGATTACCATCCAGCAATGTTTTCTAGTCTCATCGCACATTTTCTCAAACAGATTTGTGGTATTCACGTCATACCCGCTTCCATTCCCTCTCATTTTGAGAGACCCCTACCGGCTTATAGCCATTGAATCTAGTACTCGACTACCAAGCAGTACTACTTCGCAGACTTAAAGTCACAGTGTATACTTGCATATAGAGGAATTTATTTACTGCACGGAGGTGCCCCAAACCCACTTGCACACACAATCGCCTTGATTGCCGTGCTACTACGTTAATTACCCAATCTCATTCTGAGTTGGTGTTGCCATTGCCACGGAAGTCTAGGCTTATCAGTGACAGATGTCGCTGGGCCTCAAGGCAAAGGTGTACTACAATATACAACTCATCGCCACACACTCACAAAACCCTTAATAAGTCTTGCATGACACACACAGGTGACCACAAACAACTTAAACACACCCTAAACACAACTTAAAGCTTGTGCTCTAAGCAGAAACCCTTCAAAACACATCCACTCAAGCCACAGGATTTGAACCTATATGCTCAAGCTTCCAAACTGATTGTAGACCCACAGGGTTTGAACCTTTGTGATCCAGAGACACAATAACTGAATAAACCTTGTCTGACAAGCTAAAGGGTTTGAACCTCTGCCACTTGCAGAAATGAGAACCCTCAAATGTGCACTAATCAGACCACAGGGTTTGAACCTGTGCTGCCTGTAGCACCACACATTACAAAGAAGGTCTCTGCATGAACACTAACCAGACCAAAGGGTTTCAACCTCTGCCACTTGCAGGATGGTATACTCAACTAAGCACATGCTAATCAGACCAAAGAGTTTGAATCTCTGCTGCCTGTAGCACCTCACATCACAAGAAAACCTCAAAACTCAAGAGCACATCTGCAATGACACAAATCTCTTATTCTCAGGTTAGAGTGCAAGTCAACCAATCACTCAAACAGTACACAAGTGCCACATTAGCTTTCTATGCCTCACGTGCTACTCAAGTTACTCAAATGTTATCAATAAATAGTCTATTCTCTCGCTCAAAGCTACAAACTAATCTGAAGCCAGAGTGCTAAGCTGAAGGCTTTCATCCTCCAACAAGTGGGGTCCAAAACTTCTACACTATTACTATACTATGGTGTTTATATACGATGCACTCTACCAATTAATACAACCTTAAATAGTAACTCTTGGCTTGTGGAACTTCCTTTCTTGGGTCCCACACATGTCACCATAATCACGCCATTGCTTGGCTCTTACTCAGAGCTCCAGCTTGGGGCCAGATCCTGGTCTCTCAGTTGTATGACATTGGTTAGCCACGCTATCCATGCATACTGACATCGCCTAGTATCTTCTTGGAGTTGTAGCCTAGTGTGCAACTTGTCTTTATGGTAATAATATCTTCTAGTGATTTCCATGGTCTTCTAGGACCACCAGCTTCTAGTCTAGGCCTCACATGCATCAGCTGAAGTTAGAGACATCAGTCTTATTCCAATTCTAAACACTCTGAGGTCTAGAGCGCTAGCTCCTGGAATGGCAGTGCCTTGTGTGTCATAGATTAAGGTTGTGCGAAGTATCAATTATCTCCTGAGCTCCGCTGGTTCTATTCTTAGTGTGCATCCTCTGTGCATTATCAGTGTACTCAGTGTCAAGTGCTGGGGCTTTAGACTTAGTGCGACCCTTATAGTATCGCTCTACAATTAAGCCATGTGCTCCACCAAACATCACTCAAGGTATTGCATTGCCTGTGCTTAGGACATTGCACTCTAAGGTATATCTTATTGCCTTGGTATCTAGGTTTTATAAAATATATGTATTGATACATTTCACAAAATTACACATGTGAACACTTTTCAAGCATGTCAGTGCTATTGCAGAGAAGCTGACAGACATTGAGTTATGCAGTTTGACATTTGTGGAGAGCAAAGAAGGTGGTGAGTGTCCTATACCTGGATGTCTCACAGGCCTTTCCGAATGTTGTGCACAAATGGCTGCTAGAGAGGATGGAAGACATAGGTCTAGGAGAGATCATGGTGAACTGGACAGAGTCTTTCCTGTCTAGCAGATCCACAACACTCGCCTTTGATGATTACACCTCTGACCCTTTCTCAATACCTACAGGCATCCTCCAGGGTTCCCCACTCAGCATCATCTTGTACCTCATCTACAGCTCAAGCCTCTTGGAGATCGGTTCAGTAATCAAGGGCAACAACGACACAGTTTTGGCTTCATCAATGACACTGCCTTGGTCTTAGTCTCAAACAGTGTGGAGGAGAATGTCAACAAGTTAGAGAACATGGCAGAGGAGGGACTAGTCTCAAAAGACTCAGCATTGTCATTTGATGTTACTAAGTATGAACTTGTTCATCACACACACTAATCTGACCCAGTCGAGGACCAGAATAGAACCATAACAGTTGCAGGCAAGGTCATCAAACCCAAGGAAAGCACCAAATATCTAGCAGTACATGTCGACAGATGCCTAACATTTAAAGAACATGTTGAGTATGTAGTAGGGAAGAGTATGAAGGCCTAGGTAGCACTTACCTGCCTTGCCAACATGAAGATCGGTGATGTGCTCAGTAATGGTGAGTGGCAAATGGACTAGTGGCTGGCAATGAACACCAACTAACACTAAACCTGTCACAAACTCTACACTTATCACCAACATATTGAATTTGGGCATTTTGAGTATGATAGAAGCACTCTGCAGACTTCAATAATCAAGGAAAGTTGTTTAAAGACTTTTTATTTGTTACTAGTGAGCTATACAAATGTACTACTCACACTAGTGGGGTTGGTAAGACACAATTGGGTGAATAGTGACTTGGTTTGAGCTACTGCGCTCGCTCTGACTGGGACTGCTTCAAACTAGTGGCTCCCTTGGCCCTATACTGCTTCCTACAAGTGATAAACACTTGACTAGTGGCACTCTGGGCTGACTAGTGGCACTCTTGGCCTAAGAATAATACTTTAAACTTTGAGAGCTTGCTTAAACTAATTTCAAAACACTCTGGGCCTTTGCAGAACACAAAGATTGCTCTAAGACACTTCAATTCACTCAATGCTATGGGTAACTTAGCAACTAGTAGCCACTTCATTGAGGTTAAGCACAAAAGCTTTTAATTGGGGCACTAGGTACTGAATAGTAGGTCACAATTGCAGAAATGGCTTGCCTCCTCCATGTGTGTGCCTATTCTACTACTTATATACTGACTAGAGGGGTATTATTGATAAGGATTTCTTGGCTAGTCATGAATAATAGTGAATAATCACACAATAGTCAGTCTAGAAATGGTCACTTGCTGACTAGTGAGCCCAGGAGCTCCACTAGCAGTTGTATTCTATGTCCTTGGCCCAGCGACACTCCACTAGTGTCAGGGATAAAGGACTAGACCAGCAACTGTGCCTGTAGCGGCTGTCAATCATGATTGGAGGTGAAGCCTGGCTATACTAGTGCTGATCATAATAGATCTGTATTGCACTAGTCAGATCTACTGCAAGGTTAATCTGTTGCTAATTCATCCCTAAGTTCTATTTCAAGATTACCGCATGACTAGTTAACCTGACTTAGGTGTTTATGCCCAGATTGGTCCACTGGTGACTGAAATTCATGAGATCTGTGTCCTCTACCTCTTGTTTGGTGTGCTAGTTGTGCTACTTATCTACTAGTGGACATATTAACTTAGTCCTGCTAGCTTTCAAGTTACTAGTATGGCTGGCTGGTAGATTTTACCCACTAGTGGTATCACATCTAAGTCCTGGCTTTACTAGCTGCATACTAGACTAACTATCAGCTCGAAGCCTCAGCTATAGTCTTCTATGTATCACTAATGTAAGATAGATATGCAATAGTATTATTATAAAATCACAAAATTTAGATGTAAACATGTAGATGGTGTATCACTGCTCACATCATTCAGCTGTACACACTGATCCTAGCATGGTTGGAACATATGATTCAGCACATCTGCTGCTCCAAACAGATAGGGAGATTCTTGAACAAGCCCAGGAAGGTCAATTTCAGGCAAGTCTGACTGTTTCAAATAACATCAGCAAGAAATACGGTATCAAAGGAACTTCAATTCTTTCTTCCTTATCATCAATCTCATTCACCTGGAGTTTTCTGCACAACTTCATGCACCTCAGTTTTAAGAATGTTCTGACTCTGCTAACCCTGCTCTGGACTGGCCAATTCAAGGGATTAGATGAAGGTACTGAATCTTATCAAACTCCTAGCAATGTCTGGAATGCCATTGGTCAAGGCACTGCTGCAGCTGGCTCAACAATACCAGGACCCTTTGCACAATGTCCACCAAATGTGGCAACTAACAAAACTGCTTGCACTGCTGACTCATGGTGCTTCTGGTGGCTATATATTGCACCAGTTCTCCTGTCTCGCAAGTTTGACAATACTATATATTTCAAACACTTTATTGTGTTGGTGAAGCTGGTGAATATTTGCCTTCAATTTGACATTTCCCATGATGAAGTGGCTATCATATGCCAAGTTTTCATTGATTGGGTTGAGGAATATGAATGGTGAGGCTTCTGTATATCCAAATCTCTGCTTTGCCTCAATATCTTCAGCATATATTATCAGTATTCTATGGAACATCTCTCAACATGTACCATTCATATTCATGCACTGCTATATGTGGTTGACAACATTAAGACTTTGGGATCTGTTTGAGCATACTAGACATCTCCTATGGAATGTTTTTGTGGGCTTTTTCAGCCTGCTATTTGAAGCTGGCATTATCCATTTGCATCTATTGATTGGCATATTATTTCCATTGCTCATACTGTATGAAGAATCTAATATTTTAGCTTAAAATATTGAATTCTATAACTATTTATTTTCTTCAACTTCCAAGCTAGAATATTGAAAGACTATTTGAATATTATTTGAATATTCTTGTTTATTGCAAGAGTATTGGAAATTTCTCAAATATCACAAATATATTAAGAATATTATCTCAATATTTTAGTCCAGTATAATGAAAAAATAAATAGTTATAGAATTCAATATTTTAATTTAAAATATTAGATTAGATATGCCTGTGCTAATTTAATATCCCTGTGACCTGAATGTGATGATATCCCACAGAATGCATATACAGTATCTAAATGTCAAAAATATAGTCCTCTGAATGAGCAAAATAGCTGATGAACATTACATAGATGATACATGTGTTCTGGTTCCACCAAAGTGATCATCTGCTACCATCACTAAATCAGTTGTGTATAAAATTGTGATTCATTTGGCAACAAGATACCAACTATCACAGCATCTGTATATTGTTCATTGCCATTTTGAAATAGAAAATGCAGAACAGTGGAGCAAAGTCTGATGGTTGGAGGGTGGACATAATATATATGCTTTAAGTCTGGAGGCCAATCTTCCAGAAGATCAGTGAGATGCCACTTTCATCCAGGTATGTTCTAAGAGAGTTTGCCTTCTCATTGTTAATAATTCCTTTATCTAGTATAATGTTCTAGTGAATAAAAACACCAGAAGGCCAAGGTTTCCATCATCATACTATACAAACATGTTTTATAGCCAGCTTCAGAATATAATAGTCATACATATACTAGCAACAACAGACCTTGGTTTGGATGAACCACAAGTACTTCTTCTTGCAGTTATTCAGTAGTGTGTGGTGGATGCAACAAATATGCTAGGCAGGTCTTTCTATACCAAAATGAGATTGATGGAAGTGATTGATATGACCTACATGTAGTGCCTTATCAAATGAGTACCTACATCGAGAGACCAGATGGCACTCATAGATTGTAGTAATATTCAATGCTCCTATTATGATTCTGCTGTATAATTAATATTTTAATTGTTTTTCTATTGATAATAACTGGTTTAGAGGGTATAATATAGCTCTCTCTATCAACCATCATGACAGACACTGACTATGCTTATGTTCTTAACACTCTGGTCCCATCTTGGAGGATTTTTCCCCAAAAGAAGAGACACTTTTGGGCAATTATGAAGGATATCATCCAAAATCAGAAAACTGGAAAGCAGTGCATCTGCTTTGAATTCATTGTTGCTTCCACCTTCCCTCTAAGCTACATGTTTTTAAAGTGTATAAGCCTGAGGACATACCAGCAGTCACATCAGTGCTTGATATGAAGTTGATGTCTTTGTCATGAGTACCAGCATCTCCCAGAAATACACAGATTGGTGATTCCAAGATAGACAGGTGATATAGCAGACCGACCACATGGGACTTTATGACCATGGACATTGATTTGTCCAATAGCACAATATGCATCTTTGATGAGCTGGAGATGTATCACTCATCATTCAATATACAATTTAATTCTTGAGAGTTGCAATCTGGGTTGCAAGAGGCTCACAACACATTTGAAAAGCTTGAAAAGCTTGCAGATTGGATGGATACTGCAGATTTGAGGCAGTGGGCAATAGATGAAGAAGAGCATAAATAGTTGTGGATAGGATGGCAGAAGTTTGTTGGAAAAGAGAGCAATGATATATAATTATATACACCAAGTTATCTAAATCCGAAAACCTGGTAACCCATGAGAAACCTGTTAGCCACCTGTTAATGCAACCTGATCTATGGTAATCTGATCTGCACTTGGCTTCCAGGTGACCAGTTATCTTCACCTTTTGAGTGGTTGATTAGAATCTGTTCTGGGGCCTATAGTGCAATAGGATCATATTTTCCACCAGAAATAAATTCCAAAGATGTCTTAAGTGGGCTAAATTGATGAATCTTGGGAATAGTTTAGGTGGCTCTAGTTACAGTGTTAAACTGCCTATGCAACTCAGCTCCTGCCTATTCCTGGCAATGATTTAATTTGTGAAGAACCACAAATCAATCCAATCATTAGTAGAATCATTACATATCAACAATGACAATACTGTTTCTGTCAAGCTGGCCAAGATGCTGCTCCTCCACTGTGGCCCAGAGCAATATGCAAGTAGATACCAACACAACCCAGGGCATAGAGCTATAATACATGAACACTAAATGTGATCATTATCCAAGTTGATAGATCACTGTAGAGGCGATGTTTTGATTTTGGTGGCCATGACAATACTTTGACTACTGATTGACCTTGTAGTGTTGCAAAATATGAGGACTTTATTACCTGAAAGGCTGATGCCCAAGAAATATATAATACTTGTCCTGGTAGGTGACTCTACATTTCCTCAGTTTACATATTAGTACACAAGCACTGTATCAGTTCCATCTCATATGATAAACATCCTTGCATTGCTGGACAATGCATTTCTACCTCTCAGTTACCCTGTGTGCAATTCTCCTTGTACTATATACCAATATTGTAAGTGTGCTCATTGCTATATAAAAAAACAAGGAATTAATTGTAAGTAGATTGAAGCTCTCCCACTCCCGGAGCCATGCCCCAAAGTGTATTGCTGGAGTTGGAATTGGTGACCATGATGATAAATATATAAGGGTTGTTTGGCACTCTAAACCAGAGATACATATTAGATACACTGAACCTCTAGTAAATAATGGCTGCTCTTACCAACTGCTCTTTTATTATCCCCTTTCATGCTTTCTCCTTCTATCATTATGAGAATCATCTGTGCACTCAAGCACTGCAGGTGAGCCATCTGAATATTATGGTGTCTAGGTGTATCCCTTGCAAGACCCAGCCCATCCGGAATCATGAGACTATGATAATTGGCAGGTTTAGGCTTCCTATGAGGACACTCTCCTGCATGTCAAACACCTATCCTCCAACACCAAAAACATACCTGTCAACTCTGCAAATAGTGTCATTACTCATTCATAAGCAATGGAATAATTGCATACTGATCAGACTTGGGTCATTCTAGCAAAGAACAACCCTGAACTCTGGATGGGAGTGTCCTGAGAGACAAAGATGGGTGTGAGAGAGTGGATGATGACTTAGGCTTGACATTGATATGAGAGACAGGTGATAGAGGGAGAGAAGGAGTTCTTGTACTGTGTTTTGTTAGTAAGTCAGAGTCATATTTGCACAAATGTGGATTTATTGGTATCTATATATTAAGACAGGTAGCGAAGATGACATAATAAGGCAGACTTTGAATTTCCGGCCATTGCCATACCCCGGCCAATTCCGGCTGAGTTTCAACTTCACCATGCTGCTACAGTGTGGCTTCAAGCCTGTGCCCTTTCCTTCTTACCCTCTGCTCTGTTCCACCCCCCCTCACAGTGTACCATCTCAGGCAAACATTACAGCCCTTTTACATATAATAAGGACTTTTGGGATCTCTCACAGTACTGTCTATCAATATTTGATTGAAGCTCTTCATTTCTGATTTTCTCTGCAGGTGTCTTTGCCTCTTCCTTACACAGTGTTGCTACTATTTCCACCTCTCCATACCCTGTGATGTGTGTACCACTCTTATTTTTCTAAGATCAATGCTTACAGCTTTCTTTTAATAGGTCTCCATCTACTCCTACCAGAGAGAATGATCATTTTGATTTTCTGGCTCCAGTTACACCAGAGCAGAATTGTCATGCAGAATGAGAGCAGGATCGTCTTCAGTGTCTTCAGATGACCTCCCCCTCTAACCGTCGTGGTCGATCACCACATCCTGATCCTGATCCTGATATTGAACTTCCGTGTTTTAATATACCACCTGAGACCCATATTTCATCTCAGTTAGATCGTCCACGTGAACATCCCATGCCTGTAGTACCAACTCTTCCTGTTTTTCCTGCCAGAGGTAGACATCGTAGACAATTACATGGTGGTGTTCCTGGAGGACAGTCATCTGTGTTTGATAGTACTTCTGTTCCACAGCTTCCTGTAGGTCCACAGGGCCAAGGACGTGGGGGTGGTCGAGGACATGGGCGAGGGAGAGCTATTGAAATCCATCCTCCACGCACTGAGCCACCACAAAATATTGACCGAATAGCTCCTACTGAGCATCACCAGCAATCACCATCACCTACAAGAGAGTCACCACCTCTACAGCCACCTTTACCCCTGCCACATCAGCATCAACCACCACATGCTATTTCTGTACAACTTCCTCTGGCAAGACGTCCATATGCTGAGGTGTACTCTCAGGATAATATTGGGAGTAGAAAATGGATGTGTGAATGTTGTGGGGCATTACATTGGCATGATGAGCGGATTAAAAATAAGTCAAAATCTACACCGCATTTTGGGATGTGCTGTCTACAAGGGCAGGTCAAATTACCTCCTCTTCTTCCTGCTCCTGCCATTCTTCAAAATCTTCTTTGTGGCAACAATCCATTGTCAAAAGCCTTCTTACAAGATATCAGACAGTATAATGCAGCATTGGCATTTACATCCATAGCTGTAAAAGTTGATGAGGCAATTACCAATTCTTCAGGACCATACTGCTTTCGTATATCTGGGGAGCTTCATCACCAGATGGGATCTCTGCTGCCTGAGGAAGGAGAGAAATTGTCTTATGCACAGCTGTATATACATGATCCAGTGGAGGCATTGCATATGCGTAATCACCGCAATCCTAACTTAAATCCTGAAATCATGTCCCAATTACAGGATTTAATGCAGGATGTGAATCCATATGTTGCTTTATATCGACATGCATATCTCATTATGAAAGAAAAGCCCCATGAAGAGTATCCAAATATTGAAGTACGATTGCATGTGGGTGATGGTACTGATGGGCGACGATATAATCTTCCAATGGTAGATGAGTTGGCTGCTATTATTCCTGGAGATGGATCTGAGCCTGTTAAGAATGATCAAGATATTGTTTTATGTATGCATGATCATTTTCTCAAATGCATTAGCCAACTTCATCCAAGTTATCAACCTCTTCATTATGTTCTCCTTTTTCCACATGGAGAATTGGGTTGGAATATACATATGCTTCTGGAAGAGACTGAAACAAGTGAACATACAGAACATAAAAAAGTTACTCAGCATATGTATTATGCTTATCGCCTACAGGATCATCCAATATTTGAACCAAATGCACCATTGTATAGAGGAGGACGGCTGTACCAACAATATATTGTGGATGCATGGGCCTCAATTGAACAAAGTAATCTCAACTGGGTTCGAAACAATCAGAAAACTATCCGTGCAGATCTGTATAAGGGAGTGGTGGATGCAGCTACTAATGCTGATGGATTGCAAGACTCTGGCCAGCGTATTGTCCTACCTTCATCACATACTGGCAGTCCCCGTGCAATGTATCAGCTGTATCAGGACTCTATGGCAATTTGTAGAGCTTTGCAGAAACCAGATATCTTTCTTACGATGACAGCAAACCCACAGTGGCCAGAAATCGTTGAAGCTCTGAAGCGTACAGATGGACCAGATCAGAAAGTGGAGGATCGACCTGATATTGTGGCCAGGGTCTTTCAGTTGAAGAAGGAGGCCTTACTGGAAGAAATCAAGAAGGGTGGAATATTTGGCAAAGTCAGAGCTATGGTGCATACTATTGAATTTCAGAAGCGTGGACTCCCTCATATGCATCTTCTGATTTTTCTGGATCCTGAAGACAAGATTCGCACACCTACTGATGCTGATTCAGTCTCATGTGCTCAGATTCCTGATCCTGTTACTCAACCAATTCTTTATGAGATTGTCACCAGATGTATGGTCCATGGTCCATGTGATCATCGCTGCAAGAAGCCCAATGGTCGCTGTTCAAAGAACTTTCGAAAAGACTTCAATGAGCACACTGAGTTCACCACTGATGGATATCCCAATTTGGCACATCCTAACAATGGTCGTGAGTATGTTAAAATACGTGGCCAAACCCATACTGTCTATACCAACCGTGATATTGTCCCATACAATCCTTATCTCAGTGCAAAATATAACTGTCACATCAATGTGGAGGTTTGTGTTTCTGTCAAGGCCATCAAATATATCCATAAATACATCTACAAGGGCCATGATAGGACTACATTAGAGGTTCAGGATCATGATGAGATTAAGGAGTTTCTGGATGCACGCTACATCTCTGCTATTGAATCATGCTGGAGAATCTTTTCATTTCGACTACATCAGGAGGAGCCAAATGTTGTCCGTCTTCAGGTCCATCTTCCTGATGAACAGCTTATCACATATGATGAGAATGATAGTCCAGAAGAGGTGTTAGCAGCTGCAGAAGCAAAGACAACTACTCTGTTACAATGGTTTGATCTCAACAAAAGAGATCCCAGTGCACATCAGTATCTGTATCAAGACATTCCTGCTCACTATACCTGGAACAGGAGCAAAAAACACTGGAATCCACGTCAAAGATACACAACTATTGGTGTTACTATCAGCCGAATGTATCAGGCTGCCCCCTCATCTGGCAAGTGGTTCTATCTGCGGCTTCTATTAACTGCTGTTACCGGTGCTCAATCCTTCCAACACTTACGCACTGTCAACAATGTGGAGTGTGCTACATTTAAAGAAGCATGCATTGCTATGGGATTGCTGGAAAATGATAATGAATGGAGACAATGCTTACAGGAGGCAGCTATTATGCAGTCAGGAGCACAGTTACGATCACTATTTGTGACTCTTCTTCTCTTCTGCCAGCCAGCAAAGCCAGATGAGCTATGGGAGGAGTTCAGGGGGAACATTTGTGATGATTTGGCACATAAACTCCGCCAACGTGATGTTCCAAATCCAACAGATACTCAGCTCTATGATTTTGGTCTCCATCTTATCAATAAGCTTCTTCAATCTCATGGACATCGTCTCTCTGAGTGGACTCAGATGCCAGCCTCTACTATAGACTGGGCTGCTTATGAAGATAATCCTCTTCTGGCGGCACAGTTGGCCTATGATATCCCATCTTTGCAGCAATTAGTTGCAAACAATCTTCAAACATTTAATGAAGAGCAAAAGACTGCATATAATACTGTGTTTGACTCTGCTATGAATGAACGAGGAAAATTGGTATTTCTGCATAGTGCTGGAGGTGGTGGAAAGACTTTTGTGTGCAATACTATTGCTGCTGCTGTTCATGCTGAAGGAAAGATTGCATTGACCTGTGCCTCCTCCGGTATATCAGCAATTCTCTTAGTTGGAGGGCATACCAGCCACAGCACCTTCAAAATTCCAATTCCATCACGTGATGATACAACATGCAGCATTTGCAGAGGGACTCACTTAGCTGAACTTCTTTGTAGAACCTCTCTCATCATTTGGGATGAGGTTCCTATGCAGAACTGACATGATATTGAGACTGTTGATTGTACTCTTTGTGATATCTGCAATAAGGATGCTCCTTTTGGTGGAAAAACTGTACTTTTTGGTGGTATGTGTGTTTATTCTAAGCTACTATAGATTGTCATTTCTGATTATTTATTTTAGGAGACTTTCATCAGACATTGCCAGTTGTTTCACAAGGATCACAGGAGCAGATTGTTGCAGCTTCATTTCGCCGTTCACCTTTATGGCCTCACATTGAAGTTATTCATTTAAAGAAAAACATGCACCTGGATCAGACTCCTGAAAATGTAGAGTTTGCCCATTGGCTACTTACTGTTGGTGCAGGTGAAGGACTTACTGATGATCGTACTATTACTCTTCCTGCTTCTATGTGTCTGGCCAACAATTCCCTCTCTGAACTTATTAAATATATCTATCCAAACATTCAAGCTGGCCACTTCCAAGACCGCTTCTTTTTAGAACGAACAATTCTCTCTGGCCGCAATGATGATGTTGATGAAATCAATCAACAGGTTCTGGATATGTTTCCAGGACAAGAGACAGTTTATTGGAGTACAGACAAGACAATAGAGGAAGAGTTGGATGATGCTGCTACTCTTTATCCAGTGGAGTTTCTTCAAAATTTCAATGCCTCTGGATTGCCATGTGCAAAGCTGGCTCTCAAAGTTGGATGTCCTCTTATGCTTCTCCGGAATCTGGATCCAGCAAATGGCCTATGCAATGGGACACGGATGATTCTCACACATTTCCGTCCTCATGTATTAGAATGTCGTCTTCTTAGTGGCAACAATGCAGGCAAAGCTGTTTTCATCCCACGCATCACAATCAATGCAGATACAGCTGAACTTCCTATTGCATTTTCACGTCGCCAATTTCTAGTCAGGTTGGCTTTTGCAATGACAATCAACAAGTCTCAAGGACAGTCAGTTACTTATGTTGGATTAGATTTACGTACTCCAATTTTTTCTCATGGACAACTGTATGTAGGACTTAGCCGTTGCACTTCTGGACAACGGATTTGGGTTCTCTTTCCAGATACAGAAAAAGGTACAAATACATTGAATATTGTATACCCTGAGGCTCTATTACGTTGAAAATAGATATTTGTTTCTGAAGTAATAACTGACACTCCCAAGTAATAAGCTGGGTTTGGGGCGGGCCCCAACAAGCCGAAGTCCCATGTCACAGTCAGGTTGCCGGGACCCGAGGTACGAGGGTCCAGCAATCATGATGAAGACACGGGGCATAGGCTTGTAGCAGATATAGGTGTGGTAGCCATCACATTGCTTGCTGAATCAGCATCAGGATCATTGGCTGTATCCTCTAGACATCCTATTAGAAAGATCCATCATATTAGGTCATCCTCCCTTGGAGCATCTGCATCACATCAGTGTATGGAAGAAAGATAATTATTGAGATGGGATTTGAAATGCACAAGGAGCTCATGGTTGGTAGATGATGGACCATGTTCCAGAGGAAAGTATTCTTGGATTAGAGACGCATTGAAGAAACTCTGTGCATGCAAGCTAGAAATGCAAGAGCATTGAAGACACTGATCACACTCACATCAAACACTACACATACAAACCCTCAAGTTCTTGGGGGATATTATGCAATAGAAGCAGATTGAAGCAAAACAACTAAACTCTCAGAATATATGATACACACATATAGCAATAGTGCTCATAGGGTATTTATATCTCTCTAAGTCCAAAGGCTTTTATAACAAGAGGAGTGACAGATGTTGCTGGGCCTCAAGGTAAAAGTGTACTACAATACACAACATGTTGCCACACACCCACAAAACCCTCAATAAGTCTCATGCAATACACACAGGTGACCACAAATAACTTAAACTGTTAGACCTGATTTTCCAATCAAGAGTAAACAATGGCTGTATTGCATTCATACAGTCACCATTGAGTCTTGTGATGAAAGGAAGTTCTGGACTAAGTCTTTAGCACTTAGCAAGAGAGAATGTGTTTCAGTATAGATTAACTTTAGCTCAAAGCTAGGGAATATACAGCTTGAGCTATATTACTTATATACTAAAATGAAGGTTCTAATAATAAGTGCATTGTGTCAGAAAGAAGTGAGAAGATACACAAGGGGAGTGATGGTGACTGTGTTGCGATGTCATGGCTCCGTGGAGTTGTGGATCCTATGGATAAGATAAGATAAGATAAGAGGCACTTATGTAAAGAAAATGAATAAATCGTAACATTACCCCCTTGTTAAGGCAGGTGTCCTGACTGCTGTTATGGTTCACTTCAGTTGTTCTCAAAGTCTGGTTGGTACATTCCTCTGGCCTCTCCTCCATAGCTGTCATCATCCCAATCAGCATTTATCTCACAGTATTTGTTGATTAGCGGTGTTAGGCTTGGAAGTTCCTCTTCAAGGTACCACCACTTGATGGCTGGACTGGGTGGCTTAATCAAGTATGTCCATTCATTTTATGGACCATTGGATTTTCCATCTTTATGTTTGGCATTGATGATGATGGTTGATTGTGGATGGTTGGTGGTGACGGTGTCAATGCATTCCACAAGGAAATCCTCAATGAGTTCATCAGTGTCTATATGGTCCTCTCGTACCCAGCTGTTTGACTCTGGTCCATAGCCCTTCCATTTGATGAAGTAGTCTGTGACCCTCCTAGGTGGTTCTCTCTATTTTCCCCATACTTTACAAAGTCTACTGTCAAGTACTTTCTTGACTTTGTAATGTTCAGCGCCTTCAATTAGGTCTGGTGGTGGTGGCAGTGGCTGTTCTTAGTTTGGGAAGGTGGGTGGATTATAGGGTGTGAGGAGGGCTTCATTGAATATGGGGTGAATGTGCCAATTCATAGGAAGTTTGAGAGTGTATGCTGATGCTCTCTTTTTTGTGGTAATTAAGAATGGACCCGTTTGTTTGTCTGGGAGTTCCTTCTCTGGGCAATGGAGATGGAGGTTAGTTGTGTCGAGCCAGACTTTGTCTCCTACTTGGTATTCAATTGCCAGATGTTTCTTTTTGTTGTATTGGGCCTTCATTTGGTTGGCAGCCTTTTCGAGGGAATGTTTGGCTGTCACATGGATTTCTTGCATCTTGGAGATGAATGTGGTGGAGGCTGGGGTTCTAAACAGTGTTTGAGGCTTGGCTCCCAGTAGGATGTGTGCATTGTACCTGTAGTTGACTTTGAAAGGACTTTTTCTGGTGGCTGAATGAACACGGTTATTGTGAGTGAAGGCAGCAAGGGAAAGCCATTCTGTCCAATTGTTTTGAAGATGATTGATGAAGATTTGGAGGTATTTCTCAATCTCCTGATTGACTCATTTGGTCTGTCCATGTCTGGGGGTGGAAAGTGGTAGAGGCATTGGCTTTGATTTGCAGCAAGTTGTAAAGGTCTTTCATGAACTTGGAGACAAATACAGTTCCTCAGTCAGAGATGACTACTTGTGGCATTCCATGTTTAGCATATACCACATCTTGTAGGATTTTTGCCCATCTCTCTGACAAGAGCTCTGTGGAACATGCAATAGGGATGATTTCCTTGGAGAAATAGTTGATGATCATGATGATGACATCATAGCCATTGCAGATAGGCAGACCAGTGATCATGTTGACAGAGATATGAGTCCATGATCTAGAGGAGATGAAGTTGGGGTGGAGTGGTGCTGCCTTCACTTGAGTGCTTGACTTGGTTTGTTGGCATGTCTTGCAGGTGCGGATGTAGTTTTCTATATCTTTTTTCATCTTGGGCCACCAGTATTCTCATAATATGAGTTCTTTGGTTTTTTCAATGCCTGGGTGTCCCGCTGTGATGTGGTCATGAGATTGTGTGATGATCCCTCCTTGTAATGTATGATCTCAGGGAATATAGATTCAGCTGTCATAATAGATTAGTCTGTTTTCTATTTTCATTCCTCGATCATGGTTGAGGGATCTGGAGACATTTTTGTCCCATAGATGATGGTTGAGTGTGGCATGCTTGGTCTTCACCTGCATTTCTTCTATTGTGGGCATGAGCATTGCTCAGAAGTGCTCAGGTTTGAGAACTACAATTTTGTCATTGTCTTCTTTGCCCTGCTCATGGTGATATGCCATCTACACGTTCACACCTAGATTTTGTGATTTTATACAAATACTATTGCATATCTACCTTACATTAGTGATACAAAGAGGACTATAGCTGAGGCTTAGAGCTGATAGTTAGTCTAGTATGCAGCTAGTAGAGCCAGGACTTAGATGTGATACCACTAGTAGGTCAAATCTACCAGCCGGCCATACTAGTGACTTGAATGCTAGCAGGGCTAAATAACTATGGCCACTAGCAGACAAGTAACACAACTAGCACACCCAACAAGAGGCAGAGGACACAAATCTCATGAAGTTCAGTCACCAGTGGACCAATCTGGGCATAAACACCTAAGTCAGGTTAACTAGTCATGCGGTAATCTTGAAATAGAACTTAGGGATGAATTAGCAACAGATTAACCTTGCAGTAGATCTGACTAGTGCAATACAGATCTATTATGATCAGCACTAGTATAGCCAGGCTTCACCTCCAATCATGATTGACAGCCGCTACAGGCACAGTTGCTGGTCTAGTCCTTTATCCCTGACACTAGTGGAGTGTCGCTGGGCCAAGGACATAGAATACAACTGCTAGTGGAGCTCCTGGGCTCACTAGTCAGCAAGTGACCATTTCTAGACTGACTATTGTGTGATTATTCACTATTATTCATGACTAGCCAAGAAATCCTTATCAATAATACCCCTCTAGTCAGTATATAAGTAGTAGAATAGGCACACACATGGAGGAGGCAAGCCATTTCTGCAATTGTGACCTACTATTCAGTACCTAGTGCCCCAATTAAAAGCTTTTGTGCTTAACCTCAATGAAGTGGCTACTAGTTGCTAAGTTACCCATAGCATTGAGTGAATTGAAGTGTCTTAGAGCAATCTTTGTGTTCTGCAAAGGCCCAGAGTGTTTTGAAATTAGTTTAAGCAAGCTCTCAAAGTTTAAAGTATTATTCTTAGGCCAAGAGTGCCACTAGTCAGCCCAGAGTGCCACTAGTCAAGTGTTTATCACTTGTAGGAAGCAGTATAGGGCCAAGAGTGCCACTAGTTTGAAGCAGTCCCAGTCAGAGCAAGCACAGTAGCTCAAACCAAGTCACTATTCACCCAATTGTGTCTTACCAACCCCGCTAGTACAAGTAGTACGCTTGTATAGCTCATTAGTAACGAATAAAAAGTCTTTAAACAACTTTCCTTGATTATTGAAGTCTGCAGAGTGCTTCTACTGTACTCAAAACACCCAAATTCAATACATTGGTGATAAGTGTAGAGTTTGTGACAGGTTTAGTGTTAGTTGGTGTTCATTGCCAGCCACTAGTCCATTTGCCACTCGCCGTTACTGAGCACATCAATGGTCTGCCCTTTGACTAAGCAAGTCGGCTTTCTTGTTTGCTGTTCCTGGTTTGTGGTGAAGAGAGAAATGGTATTCAGCCAGTTCAGTTACCCAATGTGCTTGTCACCAGTTTAGCTTTTAGGGTTTTTGGAAGTACTGGAGATTCTGATGATCTGTCCAGATTTCGAAATCCTGAGCTGCCCCCATCAGGTAGTGCCTCCACTTGTCAAGGGTGAGCATGATGGTAAGTAATTGTAAAGTGGCATGCGATGTTCAGTGAGTGTCCAACTTTCAAGTTCTGGTGAATATTCCCTTAAGTCTCAACCAATGATAAATCAGAGCTTCAGTAGTGTGCTAGCCTTACAGGATGAGTTCAGTTCTTGACAATGTAATGATAGCTTTACTTAGATAGGCAAGGAGTAAATGAGATAGAAGGTGTGTACTGAATAAAGGTTGTAGTACAGACTTATCCCATGAGTGCAGTCTCTGGCCTGACACAGGTCCAAGGTGAGATCATGCAGTTGGGGGATAAAAGTAGTTATCTATTCGTTCTAACTATGGCCCTTTACATACTGGTAGATAATCAGTAAGCGAGTCAGTACTGTGTAATTCCGAGTCATTTAAACTAATGTTACATACAGTTTGAGTCATCAGAGTCATTCAGAGTCATTTACCAGTTACAGTAATTCCTTGTCATAGATTTCATAATTTCATTCCATGATGGTTAATGCTTTGGATAGAAATGCAATGGGGTGCCATTTCCCATCCTGTTCCTGCGATAAGACAGTGCCTATTGCCCCCTTGCTAGCATCTGCTTCTACATGAAAATTTCCCTCCTCTGTTCGTATGGCTAGTACCATGTCCTCTGCTAGCTGCTTCTGCAGCTGGTCAAAGGCTGTTTGCTGCATTGTCCCCCACTTCCACAGGTCATTCCCTGTTAACTGAGTCATGGGTTTGACAATTTTGCTATATCCTTTGATGAATTGTTGATAAAAATTGGTGAAGCCAAGAAACGACTGTAATTGTTGTTTCTTGGTTGGTATTGGCCATTCAGCAATTCCCTGGATTTTGACTGGGTCCATGTGAATGCTTCCTTCACTGATGATGACTCCCAAGTATTCCATTTCTAGGACTTCAAATTCGCATTTTTCTGCTTTAAGGAATAGCTTATTCTTTCATAAGACTTTAAGAACTTCATGTGTGATGCGGTGGTGTTCTTCTTTAGTCTTGGACATAATCAGGATGTCATTGAGATAAATGGTTATGGCTCCCAATGCAATGAGGTTTTTGAAAATGTCATTCATCATCCATTGGAAAGTGGCAGGCAAATTGGTGAGCCCAAAGAACATGACAGTGGGTTCAAACAACCCTCTGTTAGTTCTAAACGCTGCCTTCCATTTGTCACCATCTTTGATGTGTACATTGTTATATCCCCATCAGACATCAAGTTTAGAGAAGTATTTGGCACCTCGTAATTTGTCCATGAGCTCAGAGATGAGGGGGAGTGGGTAGCAGTTTTTAATCATCATTTCATTGAGCTTGTGATAATCCTGTACTGGTTGCAACTTGCCATCCTTCTTTTTGACAAAGAAGAAGGGTGAGGCCATGGGTGATTTTGATGGTCATATCCTTCTGCTTGAGAGGTTCTCATCCAAGAACTTATCCAGTTCTAATTGCTTGTTTTGATTAAGGGGGTAGACCTTGCAGTCAAGGTTGGCACTTGCATTTGGGATGAGCTCTATAGCATAGTCCCACATCTTCTGCTCAGGGAGTTTGTTGAAATTGTCCTTGTCGAACAGGTCATTGAAATCCCTACACCATTCAGGAACCATTTCTTCAAATGTTTTGGTCCTCTTCTCAGCATTGGCTTTAGCAGCGAGGTCATTTGCATGATGAGTGCGTATGAGAATGGCCTGTGTGAAGTCTATTGCCAAGATGGTTTCCCCTTCCTCTAACTCTTCATCCCACTTGTCATCTGGATCAGTGTCGGGGAGTACAAATGAGGTTTTCTGGCATTGGCATCGGGCAAACGTCATTTTCCTGGTCTTCCAGTTGACAAGCAGGTTGTGCCTTGCCAGCCAGTCATGACCTAGGAAGATTTATTGGTCGTCTAATTTGGTGACTGCTAAATCTATTCATTCCGCATGATCTCCGATTTTAAGATGGACCTTGGCATACTTGGTAATTGATCCTCCCTGGTTCCTGGTTCCATCAGCATTATAAACTGGGATAGGTGCAGCGGTCGCATGTGTGGGGATGTGGTTTTGTTTGACTTAGGGCTACCCACATCTTTGACATAGTGATATATGTACATGACCTTGGCAACTACATCATTTATCATTATTGATTAGAATAGTCTTAATGTCATAAGAGTAGCTCATCTGTTGCAAGGAGGGTGCATAGAACAGGGAGAAGTACAATCAACCACCATCAATCCAAAACTGTCCAGCATCGCCAAATCTGTGTGATAACATGAGCACTGTAGTACCTTAGTATGAGGGAGTCTCCATAATACTTACCATTATTGCGTCCGCAATCATTGTGGCAGCTATGCCAGAAATTTCAGCTGTCAAAAGTATGTGCAAGAATGATGATCCCATATTTGGCAATCCTAGGAACACCTCCCAAAAATTCCATCCATTCTTTATGAATGCATGGTTCACTAGCCACCAGTGAACTGACAAGGAAATTATGTCCAGAATATACAGGAATATAATGGCCAAGACCATTATTATTTGTTGTGGTTCCGCCTGGAAGCGCTTGTGAGAAACTATCAGACAATGTTAGAGAGTATTAATGACAGATTTCAATAATGTAACGAACAAATATTCCACAGTGCGATGGCCAAGATTCCCATATACAATCCTGCAGTGCAATAAGATTCTGTACTCATCCATCGATGAAACATACTGTCCAAAAATGCTTTCAAGAGGATTTGGTTTAGATAGATGTCCATGTTCTTGAAAATTGCCTTTATATCTTCGCTTGTCAGTTCTGGGATATCCACTGTTGTCGACATTCTGGTAATGTATTGTGTTTTGGGGATCCCATGGGCAATATCTTTCTGCTATAAATATGGTGAGGACGTCAAGCGCTTGAAGAGAAGTAAAACCGAAAGATCACAAAATTCCTTGGAGATCCCGATGGGAGTTTTTGTTAGACTCAAACTCCTAATTAAGAGTAGATAGCAGCTGTCTCGCGTTCAGGCAGTCACCGCTAAATCCCTTTGTCAAAAGGAGCTAAGGCTAGGCACTAGTTCTGGGCTCTGATTAGATAATGAAGTTTGATATAGATTAAACGTTAGCTCGAAGCTAGGGTATATACAACGAGCGCTAAGCCTTTAAATACTGTGAGTTGTGAGTCTATACATAAGTCGTCCGTGAGAGATAGAAACGGATAGAATCCGATAGAAACGTAGCACGCAATAACAAAGCGATAGCATGTGGCTTTGGAGCAGGTGTCCAGTTACCCCTATGATAGGCGGTCTGGGTGGCCCGGTGAGATAAGATAAGGAAAAAGTGAATAAATCATAACATTACCCCCTTCATAAGGCAGGCATCCCGACTGCTGTTAAGGTATCTCCTGCGGCTCCCAGAATGATTTAGTGTCTGTTGATGGATCGTCGTGCCCCCCTAGCCATTCCCAATCTTTATCGAAGTGCTCGTCGTACCATTCACAATACCACAGTTGTTCCCTGGTAATTGGGTTTGTATGGCACTGTAGAGGTCTTGTTGTTATTGCATCGACATTCTCGTGTAGGAACTCTTCGACCAACTCGTCAGCATCCATGTCATTCTCCCATACCCAACTGTTTGATTCTGGTCCGTAACCCTTCCACTTTACGAAGTAGTCTGTTACTCTGTTTGGAGGCTCTCCTCGTCTTCCCCTGACAGTTCGTTGTCTGCTATTCAAGACCTTTTCAACGTCGTAATGTTCTTCACCATCAATAAGGTCTGGTGGTGGTGGAGGTGGTTGTTCCTGACTGGGAAAGGCGGGAGGAATGTATGGAGTAAGTAACGATTCATTAAAGGTGGGGTGAATTTTCCAGTTGGTCGGTAGTTTTAATGTGTATGCTGAGGTGCCTTTCTTGTTCTTGATTTTGAAAGGGCCTGTTCGTTTGTCGTCGAGTTTCTTTTTTGGTCGAGGAAGATGGAGATTAGTCGTGTTGAGCCAGACTCTATCTCCTATCTTGTACTCGATGGCAGAGCGCTTCGACTTGTTGTATTGCGTCTTCATTTGTAGTGCAGCCTTTTCAAGTAACTTCTTGGCAGTAGCATGGATTTCCTGCATTTTAGAGACGAAGGTGTCGGAGGAGGGAGTGCGGAAAGGAGCGGTGGATTTCGTTCCTGGTAGAACGGCGGGGTTATACCCATAATTGACTTCAAAAGGACTTTTACCGGTGGAAGAATGAGCGCGGTTGTTGTGTGCAAAGGCAGCAAGGGAGAGCCATTCCGCCCAATCCGTTTGAAGGTGATTGACGAACATCCGAAGATATTTCTCAATCTCTTGATTGACTCGTTCGGTTTGTCCGTCCGTCTGAGGATGGTAGGCGGTTGAGGCATTGCTTTTGATCTGCAAGAGGTCGTAGAGGTCCTTCATGAATTTTGATACGAATATGGTTCCCCTGTCAGAAATGACGACTTGGGGCATCCCATGCTTGGAATAGACTTCGTTGCGCAGGATTCTCGCCCATCCTTCTGATGATAGCTCCATGGAGCATGCTACAGGGATAATTTCCTTGGAGAAGCGGTCAACGATTACAATGATCGCGTCATAGCCATTGCTTTTGGGTAAGCCTGTTACCATGTCCACTGAGATATGAGTCCAAGGTTGGGACGGTATCTCGTTAGGATGAAGTGGTGCTGCTTTGGCCTGCGTGCTGGTTTTTGTTCGCTGGCATACCTCTCAGGCTCTGACATAGGTCTCGACGTCCCTTTTCATCTTCGGCCACCAGAATTCTCATAACACAAGCTCCTTTGTCTTCTTGATACCCGGATGCCCAGCAATAATGTGATCGTGAGATCGGGCAATGATTTCTCCCCTCAGCATATGATCTCGAGGAACGTAGATCCTGCCATCATACCACATAAGCCCATTGGTCATCTTCATTCCACTTTCGTGGTTAAGAGAACCAGCGACCGCAGCATCCCAAAGATGGACGTTTCTGGTGGCGGTTTTTATGCTTTGGTGGGTTTCCCCAATCGTCAGCATGATCATGGCGCGAAAGTGTTCAGGGGACAGGACTACTACTTGTTCGTTGTCATCTTGCCCCTGGTCGTGATCAGCTCGTCTGGATAGAAGGTCTGCTTTCTTGTTAGCGGTGCCAGCCTTGTGATGAAGGGTGAAGTGATATTTGGCGAGCTCGGTGATCCATCGAGCTTGACGTCGATTCACTTTCTGGGGCTTGCGGAAGTATTGGAGGTTTTGATGGTCCATCCAAATTTCAAAATCTTGATAAGCGCCCATAAGGTAGTGTCTCCATTCTTCGAGTGCAAGCATGATGGCTAGGAGTTCTTTGTCATAGATCTCATAGTTACGTTCAGTAACTGAAAGAGATTTTGACAAGAACGACACAGGTCTCCATTTGCCGTCCTGTTCTTGGGATAGGACCGCGCCAATGGCTCCCTCGCTAGCGTCTGCCTCTACTCGGAATTTCCCCTCATTCGTTGGTATTGCAAGCACCACATCCTCCGCCAACTGCTTCTTGAGCTGCTCAAAAGCCTCCTGCTGGGCTTTGCCCCACTTCCACGTGTCGTTTCCTGTCAGCTGAGTCATCGGTTTCACGATTTTACTGTAGTTCTTTATGAAGCGCCAATAAAAGTTCGTGAATCCCAAGAAGGATTGGAGTTCCTTCTTTTTTGTAGGCACCGGCCAGTCAAGAATGCCTTTGATCTTCACTGGGTCCATGCGGATACTCCCTTCACTGATGATGACTCCCAGGTACTCCGTCTCTAGGACTTCGAATTCGCATTTTTCGGCCTTAAGGAACAGTTTGTGCTTTTGTAACGTGGCCAGGACCTCCCGTGTGATTCGACGATGTTCTTCTTTAGTCTTTGACATAATGAGAATGTCGTCAAGATAGATGGTTACTTTCCCCGACGCAATAAGGTCCTTGAAGATATTGTTCATCATCCACTGGAAGGTAGCAGGTGAGTTCGTAAGGCCGAAGAACATGACCGTGGGCTCGTATAGGCTGCGGTTAGTTCTGAATGATGCCTTCCACTCATCCCCAGTTTTAATGTGAATGTTATTGTATCCCCAGTGAACGTCAAGCTTGGAGAAGTATTTAGCGCCTCGTAATTTATCCATAAGTTCTGAGATTAGGGGAAGTGGGTAACGGTTTTTAATCGTCATCTTGTTGAGCTTCCAATAATCTTGAACCGGCCTTAGCTTTCCATCCTTCTTTTTAACAAAGAAGAAGGGAGAGGCCATAGGTGACTTGGAGGGGCGTATCCTTCCACTAGACAAGTTCTCATCAAGAAACTTGTCGAGCTCTTCCTGTTCTGCTCGATTGAGCGGGTAGACCTTGCAGTCGAGGTTGGTGTTAGTGTTTGGAATGAGTTCGATGGCATGGTCCCAGGGTTTAGGCTCGGGGAGTTCATCGAAATTCTCTTTGTCAAAGAGGTCTCGGAAGTCCCTACACCATTCGGGAACCATTTCTTCAAACATTTTAGCTTTCTTTTCTGTGTTGGCCTTGGCTGCCAAATCATTTGCCACGTGCCGCATTGCTCTGATGCGAATAGCCTCTTCAAAGCTTATCGTGAGAATGGTATCCCCTTCCTTGAGTTCCTCATCCCACTTGTCGTACGGATCTGCATCTGGCAATGGTATTGGAACATGATGGCATTGGCATTGGGCAAATGTCATTTTCCTGGTTTGCCAATTAATTAACGGATTGTGTTTGGCCAACCAGTCATGTCCCAGGAATATGTCATGGTCTTTCAAATCTGTGATAGCGAGGTCCAGGTGTTCGGCATGATCTCCGATAATGATGCGTACTTCTGCAAAGGCGGTGATTTGTCCAGTGCTATTTTTTGATCTGTCCGCATTGTAAACAGTGATAGGTGCTGCAGTTGCTCGGCTAGGAATGTTATGTTGCTCGACAAAGGTTTGGCTGATGGCGCTACTGGTGCAACCACTGTCGATTAAAGCCGACGAGGCGATAGAGGTACGATTTTCTAGGGTCTCGACTCGAACATCGGTAGTCAGGGCCTTATCATTCCCGCTTAGCCGACAAACGTAACATCTAGGCTGTTGCAGTTCCTCCATCCATTCTAGCATGTTGATGCGCGTGGCTCCTCGTAGGCCCTCAAGTAATTCGTCCACTACTTCCTCTGCTCGCGCTCTGTGAATCCAGTTTTTTAGGATGGCTTTTGCTTCTGCCTCCGTCTTAGCCTCTTTAATTCCCCACAATGTCCATTCAGCACCGAACGGCTTGAGCCATTCGGATGGGACCTTCTCAGCCTTCGCACCAGAACCTATTGGTTTGGCTACCGTCGGCTGGGTCACCTCAGGAACTATATGGGGTTTTTGGTTAGCGTTCTGGCTTTGGCGAAAACTAGTGTCGTCTTCGTCATCTGGAATCTCCTCCAGCTGTACCTGATGCCCCCTTTTCACCGCCTGGGCGCTAGCAGCTTCCTGTCCTTCGGCTGTCTCGGCCGGGGCCATTGCACATCCAACGGTTCTTGGTCCAGAGTCGGTCGGACGTGGGGTGCGTTTCCCAAGGGCGTCGTCCCCTAAGGGAACAACGGGTATAGTCTGCATTGTTTCAGATGGTGAAGAGTCGCTCAAGTTACGATGGACGTTGCCTGCTGCCCTCAAGCCCAAAATCGGGTCCCCCGTTACTTTCGGCGTCCCGGATCGCCCTGCGTCTCGACGAGCATCCATGCTCTGGGGGCACTTATCCTGTAACCGGCTCCTGTCCTCGGTTTGGTCTTTTCTCACCGAGATTGGTTCCTTTACGCTGCTCAGGAGGCGGGAGTTCTGCGGAGGCGCATCAGCCGATGCGACATGAGATGTCCCGTGGTCATATGGTGGTCCCTTCTCAGAGCGGGCGTTAAGTGCCTGGTCTGTCCCCCTCGGTCGTGCCTGAGGCAACGCCGTTGAAGGAGGTATCACTATGGTGGGTGATTTTTTGTTCCCAGCTTTCGCTCGCAATGAGTTACTCGTCGAACGTTTAACCAGTTGCGCAGTCTTGGGGTTGGTGGCCCCCACTGCCTGTTTCGATTCTTCCTTAGATTCCAGCCTGGTAGTGAAGTCGCAAATGGGTATATTCGAATGCGTGTGTTCAACTACAGAAGTACAATAAGCCTGACTAGCGGGCGACGAATGCGTACCAGATGAAATCAAGTCTTTGGCCAAGTCAGTCGAATCGTTTACTGCTTGGCCTCCTCTTTTACCTCTTCAATCTTCGAGTTGGTCTTTTCCTCTGTAGCGACATGGTCCCAATGCCAATTGAGTCGCCATATTGCTTCCTCCTTCGTCTTTGGGGATTTAGGGCAATCCCGTTTGAAGTGTCCGATTTCGCCGCATCGGAAACACTTCACCTTGGCGTGTATTCTGTCAATGTCCATTGGTGCGCCTGCTCCTCTGTATGTCATGCCAGTTCCCGTTTTCTTTTCCGGGGTGCTGGTCTGCTGCTGCTGCTGACTTCCTTTTGTCAGCGTATTCGTCTTTGCTTGCTGCTTCCACTCTGTTAACTTTGCCCCTGCCCCTGATTCTGCCTTCCACGTTCACCAATTATGATCAATTCGGAGTATCCGCTGCTTCCATTGCTGGTAGGTAGTTGGGACATCCCCATCTGACGCATAGATGGTGTCTTTGGGGGAAGATCTACATGCCTTTTTAACCTGCGCCACCATCATTGGGTCAATCCTGATAACGCCTGCTTCGAATGTGAGAGACTTGAATTGTTGGAAGAATAAGTCGCCGTCGGCAAAGTTACTTTGTCGCAGTCTCTCCCATTGTGCGAATTTGATCTCGGCATTGGCGTCCTTCCAGAACCATCGTCTGACCTCGTCCACAAAGTTGTCATAGGACGGATAGAGTTGATCCCCATTAACATTCCTTCCCAATTCCCATGCGCATAATTCCCACCAGACTTGAGCGTCTTTGCGGAAGTGCAAGGCGCAAAAAATGACTTTATGAGAGTGATCGCGGAAGTACTGATTGTAAGAGGCAAAGTACATGTCGCACTGCGAGAAGAACCGAGCGATGTCGTTGGAGTCACCATGGAAATCCTCAGGCACCTTGACGATTTCAGGCTTTAGTGCCACCCATGGTCCTTGATTGGCTGCCGTAAGGAGCCATGGAAGAGGTGGGTCAGGTGGCTTGGGAGGTGACGGGAAACGAGGAGGGACCCATCTCGGCGGAGCGGCAGGTGGTACTGGCGGCCCGGTTGGTCCGGGTGGCCCAGTCGGGTGCTGAGGTTGAGCTGGTGGTTGGCCAGTTGGCGGTTGTCTGGATGGTCCCGCACTGTCATCGGTGGCAGCAAAGAGTCTGGACATTTTTTGCGTGCCGGGCGGCCCATACCCTCGGGGGTATGTGTAACTTGGCGCAATGTTTGCGTAACTTGGTGCGGTGAACGGGTAACTCGGTGTCACGTATGCGTAAACCGGTATGGAGGCTCGCTGTGGCGGCACTGGGGGTTCATCTGCCATTGGCTCAGGGGTATACGAAATCGGGGGTAAGTCAACCTGAGGCTGTTGATAACGTGCGGGGATTTGAACCGGATGGTTTGGGTGGATCATGTTGTAAGCCTGACTAGCGAAGTGCCTGGCTTCTTCTTTTATGATATAGTCCATATTATAAAACGTGTAATTGATTCCGGCTGGCGTCCTGATCCAATCCTGATCTGCCACTAGTTCTTTAAGAAAATGATTAAATAAGTTGAGTAAGGAGGCACGGAGGAGTATCTCAGGGGTTTCGACCATTTTACCCATTGACAGAAGGTACAGGGCCCTGGTTGTTGTCATTGGCGTGATCGGTCGAGGAATTGTCAGGGATCTGCGGGGTTGGAACGGGTGAGGGGGAGGGACTTCCATGTCCAATAATTCCGTTGAGGTATTCGACTTCGGGGAGTACCTCTGTGCTGGTGTCGGTGCTGTCGGCGGAGTAGTAAATTGTTTCCCCCCGGCTATCAACTCCAACTCGGGGGTTACGCTCATTGACCTCTCTGAATGCAGCTGCTCGCTCTGCTTCCGCCTGTCTCCTTTCTCTGGTGTACGCGCTTTGCGGCTCGTCACTGCTTCCGGTAGATTCTGCTGGCCACTGATCTCCTGGCCTCCTCCCAATTCCCGATCCTTCGGCAATGACGACCCGTCGTCATGGAACGTTGAGCCTATTGGGTGCTCACTGCTTGAACTCTGGCAAGGAGTCTCGAGGTGGGGTGGGAGGCTGATCGGGGACTGATACGGGTCGATCCCAGTATCCAGTGGCAACGTAGCAGTTGAGGCTTGGCGAGAGACTGGGGACTGGGACAACGGGAGGTTCCGGGTGCTGCTCCGCTGCTGGCTCTCTTGTTTGATAGGGGTTACCGTGCTGAGGGAAGAAAGCCGTGTAGGGGAGATGGGTATTGTTCCAGAGAAGGCTAAGCTCGGACGCGGTTGCTGAATCTGCTGCGGGAGCCCTAGGACAACAGCGGGTAGGTTGCTCAGAGACGGGGGAACCTCGTAGGCCTCTTTCCCCCAAGCCGAGTCGGACAAGGTACCTTGCCAGGTCTGCGGCAATTGAGGAAGGAATGGGTCATATTGGACGGGAGGTATTTCCGGTACTCGAGTGACGGGATGACTCTGGAGATAACTGGATAAAGGGGAGCCTTGCTCTGGCAGCATCTCCATCGCCTCCTTTGTGAATACTGACTTCCACCTCCCTAGGAAGGTCCTCTTGGTTCCCCCCGTGGAAGCGAGGGTCGAAGTCGAGCATCGATGTTCTGCGTGAGGGTACGGGTGCCCTGTGATGGACTGCTGGTGGCTGCCGTGGGAGGACATGGAGATCGAGAGATTGGAGGGAGTGGTTGCTGTGTTGGTCATCGCGAGGACGGGGGTATATCCCAAGGCAAAAGAGGATTGCGAGTACGAGGGTCATAATAAAAATGGTGAGGCTTACGCCAAGGATGGCTGCTGTTAGGACTATTTCGAGGAGGGTCCACATGTAGGCTCCCGGGTAGAGAGCAAGGTGAAGCTTCGAGCTAATTGTTAGACTCAAACTCCTAATTAAGAGTAGATAGCGGCTGTCTCGCGTTCAGGCAGTCACCACTAAATCCCTTTGTCAAAAGGAGCTAAGGCTAGGCACTAGTTCTGGGCTCTGATTAGATAATGAAGTTTGATATAGATTAAACGTTAGCTCGAAGCTAGGGTATATACAACGAGCGCTAAGCCTTTAAATACTGTGAGTTGTGAGTCTATACATAAGTCGTCCGTGAGAGATAGAAACGGATAGAATCCGATAGAAACGTAGCACGCAATAACAAAGCGATAGCATGTGGCTTTGGAGCAGGTGTCCAGTTACCCCTATGATAGGCGGTCTGGGTGGCCCGGTGAGATAAGATAAGGAAAAAGTGAATAAATCATAACAGTTTTGTACTAGAAACTAGCAACATCAAGTGTTCATACCTGGATACACCTATAGGTCATACCTTCACAGTAACATCTCATGCACGAGATGATCATTTTGCCACATAGAAGATCAGCATCTATTCTTGTACACTACGTACAGACCTAGGGCATCCCCGTTGGGGTAGTCAAAAAGGGTGTGCTGCGATGGACATCAACATGAGAAGAATGAAAGAAGAATTGGGCTTGCACATCTCCAACCATGCCATCAAGGATTGCTTTTCGGGCAACGACATCAAGATCTTAGCATCAAAGCCTGCTTCTGGGAAATGGAATTTCTTTACATGTGACCAAGGGCTGGTGGTTATGGTGTTGGCGATCACAATGTATCAACCAAGGACTCATGGCCCAGTTCTAATTGTCGCTGCATTGAATAATCTCAGTTGCCTTCTGTCCAGCCAATGCTCCATGGGCGCACAGCCATAATATTTCCTTAGTACTGATGTCAACCCATATAGACTTGATGTCCGGTTACAGCAAGAGATGATCTCTATTCTGCTGTTCAAATAGATATCGTATCACGTAGATGCACAGCGGTCAAGGTAGCCAATAATGTTGCAATATACATCATCCAGAGACAAGCTGGAGACAAGACCTTCCCGCATGTGATTGTGATACTAGAGTGTTAGTGTACCAATCATGTATTATCTACACCCGGTGTTCACAGTAGTGGGACCGTGCCATGTAATGCTACCTACCTACCTACCTACCCGCGGGTGCGGTTCATGGACTGCAGTCTAAGATCAGCGCTTAACTTTTGCTTATGCGCGAAAAAGGGATGATGATAAACTGTACGGTGTTCATGGAAGAGAAATCCCACCAGCAAGCCGTGTTTGTCAATGGTGCTTGACTGATGATGGTCTTCCTTTTGATCCCGCGCATCGTCTCAGCTTGTCTTCCCTCACAAACACGCGTCACACATCAGTGCATCAAGCTCGAGTTGCCACCGCTGGGATCTATCAGGGTCACACCGTTTCCTGGTTAGTGATAATAAGAGAAGAGGATGAAGACAGATGCGTGTCGCATGAGCTGCCACAAAACTCATTTTTCCTTTATACGAAAATTTATAGATTGTGAAACCTTGTGGTATTTGGAAAACAGTGAATACTAAATAACAATGCAATGTTCATGTCCATGTGGCAAGGCAGTCAGCCGAAAATAAACAAGGATTAATCTGTGCCCGAACAGGTCCACGAAGCCTTCGAGTAGGAGGAATCATTAGCAATCAACCAAAAAAGATCTAGAAGAAACACGCACATCATGCGTGCTAGGCGTTGCGACGCTTAAGTACGGTGACCGGCCAAGACATTCAGCAACGGTCACGAGTTTATAGCCTGCACCTAGCAGAACGTCAAGAGCATGCGGGAGAACGGTCGTGCTGTAATTATGTCAGTATGAGACTCATATCATTGTGGTTATCGTAACCACTCGCCTAGTCGTTTCTAGATATATCAAAGTCAAATTGATCCTCATTAAAGACACGGAACCAAACTACTCACGGATAGTCTCATGATTCAGCGTCAATATCGTGCTAGGGTGCTTAGCCACGAGGGTATCGTAATCCTTCTCGCTATTCGCAGCACTTTCTCCGACAGAATCCCCGGAGCTAGAAGTGGGAGTCACGTCACGTCACTGGTTGGTAGGAGAAATGCAAGCGTACTCGAAGTCCCAAACAATCGCACTCTGGTTGTGAGCAGCAGCGACTTGCAACACGCCGTTGTTGTAACTGCCGTACGGGGGTCTCATAAACGCGACCTTGACTCCGAGGATTTTCTCCAAAGCGACTGCATTAGCAGTTAGCCTTGAGTTTTAATTTGTGATGAATTTGCGAGGAACATACTATCAGTGAGAGTAAATTCACTTTCGACTGTCAACAACCCCGGGTTAGTAAATAGCTTGACGAAAGGGTGTCATCGAAAGATATACCTTGGGCTGTGGTCAGCGTAGCTAGATCTTTATGCGCCCATGTATGCCTGTATTCAAAAATAAGTCAATCAACCTCGTATTCGGACTTTATACCATCACTCACGAGCCGATCTGATGACCCTTCGAGTACGCGTTTTGTAGCGCTGCTATCTCCATGTCGTCGTATATACAGCCATCTGCGGGATACGTGCATGAGCACTGAGAATACCATTCACCACTTGTTGAAGACTTACAGTTGTTGCCGTCTAAACAGTTCAAATGTGGTGGGTTCGAAGGTAACGTTAATATGGTACGTACTAACGAAGAACGTGCCCTTGACGCCTTTAGCATCGAGAATACCGACGATGTTTTGTCTAAAGACCACCCCATGAGTAGGGAACACGACCTACGTTGGTTTGGAAACGTACGAATAGATGTAAGGACCGTCATCGAATGTCAGAGCAACAGTGTTTGGAACTGTACAAGAGGTGATCACACCACTGGTCTGTCGTTTCGTGGCGTGCGAAAAAGCTGCAGTAGCCAATGCAATCGTGAGGAGAGCGGAAGACAGCATCTCGGTGATATGTATTTGAATAGGAAAGTCGTTTGAGGGAAACGTTGGATACAAAAACAACGGAATCCAGTCGGACCTTTTATATGAAATCGTTAGTGCACACTCGACACTAACCGGATGCTGCTAAGACTTACGAGGCGATGACCACGTTCCTGCGAATTGTTTCAAACCCCGAGTGGCCTTCAATAGCGGCGGGAAGTGAAGTGGGTCTGCGTGATTCAACGCACTACGTCCCTCCACGCTTCTTCGGAGATTCTGTCTCGATGTTTCCTCCAGAACTGTTGAGTAAATGGCCACCGCCCCATAAGCATTAGGCAAGGCGTATCTTTGAACGGGACCCTAGGAGTCGATGGGACTTGGAAGTCGGTGTCGGGTGGCGCCCCGTAGCCAAAGTCTCCTTATCACACGGGAGGTTCAACTTCCTGTGCGACTGGAATATCCGTCGAGAGCACCGATGAATCTGAAAAGGAACGAGATTGTTGGCTCCACCGGAGCTGGAGCTCTAGATCAGAACTATTTAGCTGCAGTCGGCGGAAATCAGTGGAATTACCGTAGTCCTGTCTACTCCATATCCCCAGTGTTAGTAGTCCGGTTAGCAGAAGATGCACATGTCTCTACCTGCACAACACAAAGCGGGGACAGTAAGGCGGAGCGCATGTCGATACCCCTCTCATTAGCTTAGATGACGGGTCACAGGTGTGCTAGTAAATGTTTTCGAGAAGCAGATAAGAAATGGGGCCTTGATGCACCACATATTCATATTTCAACGCATCAATCTAGATTGTTTCGAAGGAAAGGGAGTGAGTCGGAACAAAGAAGGAACACAATGACAGCGTAATTTGGGCAGGATGGATTATCAGCGCAATATCGTGTTTTTGTTATTGGAAGTGACAGCAGGAGACAAATACTGGAAAGCACAGCTGTCCTTCAGGTGCGGACTACCTTCGTAGCAGCAACGTGCAGGAGAAACAAAGTAGAAAGCGGATGGTGGTTGGTGGTAGGTGATCATGCCGTGTTCGGCAACATGGACACGATGCCGCCAAACAAAGACAAGCCATCCGATTTTCAAATACTTCCTTTCTCCTTCGCCACCAAGCCAGTACTGTCCCTTTACACCCATAATTTCTCTCTCCAACGCTAGCCATGCGCCTTAATCAATTCTCGTCACACTCATCATGTTGTCAGCTTCGGACATTACCTCGCAGCATGACAGAGCATTAGAGATCGCTTGGTAATGTCTTTCTTACCTGATAATTCCGCCATCTTGCTAACCAATAAATAGCCTTTTGCCTTTCTGTCGACTCCCCATTCTCCCTTTCTAACATGGCAAACAAACCCGTTGCTGTTATCGCAGGTGAATTACCCTCGCAGTGGTAGCAAGCCACAGTACTGACGCTTGGCGTGCTATAGGTCTTGGTTCCGGCTCTGGTACAGGCGCGGCAGTAGCGTATGTTTTCTGGACTCCTGCTTCCGCTTTGATTGTCTGACTATCCATAGTCGTCTCTTTGCTAAAGAAGGCTATGCCATCGCTCTCGTTGCGCGTGGTGCCGACTCTCTCAAGACCCTCTCGGACGAGATCATCGCTGCTGGCGGGACTGCCGCTCCGTTCCCTATATCGTCCTACAGCACCACGGATGTTAATGGTGCTTATACCCGAATCCATGATCACTACCGAGGCCAACCCATCCGCGTCGCCCTCTACAATGCCACACACGATGTCTGGAAACCGTTCCTTGATATCACCCCGGAGGAGGTCCAAGGCGTCGCACAGACGAACCTTGAAGGCGCGTTCGCATTCTCAAAGAATGTTATCCAGGCATTCCAGGCCAACCAGGTCGACGAGAAGGGAAAGAGAGGGGCACTGATCTTCACAGGAGCCACGGCGAGTATCAGAGGGAATGTCACGACCAGCGCGTTCTCGGCTGGGAAGCACGCGTTGAGGGCGTTGTCGCAGAGTCTGGCGAAAGAGTTCGGCAAGCAGAACATCCATGTGTCCCATGTGAGTACCTCTTTTGAGTGTTCTTTTCTGGCTGCTGACTCTGATAGGCTATCATTGATGGTGGTATCTTGACGAGCTCAGCCCGCGAGCGTCGTAATGATCCAAAGTGGGCACAGAATGAGGACGTGAGGCTGTCTCCAGACGCGATAGCAGAGGTACGTTCGTTCTTCGTCGCCGCTGCATAGTGCTGAGCTTCGTTCCTAGTCCTACTTGCACCTCATCAAGCAACCTCGTTCAGCCTGGACCTGGGAATTGGACTGTAAGTCTCTCTTACGCCTTCACTTCAATAAATCGCTGATATATGAGACCTTGTAGTACGTCCCGCGCATGAGAAGTGGTAAAAGTTGCCAGTTCTTATGCTATTGTACTATACTACCAGTTGTCTTCTCCGTAGAGTCATGAACGAAGATTTTTCTCCCTCTCACGGGCGTGACAAACTGCTTGAAAGGGCAGAAGACTGCTATTATTCCAATGCTTGTCGCGCTCTAATGCCTTGTGAATTCTTATCGGCAGTCAATATACTAGTAGTGTGATGGACATCGCTCTGCCGTCACTACACCCTTCACGAAAATCATCACGCGGTCCACCGCGTCCACCCGCGACTGTGTCCGTAACCGACATCCTAACTCTAACCCGATACAAGAATTGCCGGACCTATAACACGTACAACTTTGTCTTCAAAACACTCACTGGATTCAATATCAATTGTCACATTCGAATTACCTTCCCTGACAAGAGCTCTTCGACACGTCATTTCGACGGATATACGCGACCAACGAAGATTGCCAATGCGCCAAAATCAGCTTCCGGAGTTGCGGCTGGGGAAGACTGCTCATGAAGATCATATCTGGCATCGCGGATCCGTCAGATGGCCTTCCATCGATCTGTTGACTGGAAAGTATTACGAGCTGAGGAGAGCAATTTAATCATCATCGCAGTGGGAGACGATATCTCTAACTGTAGGAACCAGCGGCTACGTGGTCGAACCAGGTTTTCCTCTTGTCGTCTCGCAGTTCTGTGACTCGATCTCATTGCTACTTGTTCCGCCGCGTCTCGGGATGAAGTACCCCCTCACAACCGAACTCCTACATGGTATGATATCCAGGAGCTTATTGATATTGCCGGAGACTAAACTGAGGGTGTAGGGAGAAAAGATGCTTATTGACCGTCATTTTCCATGATGCGGCATAACTCGCAAAGACGTTCGGCGAACATAACTCTCAGGAGATATCTCATTCAACGTTCACTTTATGCGACGATTTGTGTTAATTATCAGAGAGGGTCTTGTTCTTTCTTCTGGACACGGCTATGTTCTCTGGGAGGACCGTCTGCGACTTCAGGACAATCTTCATGATGTGGTGCATCATCATATTTTCAATCCACGTACAGGCGTCACTATTCATCCGAGTGCCGTACTCTCTCCGACGTCCATCAACAAGGCACCTCAAGCAGTACGCCGCCATCGTTTTGTAGTTCACTCATTCTTCGACTTCCAAAATCTGCCTTCCAGTATCCACGGGAGTCCTTAGGCTATAATCGAAGTGCGTCCTGATGAGAATGAGATCTGTTACCGAAAGGGAGAATCTCTGGGTCCGTCCGCACTATATCACACCCAGGTAGAAATGGGACCTAGGAAGCCGCTCGCTCGCTCTCGGAGTCATATATCGTGGAGAGGTTAGGCGCAACTGTCTGACACATCACGCGAATGTCTTGTCGAGGACCTCAGCTTGGGAATGTTATATCTATGGTTCCGAAGACGATAGGTGTACTGGTCTTGCACGTCTACGATCATCGGGGTCAAGGACCGTGCTGACATTACCACAATCCTGAAAGGTCGGATAGCCTTTTCTCGGAACCTTCCATCTAGACGGTCGCTGTGTCCTTCCGATCATCATTTCCGCGACTTTCAGTGTATCAGAGTCGTTGCATAGTACCGATTCTTGAATGATTCCCTTTCTCAGTACATCCAGGAACAATGGGTCAGACAATCATATATGCAGGATGGAGAAGAATACAGAGTCCACCAAGCTCGCACGCGTCTCCGTCATTATCTCCACAAACTAGCGACTGAAATCGAAGCTCGAATCAAAACATACACTTAAGAAAGATGAAGTACTCATAAAGTGCTGCCGCATCGTCACTGTCCATTCCGTCAAACATACCATCTTCCATCAAATCCTCATCGTATTCATCGTAATCATAATTGTTCTCGACAGGAGATTTCTTAGGCTTGGAAGAGGAGGGAACCGTTTTGCCGGACGCTGAGACAACACCGTCGTTTTGCTTCGCAGGGGATTTGCCCATATTCTTGGCACGACCCGGAGACTCGTTCGAGTCTTCCTTCGTTTTCCCCTTCGATGTTCCAGGAAGCGGTGGTGCTGAGGTGGACGAGTCTCCAAAATCTGTTTCAGCCGATATCTTTCCCCCTGTTTTCTTTGCGGTCTTCTTCGGCACCTTTTTCTGCTTCAATCGCTGTTCCAGGGCTTCGACCTCCCCCGTGTTATAATACTTCACAACCGCGTTCTTTTCGCCCCTCTCCGTGCGCACAGGGCGGAGTGTGTCTAGGTCGACGATCTTGACTTTGTACCTCTTTGTTGCTTCGCTGCGTACCTAGAGGACAATGGGACGAGTGAAGAAGTTCTAATTCCGAGTCCTGACTTACGATTTCTTCTGTCCCATCTGGATCAGCGAGTTTTGTTGAAGCCTTGGGCATGGTGTTGATCGTCAAGGTGGTCGAATTCCAAGTCAGCCGACTCTGAGACATGTGACAAAATGAGTCGCTAAGACTGAGACAACAACGGTTACAAGCGCCTGCGAGAAAGGTAGCAATAAGTATATCAAGTATATCAAGGTAGGAACTTGGAAGACGTTATGATATGAGCTACTATCGGATGTAGATGAATGACATAGAGTCAGACGATGCTACGGATAGTCGAAAGGTATTCCGATGTGATTTTCAAGGAGAGTTCTTTTAGTAAAAGGGTGGGAGTTGTGGGGCTGATGTAAAGCACGGATACCAGGACAGAAGACAGGCGCATTGTAGACGCTACGTCTCTCTGTATCTATTTTCTGAACCAGGAACCGGGAATGGCGCGTGTGTTTGAGGACTGGGCAATGTTTTACTGGAGTCCATTCCCACTGTAAGCGACCGAGTACTCCTTGCAGGACCTGGGAAGATCTCCTTCGCCAAATTGGACGTCGAATTCAGCAATCATAACATTGTCATTCTCTATATGCTGATGGGCAGATGATAGTAACAAACAAAGCTGTTAGGAAAGTCGTCGGTGCGAATGTTTAACCTTGGAGGGAAGAAGGTAGAAAGGATCTCTCTGTCCGTTCCGTGGTAGGTGCATCTCTCAATAAAGTAGTAACAAAGCCGAACATGTGCAAGCAAGGTCCAATTTACGAATATCGTCATACCCGGGATAGCGCATCGAAGGATCGACCACGAGATACACGTTGACTCGATCATTTCATACGTTGAATAGTGTGATATCGCCGAAGGTTTCTCCGAAATAAACGTGTCTGAAGGTACTGTACACCCTGACTTGGTCAATCACCTCGTTCGGTCGGTGGAATACCCAACGGCCACTGTTTGTACAGATGGTTTGTTATTGTACACAGTCCAGAAAAACTTAACACTTAATACAGACGAAATGAGATAAGTCACCTCAAACCTTTGCAAAGGTTTCTTTCAAACTCTTGATTGAAGGCGTGAAGAAGTATTCACTGCCACGAGGAACAACAAACTCCTCTGTCAAGGTAAGCTCGACATTGGGATCAGCAGGATCAGTTCCCGACAACATTCTGATCCCTCCGTTCCCAGCCTGTCCGATGATAGGATCGAATCTACGGAAGGCATCAATTAGTACTGCAGGATCATCTAGGATAGCGATAAATAGCCGTACCCGGGCGTAGCAGGTGTTTTCTCAAAGGGCGGGAAGGTGACATTATTAGCCCAGCCTATGCACATCAAAATCAGTCTAGTTCCATCATTGAGTATCAGCGCACGTACTATGCTGAAGGAACTGGAAAGCATCGACGATACTGCTCTGATAGCATATAAAGAGAAGACCTCGTCCATGCTGCGCCTTCCCTTCTTCCTCGCTTTTCGTGACCTCGGGTCCAAACTTTAATGCCGCGACGGAGGATTCGCCTATTCTCAAGAGAGATTGGAGGGTCCGCGTCTTCGAGGTCTGCGCGAGGCAGGGTCTTGCGAATATGAGCAGCAAATGGGCACCGAGACTGATCGTCTCGATCCCCTTGGAAGCGGGGGTCGTTGTTCCTGACACGGAGTGAGCACAATAAAAGGTACAGATGAATAGAAGATTACATACCTCAGAGGATCGGCAGCAAGTTCGGGATCATCTTTGAGTGGCGTGATATCTACAGATAGTACTTGGGAATACGAAGGATTCAAACGACCTGCTTTGACGTACCGATGGGTGCACCTAGCAAAGATACAATAAGATATCATTCAAAAGAAGGAGAAGGAAACGTCGACTCGCCGCTCTTCCACCTTCCGACCATCCTCGCGCCCCTCAGTTCACTACCATCCTCAGGTGAAACCCCGGGGGCAATAATAGGATGCTTCTTCAAGAAATCACCAAACTCGAGCACAAACTGGAAATAGGTACCGGAAGAGTAGGAAGCTCCCATCCTTTGCCCAGGCCGCCCTAGTTGCCGCCCTCGGATCTGCAAGGTCTCCGGCAAGCAAAGCACCTGCCCTTACAGGTTCCGGTCCCGGAGGGAGGATCTTTATCAAATCCAATGACGGACGGGTTTGATACACCGTCAAGGAACCCAAAGCTAGCAATTACCACATAAGATTTGTGGCAGGAGAAGTAGCATCGAAGGAAAGTCACTGCTCATGCGCTGATACCGCTCCTGGCCTGACATCCCCTTGGATATGAGTGACTTCATGGATGGCGAGGCCGAAAAGAGCTCAGATCTCCAGCAGTTTGTTGCTGACAGTAAGACGGCTGTCCCCGGCGACGAGGATGACTGCATCGATCTTCTCCTTGAACGTTAACGCCGGCTCCCAGTCTGGAAGAGAGTCATCTCCGAGTTTGTCTCCAAGGTTTACAGCAGCGTCTTTCAGCTGGCTGGTCTTGAAGGCAGAGTCATCAAGCGCATCAGTATCGTTGATGCCGAGCTGTGTGGAACGTATTAACATTCTAATTTATTCACTGTGGAGAGAGATTTCATACCTTATCAATGCCAAAGCGCGGGAAGGCGATGTTGACACCAACCATGGGGATAAGAGTGGGTTTCTCGCCCTGGGGCAGTGTTGACCTTAAGGGTGAGGGCTTAATTAAGGATGCCCTTAATAAGGCCTTAATAAAAGCCTTAATTAGCTGTCACCGAAGTTCGCTATCTTAATTAAGACTTAACATGATCATGTGATCTGATTGGAGAATTTATTTTCGCAAGACTTTCAATCTGCTTCCGAACACCTATGCCTGCTCCCTCCGGTCCTCTATGGAAATTCTTTACAAGAGCCCAGTCAAGCAGAATCAGCATCATTATAAGGCCTACTGTTACGGGTGTCTGAATACTCATCGTCCTCTTACTGTGAACAGTGAAATTACGCCCAAGAATGTATTACAATTTCATGAGGAAGACTGGTTTGTATCAGGTACAACCTTAATGCTATCTGAGGGAGGTAGCCTCTCATTACCTGCAGCATACGCTACCATTGGACATCTCCATGGTGAATGCTCGGCTTTGTGCACACGCTTCCTCAAATGTAACAATGCGTCAGTAGAAGGAAAAGCAGCGGGTAAGCAGGATCGGAACTTACAGAAGAAGAAGAAGGCGGAAGATAGTGATGCGGATGACGAGTCAGCAGATGGCAGTACTCGGCCCACTAAAAAGCGGCACCTCTTCGAGAACATCAAAAAAGCAATGAAGCAGTCGGAACTCAAAGTTTATCGAGGGATCGACATACCCTTCACAGACGAGCAAAAAGAAGAAATTCACCGACAGTTCTGCCGTGCCACCATCTCTGCCAATCTTCCATACCGATGGGTTGAGGATCCGGAGATCATCAAGCTCCTCTTGATGTTTCGCAGTCGCGCAGACAGCGTGATTCCGTCCAGGAAAGTCCTTGCTGGGCGTCTCCTTGATCGAGAATATGACCGGGTTCAGGAGGAACTGAAGGAGGAGATGAAGGGTAAATATGTATCCATCTCGTAAGTGATAGCATCTATTCATGCTATAACGACTCACAAAGAATAAATGCTAGGTCGGATGGTTGGAAAGACAACTCTAAGAATTCTGTCACCGGAGTTGATACGTCTGTCAATGGCACCGTGAGTTAAACGAGGAAAACTGGGCGCAACTGGCTAATCTTCTTCGAAGGCTTACCTTATTGATGTTCAAAATACCACTGCAAGTAAGAAGGATGGAGAATCCATGTGCGCAGCTTTTGAGGAAATGATTGATCGTGCAGAAAGAGTGTACAGATGCATTCCAGTCGACATGGTTACTGATGGCGATGGTGGCAGCCAGCGTGGTCGAGATCTGTTGTCGACAAAGCGTCCATGGATATTCACGCCACCTTGTTCTTCGCATCAGGTAAGATTTCAGTAAATCTAAGTGATAATGGGGAAAGCTAATACCGTATTACTATCCGATAGTTCCAGCTTATTCTTGGTGACTATTTCACGGAGAGTGAAATCGGGGCGACAATCACAGAGCAGGCAACAGATTTGACTGGACGGACCCTTGGACATCAGAGAGTCAAATCAATCTTCGATAGGGCGCAGGAGTTCAAGAACAATGGGAAAGTTTGGGCATACCTCGTCGCAAATCTGACACGATGGACGACTCATTCTCTCTCCTTCAACCGCCTTATCATCTTGAAGCCATCCCTTCGCTACGCTGTTGCTATTGGTGAGGAGGAAATCGTTGACGCGCAGGTTGGGGCTGAAAAGGACCGCCGAAAACAAGATAAGCTCACCAAATCAGCCAAAGACCACTGCAAAATAATTGACAGTGCGGAGTTCTGGACATCATTGGAGCAGGTGGCTGATGATATCGAGCCCATCTGTTACGGCACAAATATAAATCAGAGCGACAAAACACGTCCGGACCAAGTTGCACTCACCTTCGCAGGGATATACCTTCACTTTGAACGTCATCCGGATAGGACGATTGCAATCGGGATGAGAAAGCGTATTGAGAAGCGGTGGGCTGCCATGGATCAACCCATGTACATCTTCGCATTGATACTGAATCCCTATGAACGGACTGATCGCTTCGGGGATAAGGCCGGAGCAAACGTCTTCACGCTGAACACAGACATTATCGCCGTAAGATGGTTTTCACTTTCGAAAAGCTGACACTCACCATTTTGATTGTAGCTTTGGAACCATGTCAAGTCTCGTCCGCCACCAAATGCCGATACTATGACCGAAGAAGAAGAGAGAGATTGGGCAGCTTCGAAGCTTGCAAAAGAGAAGGAGATGTCGGAGGCCTTCTTGCGGTACATGCAAGGGACTGGCGTCTTCGCTCAGTGGGAGAAAAACAAGGCCCAACTTGAAAAGACTCACGTACCGTCCTTTTTCTTCTACTAAACCACGCAAATGATAACAACCACACCAGGGTAACAACCCTATACTCGTATGGGAACAACTTCGAGGAACGCCCGAGACTGCGGAACTGGCAGATTTCGCTGTCCTTTTGCTGGAAATATCGATAAACTCTGCTGGAAACGAGCATGATTTCTCCAATTTCAAGATCAAAAAAACATGCTTACGGAACAGACTAGGCTTGGAAAAGCTGCAGAGGATGTCCGTGGTGAGCACTCAAAGATATTGTTTGTTCATGAAAGCTCACCTGAAGAATACATTGGTGCTAGTATTCGGAAGGAACACGTCTCAAACGGGCTTGCTGAGTCACGAGAAAAACGTCAAAACCATGCCACAGAGCGAGTTCAGCAGCTATTGGCTGTACCGCGCTATGCGGATGCAATTGAAGAAGGGAGAGACCTGCCTGTTCTTCCAGATCATGAATGTCCCTTTATTCAGGGCTCACCTCAAGCTATTCACCCCCCTCGTAAAGACAACTGCGCAAGTCGTCGCTGATCACAAGACCTTGTGATCGTCGATGGTCTTGCGATCAGCGACGACTTGCGCAGTTGTCTTTACGAGGGGGGTGAATAGCTTGAGGTGAGCCCTGAATAAAGGGACATTCATGATCTGGAGGAACAGGCAGGTCTCTGTCTTCTTCGGTAACCCGCCGCTTTCAACGTTAGAGTTAGTACGGAACGCGACTAGTAGATGAGGTGGGACCTACAGAACATCACCCTGGATATTGTTGAGGTCCAAGAGGTTGGGTGGCAGCGAATGCAGCTGACCCGGTAGCTGACTGGGAGTATGCGTGACAGGTAGATGTGTCGATGACTGATGCCCCAGACGCGCTTATATAGGCCAGGTGTTGGTCCATGTGATTTCGTAAATTCCTACATTTCAGTGAGCCTGTTATAGGTCACACAACATTGATCCACTACTGCCGCTACAGCCTCAATAGGTCCTTAGTAGCTTTTCCTATACAAATCGCCATTCAAAATTAGATTGTGTCAACCACAACAGCCGCACCTGGTTTCCTTACTTGAGATAATTCTTGGCAGACAAACCGTTGAAATATCAACGCGTACTACCGCTTCATCAAACTGTGGAAATCAGTACTCAAAGAATATTCGTGACCGCGAATATGATGCCGAATAGGTACCTGCGGAATGTGAACCATCAATATTTTACAATATGCAAGGGCTAAACAAACGACGCACATGCCCTTGGATGACATCCGGAGTTCCTGGACAAGTGTACTCAAAAGTGACTCCAAACAAGCGCCTGTCAATTGAATGTGGCGCGGCGCCATCAAAACCGGGACGTGCAATGCACGTTCTTGCCTACGGAAACTGTGAACCAGATATGTATATGATACCATGACTCTCTGGAGGTTTGAAAACTTACAGCGCCGAAATTCTACACCCTCAGACAATATAGACGAATCTTCCGTGTTCTTCGTGATCAGTTGCAGTCTAGGAAGTAACCGCAACTATACATGTGGGTGAAAGAGAGCATATACGTCTTAGGCCAGCCACGAATGATGGCTTTACAGGTGCGAAGGGTGTTGTCGCTGACATGTGGATTGGAACTAACGCATAATGATCAGGTTCCGGCCAGTGAAGGTGCTTTCTGCAAAAACCTGATCACCTAGGTCCGTTACTATGATAATTGGCTCGGAAGCTACACGGGATAGAAAATAGCAAGTTCTTCCCCACACTCGGAGAATTTTGTAGTCTTTCTGAAACCCCAGGTATGATAGTGATCTACATATAGCACTCAGCAGACAAGGTGTTGAGAATAGGCGTAGTATAGACAATGTACGAGCTAAGTACAACTCGAATAAAGTCTACAATACAAGAGTAGCGAGGAGAGTTGTAAGTTCAATTTACCTACGAAGGAACCCGAGTAGATCTAGCAAGCGCTAGGCGTAGCTAGAAATGTCCAAAAAGCGCTAGGCGTAATTGGATAGTGGTTCGTTCGACAAGCGCTAGGCGTAGTCGAACTTAATCACTCAGGTTCACACGAAGTAGTGGAGTTAAAGGTAGTAAATTCAGATGCCCCTTGGGGCATATCCGTATGAGTTAAATACAAACACATTTGTTCTAGAATATACTAGTAGGAAATTTATAGAAGAAACGTCGAGAAATTTCTGTAAGTGCGTAGAAAGAGAAAGAAAGGTAGGGAAAGTGAAGACTAAATATAGTGATTAGTAAGTATCCATAACACAAGGAGGATGATGAGGGTTCGTGATGACGCACCGAGGAGAGGGTTGTAAGTTCTCAACGTCGCTGGGTATGACAGCGGTAAGCTTGGTAGCTCTGTCAGGATTCCGTATAACAGAACCAAACGACGGGAAGGGCCAACTAACCCTCCCGCAAAGCAGAATATGTCCTCGGTGGTGATGACCTCATTGTGGAGGAAATCATAAAAAATGTTAGGATGTCGATTGTTTGACTGGCTTGAATATGTATTTCGTTTTCCGACCGGAGGGCTCAGTTTAGCAAGGCATCTCCTAAAGATTGACAGTATTGAGGCTTGGTATATTCAATAATTGACGCTCTATGACGCGGAATTAGACTGCAAGGACACGGAAATATTCAGCGTGTTTCATACTGTATAATGGTAAAAGATCTGACTCGATGATTGTTCGGCGTTCGGCAACACACGTATGAGTTTGAAGTCAAATATGCATTGAGTATGCGAGGGGCAAGGAGAGATACGTGGATTGAGGACGCCGTCTCGCAAAACATGAGTTTATAACTTTTCATATAAGCAAACGGATGTATGAAACAGAAGCCCAGATGGTACCGATTTTTTCTTGCAGCGTTGAACGTTGAAGGTTCTCTCGAAGAATGGTAAAGTTGTTATTTATTTAATTAATAATAATTCAAGCATGAGGCACGTGCTTATGACGTCACATCCATTTCATGTCCTTGTCCTTGTCAACCACGACGATCGACCACCGCAACGACGACAACGACAGTGGACCCATGGGCCATGCCTGGATCAATGCCAACCAGAAGCCCTTGCCTTCGCTGCCATCCACCATGCGAATACTTTCTTCACTGACTATCACCAAGTACTCCGGCGGCAATGTAACACAAACGACGACATAGGAAACCTATGGATAGAAGGGAGGGCGTGTCACCGCCGGGTGCTAGAATACCTTGGCATAGACTGAAATTCTTGACCAGGCGCTGGATGAGATGGGGCGAGTCTTGCTGCCGGTGTTGGCCACCACAACGAGCAGAGTGGATATTCTAACCAACTCGAGGGTTGTCAGCGACGTCACCTTATGGCGAGAAAATCTAAGGGAGAACGAAGCCAAAAGTTCTGCGGTTCTAATTCACCTTCACATCGAGCACCGACAATAAGAACCAGTTGAAGACTACAAATTCTATGTCGTTCGCGCCGACACTAGGAATCATGCCCAGAACAAAAAGTGACCGTGGAATTCAAAGTCTGAGTTGGAGTCTTGGATGGGTGGGTGTGTGTGGGAAGGCAAGGTCCGTCGCTATCATTGTTGTACATCCACTCTTTCCTCACTGTACGAGTCTAGGTCGAACCGGCAGTTCTTTAACAGACGCAGAAACGAATCATTTCAGAGATGCGGCTGAAGATAAACATCGTTGTAATCTTGGCAGTCATTTGTTTATAGGACCCCATGTTGGCGGTGCTTTCGTTGTTATTGAATCGAATCCAGAGCCAGACAAAGAGATATGGAAAATCAGACTACACTGTGCAGTTCACCTGCATCGTTTGCCTTCGTTGGACCAAAGTTTCCTGCACGGGTCTGGGATTCCGCTCATATCCCCGTCGTCGATAAAAATTCTCTCGCCTATTACTACTGCGCCTATGACTTCGTCACCTGTGGAGATCTAGATGGATTCGTGTTCACACCTTTATCCTTGGCAGCGTACGCTCATGGTTCAGAAGTTTCTGCTCCGGCGCTCATGAACATTCGCGCGTACGGCGCCTTGGACCACCGGGTGCCAGGAAACTCTGGGCAGTCAGAACCTTGGCGTTAGCACCCCACGAAGAGCTCATAGGATGCGCCACTTCCAAGGCAGAAATGTCTACTTTCTCGCCAACATTTGCTTTTGCTGTCTGTTGCCAAGAAACAGGCGAACGAGCATATTCGGTACCGCAACCCCGAGGTGCTGGCATTGCAATCCTCTACCTATTATTTGCTGCCATTCACAAGTCCAAGCCTTACGTTTCCGCAGCCTTTGCGACTGTCGGGCATCGAGTGGTGGGTGCGGATGCGGGGACTGGTGTGTCTTGAGGATGAGAAAGAGGAGTACGCGCGATTTCTATGGACATGGGGATCACAGGTTGCAAGAGGTCGCCAGGGATGCCTTGCGTGCAAAAGGGAGAGATGCCACATGCCCAGTCACCAGGACGTAGGTGCATGTGAGTGTTAGTGTTCTCCGAGGCCAAAATGGTGCCTATTCGTCCTGTCGACGAAAGACACAAAACCCGCTGTACCTGAACTGTACTACATGCGGGTCGAAGGGCAGTAAGAAAACTTTCGGGAATGGCTGAGTTAGCATTTTCGAATCACATCTTCATTATCTTCTACCTAGTTTACTCTCGTCGGTTATCTGGGAGATCCTTTATTCCACATTTCTACTTATGTCAAAGCAGTGAACATTTATATCTGTACCTTTCGTGTTTAGCGTTGGATATCTTTTATTGACTAAATTTGATGTACAGGCTATCAAGATCTTTGAGCTTCTGGAACAGAAGAATATCGTCGGTGAAGGCGGACGATGTCCTACCCTGACCAAGATAAGATACAACTTTCAAGGCAAAGGGATGGAGGTACACTTCTGGTGGCAAGAACTGAGCGTATATGAAGCGCGCATGCCGCATGCATAGTGTGCAGGTTCTCGAAGGCAATGGTTCCCATTGCGGATCTTTGTTTTCATTGGAAGAGAAGGATGAAGGTCGGGATAACGATAAGGTCAAACTACGACGAGAGATCCGTGGCGACGTCAGCAAAAGACGTTCCTCAAGGTGTATGCTCAGGAATACCTTGAAATAAGGCCCGGCATTATTGACGAGGTGCGGATGAGATGGGACGAGCGGCGCTGCCAGCGTTGACGACGACGAAATCAGTGCACATACCTTCCTAAGCCGGGGTTGCCAAAGACGTCGCCTGTGCTGGAAAGGATCTACCTGCTGAGGAAAAACCAAGCTGCTAGTCATGTGGCGAATCTGACGACACCGAAGCTTCTGAACAACCGGAGCCAGTGGAATATTATGAATTCTATGTTGTTCGTGCCGCCACCAGGAATCGTACTCAGAATAAAGTAAAGGTCCAATTCCGAGAAGGAATATGGGATGGGCAGACACCTTTTGGTAAATAAGGTTCGTTGCTGTCAATCCCTCGTCCTCCTGTTCCTCACTTTAACCCTCGTAGATACTGCGAATCTTACTCGAACGGGAAGTTCCTCCACAGCTGCTTAAATGGACTAAGTCATAAATGCGACTGAAGGCGACGAAGGTTCGTTGGAATCGTGATAATACTCCATTTATCTCAACTCTCTGCTAAAGTACCCTGTGTCGGCGGTACCTTCATCGTCATGATTTCGAATCCAGCAACAGGTCACAGACAAGGAGATATGGCAGAATCAAATCCACTGCGTGGTCTACCTCCATTTTTTGCTTCTGCTGGAGCGAGCTTTCCTGCGGGGGTGCGGGGTACTGCTCAATTCGCCTATTACCCCTCTACACATGACGTCCTCACACATGGAGATGAAATCGGGTTCATCAAGGCACAACGTCTTCATTCCCAACAGCGTACGCTCGTGGTTTGATGGTTTCGGCTCCGGCGTTTACAGCCAAAGCCTTGGACCGCTCGGTACTGGGAAACCAGGGAGCGGTCTATTCGGACGTCACGATTCGGTTCGACTTGAAACACGAATGAGCAACAGCGATGATAGAGCGGAGCTCGAGAATGGAGCAACCGTGATATCGGCGCGGTTTCAACGCATGTAACTCTCTACTCTACCATTACTTGACCATAATATAAAATTAGAGAGTGACTCTAATTGTGTGACCCATCATATGATCGTGGCTCACGATCCAGGGACCTGGACCAAGCGTACACGGGCAAGAAGAATTCTGTGTGGTAGCCTGCATGGCTGCGTGGTCGCGTGGTCGCGTGGTACATCAGCGTGGTCGGCTGCGTGGTCTAGGGAATTTTTCACATAATAAAGTGACATTAGTTAGTGTGTTTTATCGCCAACTGGGACAGTCCTCGACACATCGAAGCGGTATCGATGTAAAATTCATAGTAACTCATGTCTACAACACTAGTTTAAGATCTTTAAGTACTTATAACGAGAGAGTACTTAGATTTCAACATAGAACCTACTCCTAATCGTATATATGTGCATTTAAGATGCACTAGTAACTAGAAACAATCGTTCCGAAGTTTAAAATACTGTGATTGGCAGAAGTTGAGCTTCGAAATAAATTTCCAACCCAGGTATGTTTACTAGAGATAACTCACGAATGAACACGAGATGAAGATAAGGATATCTTTGAGAAAGCATTCGGAGCATCATGCAGTATATACACATTAAATTAGTTGAGTTCAACTCGAGTTCAGCTAATGACCCGCGTGGCTGCGTGGTCACGCACCACGCTAGCGTGGTACCACGCAGGTGACCACGCTGAATTTCTAGTGCCCAGCGTACACCTACGGTGGGCTGTGGCTTGCTGGATTTAGAGCAGAGCTTGGGATCAAATTCATGGCGAAGATTAGTGACTAAATGTCTTCCGAATGATAATACAAATGGATACAAAGCAGACGAAGCCAAGTCAAGTTGCGATGATGGTTAGCAGGCGTCGATGGCAAACTCTCAGGTCAGTAACGGCGTTGAACCTGCGCGACAATCAATATGCGCCGAACATCAACTTCGATATCAAACCGGGAAGATCGGAACTTGCTCATGAACGCGACATTGGCATGGACCAAACGAAATCGATCTCAAAATAAATTTGAAAAGGATCTTGCAAAAGGACTTTCTGTTAGACCGCCTCTGAGGATGAAGCAAATAATATTTAAAATAGCCAATAATAAGTTATATAACACAGGTTCTGTGCAGCGACAATAGAAAAGATTCAGGAGACTATATGACGGTAGTAGCTTGTCGTATCCTGAACCATAAATTTGAAAATTTGAGGAATGCGGCTCGATCAACCAATTCTCTGCAAGTAAGGTTGGTTGGCATCAACCGTAGTGCAATCATTTTGATTGAATGTATCTGTTGCGACCACGGCAGTGAGCAATCAACAACACAAAGACCTATCAAGGACATCACTCACGTCCAGGAAGCTCCGCCAGACAAAAATGGGCGTTGTTTAGAATATTTGTGACCTTAATTTCTGCGAACTATGCTCTGACTCAGTAAAGAGAGCTCAGGAGAGAGACCAGAACGTACATCAGTACCGTCATTCAAACGGCGGCCCGGTTTCTGTGGCCCCTTATTCTGTTGCTCATCGGTAAAAAGGCTACCACAAACTAAGACAGTACTAGGCGGAAGGGGAACGTACATTGATAAAATTTCCCCAAACTGAACCGGATCCTGAACGAAGATTTCAGATGAAACAGCAACACTTATGATGCACATTGCAGAGGTAGAACACACCGACGTTGTCTCTTGCAGGGATACACCTCGTAGCGACATTCTTACCACCAGCATTAGAACTGGCCCAGGGCCACTCATCACATTGGTATCCGACGGCATGAGGAGTCTTAAACTTCTTGCTGCACCGGTTTGTATCGCCCCCGCAGCTGTTTGAGTTACGATGCACATCTGCAGCACCTCGGTCTGGCGCTACTCTACGAGGTCCGTTGTTACCTGCGGATAGGATATTAGCCTCACTCAATGGTCTTGATACGTCATAATATAACATACAGTGCCAGGAATAACCTATAGAAGCGTAACAAACACTAATTTAGAGATCACAATGCACCCGATAAAGGGAAATACTCACAGATATTCTCGGCAGACTGGGGGTATTTTCTGTAGTCGATTTCAAGGACAGGTATGGCCTGTGTGGCGCGTTTCATGCCTTCGGACCATGATCCATTCAGATTTGTGGGCGGGTCCATAGGAAGCGCGTAGGCTGCTAGTAGATAAAGGTTTATGACGAGAAATAGTTTGTTGAACATGTTAATGCAGAGATAAGTTGAGTTGATAGTGAGATTTAACGATGTAGTTGTCCAAGAATATATACCTTTCGGTTGGTAGGTGAAATGCGTAGCCCAAGTGAGATATCTTGGGGCATGCTATTCTGTCCATAATCTGCATAGAAGCAGACAGTCGCTTAACCACCAGTATGTGGGAGTCCGAGTGGAGACGAGATCTCTCGTCGATGTGGTATCTAGTCAACAATAGTAGATGGTGCCATCATGGTAATCAGTAATAAGGAGCACACTGAGCATTACACCATGCCGCTTGGTACCATAGCCTACATTGTTAACTCTAATAACAGCTTCGGCCATGGGTCAAGTTGAACGCTAAGTGAGGTCAGAAGCTCAAACCAAGTTTATTTCGACCCGCAAGACAGAGAACGACCATTCACTAATAGCCCGGTGTTCACGAAACGTTCCTACAGATACCGGTAGGCCTAGGGCTCAGCACAGGTGTTACTTCCCCGAAGTTTGTTAATCCACGGCATGATTAAAAGCCATTTGAGAGAGTCAACATCAGCCTGAGCCCAATGATTGTTAGTTCTAACAAAGTATCCACGGGCATGACGATGTTGGAAAGAGTGACAGCGGTCGAAGAGCGGTCGGTTGTATTTTGATCGAAGGTGCAACACCCGCGTGTTGCCCTGCGACCGCTTTGACCCGCACCCGACAGCTGGGATTCATCTCAGTCCGTTAGGTCAGAATAAGTATGGACACTGCCATAGAAGTTTCAAGCGGGCCTATGGCATTCCGACAACAAGTAAGTATTAAATGCAGATTAAACAATCGTTACAATTCAAAGTTCTCGATGCGAATCGGATAATAAATTTGCCTTGGCAATATTGTCGCTTTGAGCCTCTAAGCTCCAAGCACCAACATCGTGATACAGTATTTATCAAGTACTTACCTTCGTACTTCGAAAACTGTGCGGTCCCCCGGGCTCATGGTTCATCATAAGGAAGTTCCAAGGGAGGTTTGACATGACTTGTGAACGCAGTCAATATATGTATTCTGTGATGATACGGACCTATTCAGGACAAAACGGTAAGAATGTTAGAGAATATTGATATGTTAGCTATCAGCGATCATCATCGCACCTTCAGGAGATAGCGAGCGCATCTGGCACTGCAATGACGGTGACGGTAGCTGTACAAGTCAACGGTAAGCTAGGTACCTGTTGGCGGCACGATGGACATTCCTCAATTAGAACAAGCTACTGAACGGCGATAAGTACAATTGGGGGCTAGCAAATTTTAAAAGCCGATAAGTTGCCGGTCACGAACTTTGGGGTGACGGTTGGCGGTCGACCTTGACAATGCTTTTGCCTGTTACCCTTCCTCGTATGACCTCATCACCCGTAGAGATCGCATCAGGTTCGTCAAATCGCAGCGTCTTCGTTCCGAACAGCGTACGCATGGTTCGGAAGTATCAGCTCCGGCATCCACAGAAGAAGCATTGGACCACTTGGTACCAGGAAACTATGGAGGGCAACCTTGGAGTTGAAACCTGCCAGGAGTAAGTCGTCGTAGCCGCCCATGTTGTCAAGACATGCCCGAATGGATCTCCCGCACGCCAACTGGCAGAGGTCGCCAGAGTCGGCCTGTAGTGATGAGCAGAATGGTAAGGTCAAGGCTTTTGATCTGATAATTGCTTCACTCACGCCGCCAATACAACCATACCGGAAATCGCTAGTACTAGAAGAGAAATCGATCAGTGGTATGAGCAAAAGAGGAAGTTGCCATCACTTCTCGGACCCGCATTCCGCCTAATGAGGAATCGGCTTTGTTTTCATTCTTACCGCTTGCACGAATTGTTCAGCTCGACTCTAATTCAGTTCAATTCATTTATCCTACTTGCCCCCCTCCGCCGACATCCATGGTTTCTACCTCTGCAACTTTTAAGATGATGCTACATCATCATGCATTTTTCCCACTCCCTCGCATGCTTAACAACCTCTATTTGCGCTCGACGTCTAGACTCTCATCGATGAATAGGACCCTGCATGATGTGCCCCTCTCAATAAAAGCGTTCAGACCGAGTTCCCTCCTCCTTAGATCATGACGGCGCCTGAACTTGAATAGGAGCCGCAACATCGATTCTAAGTTTTTGTTTCGCCCACGTTCTGGGACCTCGGATTATTGTTTCAAATTTATTATCATGGAGAGACACACACTCTCATCCCAATGTCCGAGACCTTAAGGAGGGACTAATTCAGTCTGAAATGCAGAACTTATCCAATTTGGTACGTGTTCATGCCTCTATATACCTTCAGCTTGATGTGTAACGACTAGAACGACCATGCGCAAGTGCTCCCTTTGAGAGATTGTCGCTTTGAAGAACCTCAGACATGGCACGCATAGCCTAATCAGTTGGAGATGATAGCAGATACATATCGAATGTAAGTGCTTGTTTTCCATGTCCTAAACTTCTCGAATTCATGTAGTGCAGAAGGTATGCCTGCTGCATGTCAGGGTCATCGGATACGCCGACATCGGCTCCGTGCCTGTGGAGAAATCAACCTGGAAGGTGGAATCCTGTATAAGTAGTACATACATCTTCTTCCCATGTCCTATGCCTATAATGTTCACGAGTCGACTCTTTCAGGCTAGCATCAAGCGGAGAGTGGGGACAAGTAATCATGATTTTAGCATGTCAACCGTTTGGGCCCACACACATTGTCGGATGCGCCGTTGAAAACTCACGACCTGTTTTTTGGAACTTCCAATTTTCCGAGGCCACAGATTTTAATATCTGATCATAGCGTGATGTATCGGCAACGGCTATGAATTACTTGGGATTGCCCTCGATTCCATGCCTTCGTAAACTGTTTACATATGGGGTAAAGTTATGCTTTCTTCTCATCACCTCGACCACTCATCCTGATCTTCATCCCTCCCTAGCTCTCCCATCCTTCTTCCTCTGGTCCGCATATCCTTAAAGGCTCTTTCTCCCGATACCAGCCACATTATTGACTTGTTTTCTGCTGCTGTATGCCTTGTTGTCGACTCTAATCTAGCCTGGCGAGCCAGCTTTATAGATATTCGCAGTACTCGTAACTGAAGGTTGGTGGTCTTGGGCACATAGAATTCTGCGTTTGCATTTGCGTGCGTGCGTTTGCGTTTTCACGCATGCGTTTGTCACGTCTGCGTGAGCGTGACATGGATGCGTTTCTTGGGCGTCTTGTGCATTTGGGCCCACAGACACCTGTAAAATCACTTCATTAGCTACAGTGCAAGTAAGACTTACTGCCTATCGTATTTATACCCAGTATGACATTGACACTGGCCATAATTAACTTTCTTCCTCATGGCAGTGTCTCTGTAAAGCTGAGTCCATTAATGTTCGAGCTAGTATTTTAAATGTAAGAGCATCTGGAGGTTTTGAGAGGTGTTAGTGGCCATGAGGTATGATAACCTTCGGTAAAAACCACAATACCATTACCATTCTGTTGAGGAACAAGCTGAAGAAACCAAGAAGAAACTGGGCCAAATCCTGGCTCAAAAACGACCACTTGACAGCAACCTGGCTATGCATGACTAGAATACATCATAGAAATAAAATACCTGCCTAGAGTGACCGACTAGAAGCAATTACAGGAGGGAGAAATAGAACCGATCATAAGTCAACTAGTTCAACTCGGACTTGAACGCATCAAACGCACCGAACGCAGATTTGTCACATAACTGTCACACACTTGCGTTTAATTTCGGACGCATGCGTTTCCAAAAGGAACGCATGCGTGCACTATCTTAACGCATGCGTTCAATTTTTGGACGCATGCGTGACTTATTTCTGAGGGGCGTGAGTCCTTGCGTTGATTTTAGAGGTGCCTGATTTACTCAAAGTCGAGAAAAATGAAGGGATCACAAGTAGTTCAGCCTCAAACGGTACTAAAATCATTGTGAGACTAGAACTGACTAACATGCATGCATTTATAGCCTTTATAGATGATTCCCCTCCGTTCTTAAGTCATAATAAGTCATGGAGATATTTCCAGGAAACTCAGAAAAGTAAGTCATTTTTCAACAGAAAACATAATTAACCGGTATTGTTGAAAGACACTGGCTATCAGGATACAGTGCATCTAAATGCATTGATGGGTCCACAAACATATTCAAGTTGAACTCACGCAAACGCAGCCGAACGCAGTTGAACGCATGCACGCAGATGTCGAACGCAGAATTCTCTTGGCCCGGTGGTCTTGGTCTCATGATCTCCATCAATTTCCCAGGTGCCTTTCCGCTTTTTCTGTTGATCGCTTTCTGATGTTGACCACGACCACGCGCTCAGGCTCATCGTCCACCTGTGAGCCACTCTAAAAAATCTAGGTGTTTTATCTGCTTTCTAACATTTTGTTGACTGCCGCCAGATCCCTCATCACCGGGTAAAATGCTCCTAGGATGGAAACAAAGGTAAGCATCCCCGTATAGCTTTCACTTCACTTCTTGATATCTTACTCTCGTTGCCTTGGTTCTCAGCTCTTCATCACCGTGATCGGTCCTCGAGATTAGCAAGGTACTGAGGGTTTCCAGCAATGGTGAGCTTTGCTCCATATCTCGCCAACTTCTTGTTCTAATATCACTCAAAGCTTGGAGTTAGCTAGGTTCACCTTCGGCTTCGAACAAAGGTAAGCTAATCGTTTCCTTCCCTTACTCACATTCTGACGAGGTTCTGTTCTAGCTTTGAAACGCCGTTGTGGTAAGCTGACACTTGATTCTCACCTTGATTTATTATCGCAGATTGATACATTGAAGGCTATAGAAAGCGGTTTCTGTCTGAGCGCCGTATTGTGTGATGCGTCGAGGATCTTAATCACAATATGATCATGCCACGTCCCCCAATTGTCTAAACCTGTTTCTTTGATGCCGCCAGTAATAGTAGGTAAGCAATTAGTTCCGTCTTTCGTATCCATCAGAGCGCGCCTATATGACACCACGTATACTACTCAATACACGGCGCTTGATCTGGTTGGTTCAACTTGGTTGACTTCCTACCACCATGTCCCTGCTAGAATTACCCACAGAGCTGCTGGAGGAGATTGTTATTACCGTGAGCCAGAGTCCTGAGCTTTTTACTGAGTCTGATTCTTCTTTGTAGACCGATCCTCGTACCAGCAGCCGTCGAGCGATCCGACTGACATGCAAAACTCTCTGCGATGTCGCCACACCTCTTGTTTTCGAACATCTCTATATCGATTTCACGAAGATTGAAAAGCACAATTATAGTTCTGACGCAATTCGTTTCCTCATGGGGCTTTCACAGGGTCGACGATTGGCCAGGTCCGTCCGATCTCTGTATTTCCTTACGTCCAGTAGCAACCACAAATTCCATCCTCGGGATGTGCTGTCTCTATGGAAGAACAAGAGAACATTTTTCGCCCTAGTAGGGACGCTTATCTTGACTGCTGTTCAGCAGATGCGAGGGTTACGAGCATTCCAGTGAGTATATAAATTCTTCTCGAGTTCCTGAATATCCATTCAGTGATGCAGTTGGAGCAATCCCGATAAAGCGTGGATGTGCTCAAAAATAATGCATCGAATCATCCTGACTTCACTAAGTGATTGTCCTCGTCTCGATTTCGTTTCGATATCAACAGTTGGAACCAAGAACGACATCCCTTGCGCACCCTTCCATGATTTGACCAACCTGTTGATTCAGGGACGGAGTTCCCTAGATTACGCCCCTGCCATCATCGCTAACAGTCCGAGCCTGATCTCGTTCAAATTCATGATTAGTCCCCATGACTCTACTCCACTACCGCCCTTTCCTGTACTCTCTCTCTTCAGTGCATTCGCCAAAGGAACACATAGCTCTGTACAAGAGGTAATCCTTGCACGCAAGGTCTTTAGCCTGGAACCGTCAACTGTCCCTGCTCTCATCCCCCATTTTCGGCACTTATCGGAATTCGTCGTGCCGGCTGCCAGTCGCTTCTATATTCCTCATGAGTTCTGGAATGCCTTGCGTGATGCACGAGTGCATCTTCGTCACGTAACATCACACGATTCGAGACTCCACGATTCGTTCCTGAATTATCTCAGAGTTTCTCACGGATTGAAGGAGTTACATCTGCTCCTGGTACCCGCAAATGACCAAGATGTACCGGAAGCAACCCATACACGGTTCTTTTACAGTTACATTATCCCAGCACAAGCGTCAAGTTTAACAAGTCTCGTGGTTCAACCTGAATATGCAGGATCCTGGTGTTTTGACGTTCCCATGCTCAAAGCTCTATTATCGTGTACCAACCTTGTATGCATTGGCATCAGTGTCGACCAGAAAAGGGTTCAAGTAAAAGGCGATGAAAACGTCATTGTAAGTCTTCCTTTCAACTGCGTCCCCTTCATAGATTTGATAAACGGCATACTTACAGACAAAATTAATGGAGAATATTCAACATTGGCAATATCTGGAACATCTGAAAATCGGGACCCCTATATTAAACGATACCACATTAATTCGTTCACCCAGTTCAAACGATTACAATCTCAAGAAGCATGTTTGTTCTGACATTGTGTTCTGCGTAACGAAATTCCAGTACACAGACCCAACTCCTCAGATGTTCAAGCTGAGGATTGATACAGACTCTCAATGGAATTTCCGGCTTCACCTATGGAATTTTGAACCGCCGTTTTACACCTTTTTTCCACACTCCTGACTCCCAACGATTTTTGCCCAAAGGAAACTTGACGGAAATTGTTTAAGGAGCTGAAAACGTTTCCTTAGACACGTTTCCGTCTGTTGGAAATCTAATTTTGGCAGGAGAATTCTGTTTTTGGCCAGACGGAAACTGTATGAGGAAATTCTTTCAGTGCCACTACACATTTCCTTTGTGCAGAAACTCAGGTATGTCAGGAGTGCCATGCAGCCCTTATATCGAGAGGATTAGCATTTAGAAGCGGTGGGGGGATTTCCAAATACTTTCTTGCGAGGACTCAGAACTTCTATGAGATATATGTCGCTACGCAGTATACACACTCTACAAACTGTATTCTGTCTACAAAGTTATCATATCTGTCAGTGTAAATCATATCATCAAGGTCTCAGAGCGACGAGCTCAACTTCTCGATGTCCGCGAAAATACTTGAATGTCGGAGCCTGGACGAACCAGATGCCTACCAATATAACTATATAATGGTAGAAGATATACCCAGAGCTGAGAGAATCGCGACCTCGAATTTTTACAACCGTTCTGGAATATTTAGCGTATACGGTAAAATCGTAAAATTGAATATTGACCATCGAGAACGACTCTAATCTCTGGCCGATAGAGCTGATCTTGGAGAGTGTAAACCGGTCTCTTAAAACACGAGACTGTTGGTTTTCCTACACGGATGTATGAATCAGAAGTCCGGATGGTACCAATTTCTTCTCGCTCGGCGGTGAAGGATGATAAAGTTGTTATTTATTTATTTAAAATAAATATTTTGAAAGCGAAGCACGTGTATGTGATGTCACATCCATTTCGATCGCCGTTGCTCAATTCATTTCAACCACGATGTCCGACAACCACAACGACGACAACGGTGATGGTGGATCCACGCTCGGATAAAAACCCATCAGAAACTCTTACCTCCAACTGCTGCGCCAACCTTCACTGACTATCAACAAGGACTCAAGCTCAAGTACAATGACGGCAATATTGACACACACGACGACATGGGTGACCTATGGACAGACGGGATGGCGTGTCGCGGTCAGGTCCTAGAGTACCTTGGCATAGGGCCTGCATCGTTGACGAGACATTGAATGAGGTGGGACGAGTGGTGTTGCCGGCGTTGACGATGACGACAAAGTTGTTGCACGGGCCTTCCAATCCTGGCGTCGTTGAGGATGTCGTCTTGGCTGTAAAGGATTTGCCTACTGAGGACAACCAAGGTGAACGCCATGCATCAAGTCTCGCGAAGCCGAGCTCCTGCTTTACCTTCACGCATCGCACACTGACAGTCGGAGCCAGTTGAAGATTATGGATTCTATATTGTTCGCGCCGCCTCTAGGATTCGTACTCAGGATGAAGTAAAAGTCCAATTCAGAGAAGGAAGCTGGGATGGGCAGACATTGTTCCGTAAACAAGGTTCGTTGCCGTCGGTTTCCTCGTCCTACTGTTCCTCACCTTAACCCTCGTAGATCCTGCGAATCATGCTTGAACGGGCAGTTTCTCCGCAGCTGCTGAAACGGGCGAAGGCGTGAATGCAATTAAAGGCGACAAAGGTTCGTTGACAGCATGATAATATTCCACTTATCTTAACTCGCTGGTATAGGATCCTGTGTCAACGTTACCTTCATCGTCCTTATCTCGATTCCAGAGTCAGACAAGAAGATACGGCAGAATACAACCCCTCCGCAATCTACCTCTATCTCTCACTTCTGCTGGAGCAAGCCTTCCAGCGGGAATGTGGGGTACCGCTCATTTCCCTCCATCTGCCCCGACGCTTTCATCTACACACCTCTGTGTCTAACCTCGTCATGCGTCACTCGTGGAGATGGAATTTCGTTTGTCAAGGCCCAGTGCCTTCATCCCCAACCCAACAGTGTACGCTCATGGTTCGGACCGGCATTCACGTACATAGTCAAAGCCTCAGACCACTCTATACCAGGAAAACAGGAAGCGGAACCTTGGAGTTAACACCCACGAAGAGCTCCGAGGATACACCACTTGCGACGCTAAAGCGACTGCTTTCTCACCGACACTCCCATTCGCTCTCAGTTGCCGACGAACGGCCCAACGAGCATAGTCGGCATCGCAACTGCAAGCTGCCGATACGACAATCCGCTGCGCATCATTCCCTGTTATCTACGAGTCCAAATCTTGCATGTCCACCGACATTGCGACCTGCAGGTGTTGTAGCTTGGGTGCGGATGCAAGGACTGACATACCTTGAGGATGCAAAAGAGGAGTATGCCTCGTTTTATGGACACGAGGGTCGCAGGCTTTTGAAGGTCGTCAGGGACATGTTGCACGCGAGTGACATTTTTCTTGCTGAGGCGAGAGTGGAGACCATCCATTCGTCTTCCAATGTGATGGTTGTCGACGGAGAGAAAGACGAGCAAGATCAAGGTAACGGCGACGCGGAACTCTCGCCGTGTGTTGTGCCACGTGCAGAACAAAGTCCGATAGGAAACTCCTCGGCAAGGCTAGGTTAGTAAAATCTTCTGATTATTTCCTCGTTCTTTTCTTCCCTTTGGCTTTTTCTGGGGGGATCCTTTCTGAATTATCTTCGTCGTGGTCTCATTGGAAGGGGTCTATCCATGCGGCGAACTCTACGTCCATACCTCTTCTCTTTCAAAATGGGCACGTTCACTGACCACATTTAATTTTGTTCTGCAGGCTACTATCGTCCTCTAAATTTTGCACCGCTCATGTATTGACCGTCTTTTCCGCTAATATTATCCTGTACATTTCCGACGAAGGTCCGATACAACTTTGAGGTTGAGGGAAGGCGGCTGCAAGAGTGAAGCGGGGTATATGAAGTGCGCCGTTTGCAGTTTCTCGAAGGTGATGCTTCTTGTGGCGAATCTTCGTTTTCATCACAAATGAAGGATGAAAGCGCGGATAACCTAGAGAAGGTCGAACTACCCCATTCTTGGTGGGAGGACATAGGCAAGAGACTGACAGAGGTGGATGACGCTGGGTGAGTGTTGTCTTTTTTTTTTCCTTCAGTGTAGAAGTCTCTTCTTCGAGGAGCCCGTTATCTTATCTCTATTTCTTTCTTCTGAATCCTCGCTGATAATGAACCTTTTTTAGAGTTCGAACGACGAGTACGAATGAGCACGGTTTGACCCGGTCGAAGGCTCTTCCCAGAGTGCGAACTGCGTGGGTTCACTATGATAATACCCAGTCCGAGGAGCTGATATCAGTTGATGGACGACCAGCGGTGACACTAGAGAAAGACGACGAGGCGCTTGGATACGTCCCTGCCGAAACCAAGAAATCTATATCGGACCTTCGGCAGCACTCCATCGGAAATCGGAGGCATTCTGCACGAAGCTAGGCGGTAGGCCTGTAGAGAGGCTCAATGATACTTCCTTCAAGGGGGTGATGGGGCGCTTGAGGTTGGGTGTCCGCGAAAGACAGAGAGAAGGATGGGATCAGAAAAGGCATTCTGCCAGTGGTGCGAGCGATGCGGTTTCGAAAGAGGAAGCAGCAGATGCGGACGTTGCACACGCACTATCACTAAAGGACACCCTTGAAGTGGAACGAGAAGGCTCGCTCTTTGCAATTGCGAAGAGTGTTCGCCTCCTCGGTGGCGCTGCAGGCATCGACAAACGCCCACGTGTGATGTGAGATGCCAATGAAAGGGGCAGGCGGAGTGGTGAAGAAGTGCAATGTGACGGTGTATTATGCTTCAGAATTCGAGGAGCTAAGGAGGCGCTATGTGGATAGTAGGGCGAGGCGGCGGTCATAGCCGAATATGTCAAGGGCCTGCACCGGACGGATGGGTGGGATGCACAAGGAGGCAAGAGTCGCGTTGGGTTCTGGCGCACGGCTCAGGCTCTTCTCTCCCTGCGCCGGAGAACTTTCTTTCATCAACGGTGCCTCAGAACGAGACATTACGATGGTGGAGATGCTGCGCGTGTAGTCCGTCGATGGGTCGATGGGATAGGCGGGGAACGAGCTAATTTGGTTGTGACGGAGAACCTTTTCTACGGTTACGCGGGTGGGCTTTGGCTGTTTGATCTGAATGGAATGAAGGGTCGAAATTCGAAGCCCGTCATGACATTGGAGGAAGACGCCGCTGATGGTAAATAACAACATAAGTGACGGACGATAAAGGCAGGATGCTCTTTGATGGGGATTGACAGCGTGAAAGGATCATTTTGATTAACCGCTCTCGAAGATGCTGAGGGAGGCGATACAGAGGGATGCAGAGTTTTGATGAAGGATAATTTCATGGGCTATTCGCTCCTTGTGGTGATTGGCGAAGGGCCGGAGCGACTCTTGATGGTTTCCTTGCTCAATACAATACGATGGGTCCGTTTCGTTTGTGATGTCTCTAAGATCGCTCGCTGACAATATTTCAGGTAGTTTTACGTTTGCAAAGACTCTCAAATCTTTGCAAAGCGAAACCTCGACCTACCCTGCCAGCGCGAAGAGAGGTTCGTTAAAGCCGTAGATAGGCATTTCGCGCGATTGCAGATCAATAGTTCTGGAGTATATCGTAGAAGGCGGTGCTATAAGGCGCCACTCAGAACTTGTAGAGATATTCAATGATAAAGATCAATATAGATTTCATAAGTGTGGGTGTAGAATGGCATCTATTGAACGATGTTTTAATCTCTCGCACCTGTGATAGCCCGTACTGGCAAATGTTGAGCCCATGCAAAGAAAGGACCGGCCGTGAACAGTGTAAATTGCATAGTGACATATCCAAAGTGTACTCTATAGCTCATATCACTACTCGTCGTAATCATAAAAACTTAGAATAGCAAAATTTCTCCCCATCGCTCTAATACTTTGCGCGTATTTCATAGCATGTGTATCCGCCTCCGAGATGTGTAACGATGTGAATTTATATATCCGGGATTTACGGTCCTGTCGTCGAAGCTGAAGACCATATACAGAATCTGTATGGATCTGGAGCTTGAGCATCTGAGCGGTGGGGTCTCTGCACTGGAAATTCGTGACACAGCGCGTAATGTCAACGGAAACCTCCTCCATGGAGCGTTGCGCAATGGGACTTGCTGAACTGACCATCATACGAATAGGTATTGCCGCGCCTACGTCCAGTGTTTCCAGAAAATTCCAGCGTCGCAGATTGTTCAGTAACTTTGTCTATAAATATGGCTCGTCAAATCAATGAAAAAGGGACACCATTGAAAGGAGGACTTACGATGATGTTGTCATCCTGTTTCACTTGTGCCCTCTCCTTGTCAACACATATACCGATGTACACAAGATTGGTGCAAAATGATAGAACCTCGAGCATGGGAGCATCAAGGCACCAGTATCCTGCGTATTCGGGTTGAAGCAGGACAACTGTTAAACTCTCCGAGTTCATCATGATGATATTATAAAGAAAGAATTGTGCCCGCTGTTCATCCTGCTCGTCGAAGGCGTTTCTTCCCCCCAATCGCAGATGAACCTCTTTTAATTCACGACAGGCTGTGAGATAATTAAGGAAAGAATTATCCAGTTCGAAACATCTGTTCCATACACTGCGATGGAGGAACACCCCTGCGTCACGCAAGGCAATCCAGAACTCGTCGGGAACGGCAAAGTCCAATGGGATGTGGAATTCTGATAAGTTCCGCAAATGTAGGACGAGGGCGGGAACAGTTGATGGATCCAGACTGAAGGTTCGGCCTGAGAGTATGACTTGTTGCACAGAGCTATATGTGCCATTGGGGAACGCACCGAACAGAGAAAGCACAGGAAAGGACGATGTTGAGGGAAAGAAGTTCATGATAATTTCGAGTCTGAATAAATTGGGACTGTTGGCGATGATGGCGGGAGCATAATCCAAGGAGCTGCTCCCTCTAATGGCCAGACGGGTCAAGCCATGGAATGGTCCGCAAGGGATATCCTGCTTGATTCCTAACGATAATATCGAAACGAAACGGATATGAGGACGATTGCTTAGTGAATGAATGATTTGATCCATTATCTTTGGCCGCAGCACTGCCTTTCCCATCGTCTTCCAACTGCAACACTGAATACATGTCCAGGAAGTCGATGGGAGTTGTACTCACTGTAGCCTTTCCAAAGCATCCATCTGTGGGACAGCAGCCAAAATCAGCTTCCCTATGGTTCCATAAAATGTGTCTCTGTTCTTCCATAATGACTCTAACACATCCCGCAGACCCTTGTAATTCGACTTAGAGCCTGCAGGTAATGTACGGAAGTACAAAGCTCGGATGAATCTGGCCAATTGTCGTCCCTTTGAAAGCTCGTTGAGAAAGTGGATTGCGTGAGATTTATCCTTTTCCATCCTCGTGAGATTTATATAGAATTGTTCGAAGACAAGTGGTGTGGCGACATCGCACAGAGATTTGCACGTCAGTCGGATCGCTCCGCGACTACCGGTGCGAGGATCAGTCTACAATAAAGATTAAGACGCAATAAATTGCTCAGAACTCTAGCTCACGCTGATAATGATCTTTTCCAGTATCTTCTCAGGTAGCACCAAGAGCGACATGAAGTTCAATGGCAGGAGATCCGATAGGCGCGCGCCAGGAGTACCTGGTTGATTTAGGGCAAGCACGACTTTCCATTAGCGCCCATGAATTATGTCAGTCAGATTGCTTCTCTGCTACCCTTGGCCTGTAAAGAAAAATAAGACACAATAAACCGGTCAGAACTCTAGCTCACGCTGATGATAATATTTTCCAGTAGCTCTGCAGGTAACACGAGGAGCGACATGACGGATGTTAAGTGGTAGGAGATCCAACTCGGAGCAGCGAGCCCGGAATAGTAGGCACACGCCGGGATGATTTAGGGCGGGCAAGATTTGACCTTAGCGCTCATGAGATCGAAGAAGTGGAAGCGAACCTAATCTTACTAGTGCGAAAGGGCTGATCTCCTTTACATAAAATAACCCCAAGGACGACATCCACATTTCTACTTGATTCAGGGTCGAAGGGTTATGGGTTGGCGGATTTGATCGACTGTCGTCGATGTCACTTCGTCCCGTCCACGTCTTGTACTGTTCTTCCATTGCTTGCACCATGCACGTGTGATAGCTATCACTGGAAAATGTCGGGAATATGCAACCTGAATGCTGCTTTCATTCGGTAATATTGCGTAATGGTCTAACTAAATTATGGCACCTATCACTACTCTGCTTATTCACCCCCTCCTGGCATGCCTAACCGTGTAAAAAGGCAACTTCATGAATGTATACACCCGAGATTTAGGATCTTGCTGTCGAAGCTGAAGGTCAAGCGCAAAGCTCGTATATATCTGCAGCCTGAACATCTGAGGGGTTGGGTCTATGCACTTGAAAGCCGTAAGACAATGTGTGATTTCATCACGGGGAAGTACTCTGGCGGGAAAGCCAGGAGGCGAAAAGTTCGTGGTAGTGAACGTAGGGATTTCCTTAATGTCTAGTGTTTCCAGATGATGCCAACGATGCAGATTCTCCAGTAACTTTGTCTATAAATCACCATCAATTTTAGTCGGACGCAGTTGAAAAGAACCCTTACAATGATGTTGTCGATAAGTCTCACTCTTGACCTCTGTCCGTCAACACTTATACCAATATACGCAAGATTGGTACACAGTAACAGAGCTTCGAGCATGGGAACATCGAAACACCAGCATCCTGCATATTCAACTTCAATTGCGACACTTGTTAGACTCTGCGAGTGCATCGGAATGATGTGACGAAGGAAGACGTTAGCGCGGTATTTGTCCAGTATGTCTCGGGTGTTTATGTCCCCCAGCTGCAGATGTACCTCCTTCAATCCACGATAGCCTACGAGATAACCCAGAAACGAATCAGACAGTGCCGAATGCCTTCCCGATGATACGTAACGGAGGAACACCTTTGCGTCAAGCATGGCAATCCAGAACACATTGGGAATTTTAATGTCATCCGGAATGCGGAAATTTGTTAAGTTCCGAAAATGTGGGATCAGAGCAGGAACGGTTGATGGCTCCAGATTAAGGTGAGTTCCTGAGAGGCTCAATGTCCGGATAGAGCTATGCGTTCCTTCTGAGAACGCACCGAAGAGAGAGATCACAGGAAAGCGTGGTGGAGAAGGACAGGCATAGCAATGGATTTGGATCACTTCAAGGCGGAATAGATTAGGACTGTTAGCAATGATGGTTGGAGCGTAATCCAAGGAGCCATTTCCGTCTATGATCAGATGGGTTAAACCACGGAAATGCGCCCAAGAGACATCCTGCTCGATATGAAGTAGTGATATCGAAACAAAGTGAAGATGAGGGTGATTGCTTAGCGAGTGGACGATTTGATCAATTATCCTCGAACGGATCACTACTCTTCCCCGCATCATCCAACTGTAACACTGAATAGATATCCAGGGACTTGACAGGGATTTTAGTACTCACTGGAACTCTTGCAAACCTTGCATCTGCGAAACAGCAGCCAACATGAGTTTCCCTATGTCCTTGTTCCTCGACAATGATATCGTATACCGAAGACCTTCCAAAAAGTTCGGCTTGGAGCTGTAGTCATAGGATATACTATGCAAGCGCAGGACTTGGACGAATCTGCCTAATCTTTGTCCCTGTGAAAGCTCCTTGAGAAAGGCGATTGCGTGGGATTTATTCTTTTCCATTGTCTTCAAATTTATACACAAGTGTTTGAAAACAAAAGGTGTGGCGACGTCGCAGAGAGTTCTGCAAGTCAATCGGATCACTGGATGCCAGCTGTTACCATAGGAAGGAGGGTCCTATGAAGAAAAGTAAGGGAGAGCACACAACTTAAGACTCTTGCTCACACAGGCAACAATCTTTTCGAGTAGTTCTGCAGGTAACACCAGGAGCGACATGGCAGAAGATCCGAAGTTTCAGTGAAGGGCGCTCGCCGGATTTAGGGGCTGATTTAGGGCAGGGCTTGCGATCGACATCCGCAATTCAGGGACTTCGGATTTGATCGGCCGTCGTCATTTCGTCCCGTCTACTGTACTTTTATTAACCTCGACACCTCCTGCCAACTGAGAGTGGTTTTCTCGAAATAACATGCACCGGAAACTACACCTTGACCGAGTTTGATCTTTCTGGAATCTGGACGGTGGCTACTTGGCCGCTACGACCACGACTGCCTATTTCACGCGCTCTTGTAATTTGTGCAGAAGTCGCGGGGTCATAGTTGCCTGGTAACGTCACGGCCATGCCCTATTGTCAACTCTGCTATGCAGCAACCTTCAGATTCTGAACGTCTGGAGTCCGCGGATTTTTCATATCCTTTACAGCCCGTTGGATCCACCCGAAAGGTCAGCTCTTCCTCCCTCTTAGACTGGGACCAATCTGCCGTATCAAGGAAGTTGTCGGCAAGCGAGAAACATGATAGGCAAGGTTTCCCGCCTGCCGGCAACTTCCCTCGTAGGCAGACTGGTTCAAGTCTACCTCCCCCTAGGTTTTGGAGACCAGCGACCGTCAATGGCAGTCTTCGAACAAGCACGTTTTTTGACCTTGTGGCTGTGTTAAATATTTGAGCCACTAGATCAAGATTCAAAGAGTCTTTGTCTCGAGGAATTATGGAACATGATTAATCCTTATTGTATTCCGAAGGTCTTTGTTCTGCGATAAGCCTGAAGCCAAGTCAAGGAACGCCACCACACGCAGCATGCGTATATAAAAGGATCCACCTCGGACATGCTCATTAGCTCCTCGACGATCTTGCTCCTGGCATTTAATCCAACATAGGACGATGGGACTCACTGCAGAACAGGTTTGTCGATGTAATTCGCGCCTGTACTATTGTCACTAATGTCAATCCTCTCCTTCGGCTACAGAGTCAACAGGAACAGTATAGTTGCGACGAATGCGAATTGAAATACCAAAACAGCACTGGGCTCTCAAATCACCCAAAGTTTTCCAAAGTCCACGCCGACACGTGAGTTTGCTTTCATTTTTCATCTTTTCCAGAGCTGATGACTGGAATTAGAACCAACCAGCAGCTCGAATCGTCGTCGTCGTCGTCGTAAGTGCTCCTGCTAGCTAATGCCAGATCTTGAAGGTCTGACATGTTCTCGTAGCGCTTCACAGGGTCAAGATGAACCTAAGGTAGAGTCAACCGCGACTCCAGCTATTGTAGATTCAACAACGGAGGCACCAACCGACCCTTTGCTTGACGAACTTATCTCTGCGGAATGGAACGATGAATTCATTCAAAAGCATTTTCCTGCCTTATACGCCGCGGGTATTCGCTATATCCCCGAGCCACCAGAGATGTCCGAGGATTTCTGGTTTTCCCTTCTGTCATCTTCTCCGGATTTTAGTGAAAATGGCTACGAATCGTTCATCCACTCTTCTGTCGATTTTCCTGCCCCGGTCACCAGCGTCGATGAGAACGCGTCAACAACGCAGTGAAATTGTTCTGGATTGGATGTTGTCTCATTATAGTTTGTTGGTTCTTATATGGCGCAAGTTTTCCTCATTTCGGATCGTGTAAAGTAGAAGCTCCGGGTATCATCTTCTTGTACTTTATCATAGTAGAATGCGAACGTGTCTGTCTACGCTCAGTTGATGAGATAGGACGCATGAAATGGTCATTGAATAACTTATTCAGTAAAACTTCTCGTGAAACTGTATGTAAAGGGGGTATCGAAATTTAAACACCCAAACAATGCTGTAGCCTTAGGGCAGTACAGGAGAAAGAAGTCCATAGCTGCTCTCAGTTCAGAGGCCTTGACCCTAAAGCACCATCGCACCAGCAAACACAACAACGATACCCGACAACATTTTATTCGCATTCGAGAATTTTAAAGCAGGAATAGGTACCCCAGTGAGGGCCGCGCCAGCGGTGCCACTGCCTTTGATTCTGCTAGGTCGGAATCATAGTGCAGAGGTTTTGACAGTTTCCCGCTGAGGCCTCGCTGAGGGCTAAGACCTGGGCCTGAGGACTGAAATTTAAAAGCATGGGCATTGCTGGTGGCAAGGGAATACCATTCAGTTGGCAAAGTTCGGTACCTGGAAAGAGAAAGGGTAAACTCGGCCTTGCAAGCGAACGATGCCGCGCAAGCCGTGGTAGTAATTAAATTATAAATAACAGTAAATAACGCGAAGAAATGAGCCACGGGATCAACGACGCGCTTTGTGGTCACGCAAGTCACATCACACCTTCGCCTTTTCCTTCCTACCACCACTACGTTTTCCATCTCTTCTTGCCTCTGCAACATGTCGAGGCGACAAATATCCATGTCTTGCTCCTGTACCCAATCGCTCAGCTCCATTCAAGAGGAGCCTGAAGATCTCGAGGACCGCGGGCGAGCCTTCGAGTCTGACGACGACTTGCTAGAGTCTGGTACCAGCAAATTTCCCTCACAGATGACGCAAATGTCTTCGACGCGGACGACGCCCGAGCCCGACGAGTTTTCCAACACGCTCCAGTCCCGACTTGTCGACATGGAAGCAAAACGCCAAGGATTTCGTACTTCCTGGATGCGGCAGTCATCCAGTACTCGCTCCTTCTCTGGGGTTTCGCACTCTTCTTCTACTCTGGGCCGGAATCGAACACGATCTTCCTCCTCATCGACGAGCTTGGACTCTGATTTCTTTTTCTCGCCCGACTCGGAAGATAGAATGATGCCAACCGCTCATTCCATGCGACAGGGAGAACGTAATTCAAAACGACGGCGGGACGACTCTCTTGATGACATTCGTAGTTCTAAGAGGATCCGAAACAACAGCAACGGGTGTGTTCACTCTTCTGTTTCTTTCCTCTTATTGACGCCTTCTGCATCAGATACTCCGACTTCACCGATGAAATAACTCCCCTGTACGTAAATCAATGCTTTTAAAAAAATCCATCTCATAACTGGATGAAGGCATCGAGGTCTGAAACGCTTACGTTCTGGACGACATCATGATACGCCTTCTCCGAAGAAAAAGCCCCGACTAACTCACCGGTCATACTCAGCCTCACAACCAGCAAGCCTACGACGCGCACAGTCACTCCGAACCGACTTTCCATCCTGTTCATCCGACAGCTCCAGGTCTAGCTCAAGCACACACGTCCGTTTCGTATAAACTCCTCATGTAGAAATCGAACTGACCGATTTTTAGACGCGCATAATCACGCCGACTGGTACTTTTCGTATTCCTCGCCTCGGTCAGTCAAGCCCAGATGCCGGCTGGATACCGACTGTTCCATCAACACCAGAACCGCCTCCTGTACCGAGGAAGAACAATAACGCGCATCTACCGCCCGAATGGTTTCTGCCTCTGAGGCTCAGTCCCGTTCATTCTTTGTCGAGGAATCCCGTACCTATCATCGCTCCGCCATCAAATCACGCCGCAGTTCCTCCTTTGTCGCTCGAGGCCCAGGCTAAACATCGGTTACAGCTTTACGTATTGAGGGAACGTCAGTGTCATCATCAATCATGGGAATTAGGATGCCGGAAAGAGTGTACTCTCGAAGATTGGGAAGATGCGATCGGCGTAGGCCAGAAGTTTCGGCGGGAAGTTGTAGAGTGGATTCTCGAGGTATGGTAACTTATTGCTGGTGTATGCATTTTTGCTGATGCTTCATAGGCCACCCTACGACGTCAAGACGGTAAGGACCTACACGACCAACTGACAACGGTCGCTACTTCAAGAGAGACACGCTTTCATGCCGCGTATCTCTTCCTTCTGTTCTTCTTCTGTTCTGGTGGGGCGGCAGGAACAGAGTGGGACGGCTTCGAAGATATGGTATGGGATATGGCTGTCGGTGCCGTCGCCGTTAGTGTCAAGGTGATGTTGCTGTATTCTCGTTTTTTGCCAATTATTGATACCCTGCTGTAGTATCACCGGGACTTCCTCCCGCCGCTGCTCCCTATATACGCTCCTAGCTTCCAGGCGCTCGCACCGCATGAGATGGGGTTCGACGAGTTGGAGGTACGTATCCTCCCATTCTTTTATCTTGCACGCTGATCTTCGTTATAGGATGCTCAAGCTGACCTTCTATCTGCTCTAGGTTACGTACTCGGCGGGACACCAGCGGGCGTCCTCGACGAGTTATGGGAAGCTCTGCCCTCGCTACGCGAGTTATTCCCTTCGTATCCGGACGACGGTGAGGAGTGGGACCTGGTGCTGCGAGAGACCTGGAGGTCATTGATGATTTGTATACTAGGTCCCTTTCGCCTCCCTTGTCTGACTATAACGCTAACGTCGCCATCTAGAGCCTGACATCTTGAGCTTTCCGATATCTCTGCTTTCGGCTGCGGCGGTAAGCGAGGCCACTATGGATGTTCTGTTGCACCGGAAAGTCCGCAATCATGACCTTCCGAGAGAAGAGGAAGCTGAGGGCGTGCTGTTAGATATCCAGAGTGTTCTGGGGATCGGAGAGGTTGGTTTTCGGCAGTCGAGCCTGAGCTTCTTACTGACGAGAACATAGATGGAGATGCTTGAATGCCGGAAGTGGATTGTGGGTGTGAAGAGGGACTGGTGTGTGCTGTAGAGGAATTGCTATTGCTTGCTTGCTTTTTTCGGGGACATTTGCGTGCTTAATGGAAAGGATTGCTAGAGTTCACTTTTGTACTTTCGAATGTACTTGTATCGTAATGTCATAGTGCGCTTTGTAGCTTTGCTAGGAAAACATGTAGGACCTTGGTTGCTGTGCAGGGTCATTGGTATCGACGCGTCGCGTCTCGAGGTTGTCCTTGTTCGGACCATTTGTTTTGTCGCTTTTTCGTATGTATATTCTTCTTGCGACGGTGTTGGTCTTCATCCTCGTATATGCTGCTCGCAGTTGTATCGTACGCGAGACATCGAATTTTTGCCCCCGCCTCCCTCTTAGACTTAGATTTCTTATTACTCCATTGTATTTCATGTGAATCCGGATTCCGTAGTCAGCTTAGGCTGAGCCAACTACGGAACCGGTTGTTCCCTTACACACACCCGAGAACTCGATGCCGTCTTCACTGATTCTACGCCTCACATTTACTTGGCATGTTCGCTAGCTGAGAACCTTCAACTTTCCCGTCCCCGTCTCTCGGAAATTCGTGCTACGATCTCTGATTATTCACGATATCCGGTGAATAAGCCAAGAGGATCACTGTCGTCATACCTGTCCCGGGTAAACGGCATCTGACCCTGATCTGTCATGTTAAATACAGGCTGCCCCCCCAACTGCCTCCGTCTCCTTACCCTCCAATGTCTTCACTCAAACCTCTTTTCATTGTTGCTGGAGTAGGTAACTCCGCTGGTACTGGAGCCGCGGCTGCGTACGTATACCCCCAAGGTCCCTCCCCCCAGCTCGTGCTCAACGGTTTACAGGCGCCTTTTCGCCAAGAACGGATACTCAGTCGCGCTGATTTCGCGTGCTCGTAGCGGTGGTGGTCTGGATGCACTGGCGGAAGAAATCTCAGAGGCTGGTGGAACAGTAAGTCTGTCGCCCGAGTTTTGTGTCTCCGTCCCTGCTAAGACACAGGTGAAACAGGCCAAGGCATTCTCCATTCCCTCGTATAAGCCTGCATCCATTACCTCGGCTTTTGAATCAATCGACTCGTATTATCCTGCTTCACAATACGCCTTGAGAGCCGCGCTGTTCAACGTCGGCCATGCGGTCTGGAAGTCGTTTTTGGAGACTACGGAGGAAGAAATCCTGGAGACACTCGATACTAACGTCGTAGCTGCGTTCTCGTTCTCCAAGAACGTCATCAATAGGCTATTGAGTACCCAGCCAGATGACAAGGTCGGTAGGGGAACGCTTATATTCACCGGAGCTACAGCAAGTTTGAGGGGGAATAGGACGACGAGCGCGTTTGCTGCTGCGAAACATGGTACAAGAGCCCTTTCGCAGAGCCTGGCAAAAGAGTTTGGACCAAGAGATGGCATTCATGTACGTGTTTGTTGCATGACCATCCTTGCGCGCTCTTGACATTCGCTTTTCAGGTCGCACATGTGAGTGTCTACCTGGTTTTGCAGAAAGTGTCCTTTATTAATTCGAATACATGCAGGCTATTATAGATGGACGTACGTGTTCCTTTCATTTCTCGGTGTGCGAGTCACTTATGGATCACCAGTCATCAAAACTGGATCCGCTGTCGAGCGCAACGGCGAACAGATGATCGGGCTCAACCCAGACAGTATCGCCAAAGTGCGCTTTTCCAATTGCTGGATTTATCCTCCCGCTGACCTATCATGTATAGGCGTACCTCAATCTTGCGCAACAAGAAAAAACAGCGTGGACATGGGAATTGGACCGTAAGCAAAATAAGCTCAATCATGCTTCGACATCTAATCATGAATGACGATCAGTGCGTCCTGCTGAGGAGCAGTGGTAATGGGCATGTGGTTGCAATTTAAACATTGCTATGACTAACTGACATGAACATTTGATTCTGAATGCGTGTTTCAATCTCTCTGTGAATATTGTACAATAACCTTTCCGTAATATTTCGATTGTTCCTTCAAATTTAAGTGAGCCTCTTGCAATAATCGGGATTACCAGTCGGATTCTGGAGGGTATTATCAGCGTACCAACGACTGTCATTGCACTTGGGCTACATACCAACGCCCAATTGGGCATGTTGACCACCGTACCGGAACCACCTCCTACGGCGAACGTAAAGACAAACACCATAACCTGCAGTCGGTCAGTGAATATAGCTCATGATAGCTAACCAGACAGACGTACCTGCGTGCCACCGTCCAGCGCCGCGGACATGAGGAAATTGTATTTTCTGAACCATCCGGGACGGTATCGCCGGAGATAATACTGCGAGAACACCGCCAAGCAAAAGGTCGTGAATACAGATGTGTTTATCCCGACACTAAGATATCCGAGCGTCCCTAGAAGAAGCATTAGATGATTAGACCCATAATGCAAAAGTATCTCACAGCAAAGGATAGGCGTCACGACGTGATTGGCGCCTAATTTTGGGTATCGACGATGGATAAGCCAGAATGGAATGGGCACCACGAGGCCGATCAGAATGGATAATGGTACAATCTATTGGAGCGTGAGATTAGCAGATATATAGGCTTGCAGAGCACTCACACCGTATCGACCACTCGGAGAATAGAGCTCTTTACCTAGCGCTCCCCAAGATACGGCGTCACTGTTAAAAGACTGTTTTTCCCAAGCTCAGTGTCTGTATCTATCGGGTCATTCATAGAGCTGTACCTGGACCTGCTGACCGGACCACTATGCTGCGCATTAATAGACGGATCTCGCTGTGACGACAAAATGGGGTGACGTACCACATTGTTTCCTTGCACGTCGAGGAGTATTTCCCGGTGGGCCGCAATGATAACTTTCATAATGACGTAGTTCAAAAGACCGCCCTGTTGTCATGGTCAATGAGACTAAGGTCCAGGACGACGTGACCAATAATTGCCTACCACGACTGTTCCAGCTGCTTGAACCACGAAAGTGACGCGTGGTGGTAGTTTAGTGTATTGTCCCTTTAAGAGAGGTAAGACGGGACGGAAATCATCGAGAGTGGGCCCACCATTTTGAGATCTCTGATGAGCCCACGAGCTTGATTGAGGGTGTTGGAGCCGTAGAGCGTGAAATACATGTTTGTCTGGGGACTTCCGGGCATCATCGATGCGCCAATGATCTACGACATAGTGATCAGGCTGGATACATGGGTGAGTGATGCAGACGCACTTGGACAAGGCTCTGGATATCGGGCACGAAGCCGGTGATTGCGTATACTGTAACGACGAAGGGGAGGAATACTGCCGAGATGATGATCGCTAGAGAAAGTCGTACAGCAAGACTGCATGTAATTGCAGATAAATCACGTACCGACAATCAAACCCCACCACGGAAGTCCGGAGTCACTGGTGTACACGGTAGCCATAGCCATGGCGAAGCTTCCCAAGAAGATGGCTATGTACCACCACATCGGGACCTCGCGGTATACCTTCATCTTCTCCAAGTGGGGATCGTAACTTTCGCCGTTCTAGGTGCGCTGTCAGATAATTAGAGAGACGGGATGCTAGGGTTTGCTACCTTGTATTTCTTGATGACCTCGATAATATCCTTACCGTACCACAAAAAGACGTGCATGACTGTCGCGCCGATGGCTAGGTTGTTGCCGATCTTTGTGAGGACTTGAGAGCTGGCGAACCATGGGAGACCCTGAGATAGTTCAACCGCAAGATCAACAATAGCGTGAAAGAAGATCACCTGGACCGCCAATTTCGCCGGGTCCAATCTAAAGTCTTCGTTCAGAATGCTGAGCTGATCGTACAGCGTTCCGTTCTCGTAGAAGAGTGCCTGCGATAGGAACGGGAAATTCTGGCCGCTCCAGGTGTTCCGAGCGTAGCAGGCACAAAAGGCAATTCTACATGGAAGAGCGGTCATTTATGTTCACCCGTCCGAAAGAAGATGCTAACATGCAGATCATTGTTCCGAAATATAGTGATAGTTGCGTCGAGATAGGCGTGAACCTGATCCATGTAAATATCGAGCTGATATTTTGAAGCAATGGAAGACGTACAATGCGCCCATGCTGCCTCCACCGGAACCTACATAGTTCCAATCGAAACACATGGCAAACATCCCAAGTCCTTCATTGCCCGCAGCGCCACCTGTTCAGCCTGTATCAGAACAATTCTGTGATGAAAATCGATCCTCCCTTACCGAAAATCCTCGTAAACCAAGCACTGTCCCTCTTCGCTAAACAAGCAATACTGATCCCCGTCAGGGTCGGCGCTATATACTCTGGGAACCATTCCCAGACAAAGATTGCAATGAAGATACTCCAAAAGAACCGAACACGCTTCTTCTGGAGAAAAATTTTCTTGCCTCTGTGGAGGGCATCGAACAGCTGTACGGTGGGGAGTAGGTTGGGGAAGACAATGTAAGTGGGGTAGACAAGGAATGAGCGCATTATGCCGCCTAGTCCGTATCCGATGAGTTGGCTTCCAATGAGAGTGAAGATGCCCACTGCGGCATTGGGCTACGAGTCCATTAGACGATGACAGTCTGCTCGGCGGATTGATATCGCGTACCTGAATGTTGTAGTACAAGTCATCTGCGGCAAATATGCTGATGGCGAGGGCGGATTCCGCTGCGGTTGTAGAGAAAATGGTTGTTGCAACATGTTCCTTGATATCTGAGAGATATTTAGTCTAAGCGTGCCAAGATAATCCAAGCAAAGTCACTTACTGAAAGGACCAGGATTCATGAACCTCCAAAAAGCAGTATCCCTTGTCTTGAGGCTCTCAATAGGATTTCCCGGCCCGGGTATGATGGTTTCCAGAGCGATGCCAAGTATGTATCCTAGGATTTGAAGAAACAACTGTGAAACGAACACTGTTTGCGGCCGGAAGTACTAAGCTGCGTCAGGTACACATTGTCACAGCGTCGAGGCGGCCCTTACAAATATCTGGCCAAGAACGGCACCGAAGCATGACAGCCCGATACCGAGGAGCCACATGCGAAATGTGGATGCTGGAAGGGTAGGGTCGTCCTCTAGGGAGATAAGACGGGTGGCGACGTCCATATCGGTTTCTGTATAATCTAGTTAGACCTTGAACAGTGGTAAAGAGAGAGGAATACCAATGGGACGCTCCTTCCCGTCTTCACCCATATCGATGACGCGCAAGTCGTCGTAGACATCTCCTTGGAAAGAGACATCGGTGACTACATCAGCCGAATCCCTCTTCTCGTCGATGGGGGAGCCCTTTTCGTCAGAGTGAAAGGATCGGCTGCGTTCAGTACCAAAAGACTCCATGGGTGAACGACTGATAGCGTCTGTCGACAGAGTATATATAGGGTATTGGAATCGCTGGCCTCCATTCCTGCTGCAGTGGGAGCGTATGCCTTAAAGGAATATCGGCTATACATGGAACACCGTCATATTGCATCCGCTTCCGTGAGGAGATGAATGGTTGAGAACCCCGAGGGTAGCAGATTCTCAGGCGTTGTGTGAATTTCTCGCACCGTGTGCGCAAAAGCTCCATATAGCGATATAATTTAGAAAGGGGGTATGTTTATCGAAATGCATTGCATGTGGACCTCAACGCATGCAATAGCGAGATCTACAGCATACGTACGCGAAGCTGCCTGAATTTCCAGTCTTTCAGTCCGTTCTAACCTCTGCTGATGCATACAGAAACCAAGTAAACTTACGACTGCTTCAGTACGAGGTGACAGGTGAACGCGATTTGTTTTAGAAAAATATGTCCGTAAACTTGAAAGGAATCAGTGAAGAACCGACAGATTAAGTTGGAGCGTAAACTTCTCAAACTTTGTTCTTACAGCTGTTATGATCTTTGCGTCCCCTCTTTTTGGACGGCTACGGTACTCCCGTTCTAAGCGAAGGCCTGAACCTGAAGGTTTGGCTCTGAAATTTCACAGAGTGTAATTTTCGTGTGTTGAGCAGAATCATATACCACGAGAGACGCGGAGTTACGATATAAATGCAGAGGGACGAGGAGTCTTGCGTATCGAGAGATTTCAGTCAATCTTGACTGTCGCAAGAGTGTCGTGGTCAGTAATCAGTCACGATTTGGTCACGATGTGACTGAAGTCACCCGGTCCGAAGAGCCAGCCGCTTTTTGCCGCTCGAAGTTCAATTGTACTTTAATTGTACTTCTCTCCATGTCCATCATTTCTTGATCATCTCTAACGAGCACGCGAACTTAAAGTTTTGAAAATTCAGAGGTCCCGACTTGGCCTGAGCATGTGTTTCTTACTCCGAGCCAACACTCCTGACGGTTGATCAGTGCTCACCAGTAAAAAGTAAGGGCTTCAACGGGTTCTATATTATCGTGCCCCTCTAACATTACCCAGGGTCGTATCAAAGTGTGGGCTAGACATATTGAGAAGCCTCAAGGCGAGGGAGCACTAAGAAGGCTGTTGGTAGTCTGGAAACCGCGCGTAAGCAAAGTTCTCATACTGTAAGCTCATTTACCAGCGCGTTGTTTCGAATTTGGGCGGCACTGATTACTTATAATGCCAGCCTGACTATAGTGACACCATATCTGCGAGTTGCAGTCAGGGTCGCGTCACCCTGCTAAATCAACCCGCAAATCGCTACTTTGATCGTTACTAATTTTACTACATCCCTGCCCTCGATGGCCGAACCTTCGGAAATGACAGTCTTTTGGTTCGAATCCAGTCCTCAAAGTTCACGTTTTGCCTATACGTCGTTGCAGATGCTAAGTTATGGTTAAGCCCACTGATCAGATTCTGTCGCTCCCCATGGAAGACGGAGATTGACATTTTCCATCGGTATGTGTGAAATCGCATATTTATTCAAGCTTGGGTAGCTATTACATTGATCACTCGTTTTTTATCTCCATGACAATTTGACGCCTGTAGAGCCTCCCTGTGGTACTCTTCGACTTCTCAATTTACCTCGATTTAGATTCGCGGGACTGGAATCAAACGAAGTGAGTAGCAGAAACAGTTACACGTGTCATGGGGGGCTAACTACTTTTATATACTAAGAATCTTCAAACACGTAAGTGATTCCGTAGAAAAATTCAACCGGCGACTGACTGTCAGTGTCATGATAAGCTTCGAAATCTTACATCTGTCACCAGAGACCTATATATTGGTGGCACTCTACCTGCCTAGCCCTTCAGGCGTGCTGATCTTTGACTTCCTATGTTCAATAGCATCCTCGTTGTTCTTTGTCTCCCTCTTGTAGCCGTTAGTGCGTTGCCTGAGGAACAGTATACTAGTTTTAACGGCTCATGGCCCGCAGGCGTGAAGCGTACCCTTCCCATCTTCGAGATCGATTATGAGATCTACCCTCAATCCGCCAAGAATATATCTGGGTACTCTATAGACTTAAGGGCCGCTTTTATCCTGACGACCGTTGACGATGTAACAGGCTACTCCGGGTGTTGTGTATTTTATACCACTAAAGATTTTGATGTCGCTCCACCAGGCAACAATGGACCCCGCGCCGCAGCACCGAACCGACCCGCTGGGGACAAGAATCGTGCTAGCAACAGTTGCGGAAAGGTCAATCTGAACCGGTGCAGCACTGGCAGGAGGATATGAAGTCTCTTCGCAGTGATTTGATTTCGACGCAGGTGACAAGCACACCCGTCAGGTCGGCCGTGACGCTGGCTATCAATGCGACGAGTGGTCTTAGGCTAATTCCAATGCCGGCGGTGCTGAAGCTGTTACAAGATGTATGCTTTCTGGAGACAAAGGCGGTGAGATTTTCTCCTGTCTAATAAGATGTGGACTGACGGAAATCGTAGGATCTGGATCATCTTGGGGAAATTTCATCAATGTATATTTTTTCTTCTGAAGCGGATTATGTGTATGCGACACTGACAAGTGTTTCAAAGAACAATGGTCCTCAAGCCTCAGGACATGTCCTATGGGACAGTGTAGATGTACTTTTGCTTCTTTTGTTATTTTCCTTGTCCTCTAAACTCGTCATCTAGCACGCAGAAATTCGTATTGTCAATGTACCGTACGGTCATACCCCGAAGAAAATATAGCATATTTTTTCCTGGGCGAACGTGGAGGTATGCACTTAATACGTATGTCTCGGTTAAGTACATTACTGTTTATAACTCATACAGAGGACATCACTTCGGGTGCCTGCGATAACCTCAATCACGGCCAGCCCCACCTGCAGTGTGTTGGCTGATTAAAGTTGCTCCTTCCATGGTTTGATCGAAGATACTTGTTGTCACAAATACTGGATGCATTCCCGTTATACTGCGATACCAGTCCGATGAACCATTAGCCTAGAGGACCTCACACTATTTTTGAAGTATGACGGTGCTTCAAAAACGTTGTACCATGCATGGCGCTGGTAATTATGAGGCGCTCAGAGAGGTGACGATATGCCTAAACAACATGACTTTTCAGTTACTTAGTCATGACTAATTAATTGAATTTCGTTCCAATTTCATTCGCGTGTAGGCCCTAGGGTGTCACTCTGATGCGATTGCTTGATACATGTTGCGGCAACGCCTTACGCCAATGCTATGGCGGTGTCCATATTCTAACCAAACGAGCTGAGATGTGCCCTAGTTAGTACTGCGATATTTTTGGCACCGCTAGGTGTCAAGTCCTCGGGTAAGCGTGTAAGTGGTCGCATGGCAACACGTGCGGGTGCTGAGTGCTCGTCCGATCAAAATATAACTGATCGACAGTTCTGTTATCTTTCCACCAACATCCCAACCCTTGATGTTTCTCTATGCCAACCTAGCTGCCGATCGCTGGGCCCATGTTAATTATCTTGAAAAGCATCTGATCACCATGTGGATTAAATCGCTTCCGGAAAGCAACATCCATGCTGAGAAGAGGCATCATACCACGAGATGTCTACCGGTACGGGCTAAGCGAATGGAACTTCTTTGTCGCTTGAGTTGAAAGCAATTTGGTATTATATTTCATTCTGTATCACGAAATTTTTAGTCGAGATTGATACAACAGCTTCAGAGAATAATGAGCCTCGTATAATAGCGAAAGGCTGTCAGCGTAATTGGGCGTGAAACAGCTCTGGGGGTGTAAACCCAAACCGGTACAGGATCCAGGTAAGCTGTTCAATCTTCTCGGTGACCAATGGGAGTTGGGAGCGGTCCGGTTCGTCCGTGAACAAGGGCTTCCCCCTGATTCGTATCCGCGACCATCATCAGCAATTCCCCATCCTCCAGCTTGTACTTAGTAATGCTTACACGGTTCCACCGTGCAGGTTCACTATTTCAGGGTTGTACGTAACTGAGCTTTCTGTCAGAGCCACGCCAGTGATCGCTACTTGAAGTGGAGCTCGTTAGATCATTTGGATCGCCGAAGCATCCAGCATAGGTTTTTGAGACTCAGGGGCTACTTGATTATCTTCATTTCACCCGCTGCTCTCAGTTCAACAAGATTGAGAGAGTTCGAACCGCCTGGTCGATCCGCGGATCGCGAGGCGCGATCACGTGATGGTGCCGGGAGGTTCTTTTTCGCGCGCAATCCACCGCAATGAGACATTCCTTCTTTCTTTCACAATCAGAGAAGATCAATTACCCTTTAATATTCTGCAACTAGTGAGCTGAATGCATTGAAGTCGCGCCGATAGCACGGCCTTCGGTGGCTCCACCTTAAGCTTCAATATTGTCAATCGCCACTCTATTATCGTTGCTGCTCATTCATTCCTGTCAGTGTTTGGAGTGAAATCGAATCTCCCCGAATGACGTCCGAATAGCCCGTCATCGTCATGGTGTAATCCACGATGACATAAGTGGTGCTCTCCCATAAAAGAGCAAGCGTTCATCCTATCCTTACTCACGATTGTTTCTTCTGCCACCCCAACTATGTCGGTCGACTCAGGTTCCACGTACAAGATAAGAAACGCAAAATCAGGGACGGTCTTGGACCTCTCTGGTGTGGACAACACAGCAAGTAGGTTGACCAATTATCCTTCGTCTTTCGCGCTAATTTGTTAAATTTAGTCATTGGATACCCTGACCACAACGGTGCCAACCAACAGGTATGCTTCTGTCTTTCATTCTGCTCCTTTCGTTCTTCTCTAAATCGATGCAGTGGGTCCTTACATGGACCGGTCGCTCGTGGACTTTTCGTTCAGTCTCTTCGAGCCAGTACCTTGGGCTCGCAGGTGCTTCTGGGAATGGCACCAAGCTCTTAGCTGTCGCTGAACCTTTCGAGTGGGACATTTGGCATGATGAGATCGACCAGACTACCTTCCGGTAAGCGCTCACTCACGGAACATCCTCGCCTTTCACTCATAAGCTATAACAGTGTTTTTGTCCCAAACACCACGTACAACTTTGATTTGTGGAACTACGGAGACCCTATTCCAGGTGACCCGATTACACTCTGGACCAAATGGAATGGCCTGCACCAGACATGGAGGTTTGAGCGTGGTGAGTAGGCGAGTCAGTCATTAAAACCTCGTGGGTTACTGAAAGGAAGCATGCACAGTTAATTAATCGTTACCTCTGTGATTGGGTGAACGAAGTTATAATTCATGGGAGAGCTTGAGGGTGGCGGATACCCAGTGGGACAGTATGTACACGTCTTTAGACTTGTGGAGGATGTGATGGATCTAGATGGTGCGTAGTAATTAAATTAGTGTAGCTCGAGATTCCTCGGATGATGTCCATTGACAGGTAATAGTCCACTTAGTCTTCCATTCTTCTCGCACCGCGCTTCCTTCTTTTCAAACGCTATCATCACGGACAAAGCGTGTATATATTATCCGGACCATGTCCGTTTCGGTATAGTGCCGTGGGATATACACCACAGAAGCTCGGGCTTAGACCCGGAAATGAGAGCTACGCCTAGGATAACATCACTGTATCATCTAACCACTTTGAACATGATCGATTCCACGTCGTCGTCGCCATCCAATATTGGACCCTTCTTCTGCTCTTTTGCCGCTTTCCTACCCGCAAATGTCAAATATTGCGGTCGGAAGGCGTACTTGTCACTTTCCAGAGGGTGTTGCCTCATACGAAGTTCGGCCAAATCCGTTTTGAGACTCATTTGGAGCATCGGGGATGTGGGACGAAGACAGTATGCGGCAAGGATATTTCGAAGCAAATAGCCTGGAATACTCCGGTGATAGGAAGGGTGGTCGAAGCTGTCGGCAACGGCCTTGATTTCTACCCATCCCAGAGAATTCCAGATATGCAGACAACGTATAAGCTGTTGCTATTCCCGAGTGTCAGTTCTGAACAGTTATGCGACATGAAAGCGACACTCACAACCACATTCTTGCTGCCCTTTACCCTGGCGCTGTCATTGTCGACACGAACAGAGATGCTCCGGAGATTAATGCACAGTAGAAGATGGCCAATTATGAGTTCACTCAGGCACCAGCTCCCCGGAACAGAAGGTAAGATATGAACCCCGGTCAGGTGGAGGGCGTGTATCTGGATTACACGCAGGAACGAAGAAGAATGCATCTCAACGTATTCGCTCTGATCTGACGGCTTTTGCAAGGAAATGTAGAGCCGCTGCAATCCAGTGAAAGAAGATAGGTAGTGTGCCAAGGCGGGGCCTACCTCGCAAGGATCGAGTGAAAGGCATTCGAGATGTATGTTGGCATCACAAAGGTAATCCCAAAACACGACCGGTAAAAAGAAGCCCCAGATGGAGAGGTCCGTGAGATGTCGCAGGTGCGGGATGAGCGATGGGATAGAAGATGGAGGTAGATCTACACACAGGCCGCTTAAATCTAGAGCCTGGACATTACTGAACTGCCCACGCGGGAACTTGTTGAAGAGCGAAATAACATGTAGAACGGAGAGGTTAAAGTGGCTGTCTAGGTGAAGACCATGATCGATAGAGAGGCTGACCAGGTGTGGACTATTGGCAATGATAGAAGGGACATCGTCAATCGTCGCGCCCTCCCTGACGGTAAGGTCACGAAGATTGTGGAATAGACCGAAAGGAACGTTATATTTTGGCCGGTACTGGTCGATAGACACGTTAAAGAGAAGGGGAAGACTGCTGAGGCGCAAGATAATTTCACGAATCGCTTCTGTGTCTAACGTTCCAGGATCGAATTTGTCCCAGCTATCACAGATCTTTAACATCGTAGTGATGTTTCGAATTAAAACTGCACTTACATAACGTGGCGGAGCGACTGCATAAGGGGTATAGCAGCTAGAAGCAGCTCTTCTATGCTCTTTCCACGCATCTTGCTTTCCTGGGTATTCTTTATGGAAGTCCAGAGCCGGTTTAGTGGCTTCCTCCAAGTGCTAGTTGACCTGAAGACGACACTTCTCGCATATCTGGCCAGTTGTGCGCCTTCAGCTATTTGCTTCAGATAATTTATAGCCTTTATTGGAGTAAACCTCATCCTCTTGAAGTCGATAACGATAGTTTCGAAAACGAATGGTGTGGCTATCGCGTAAAAGAGTTTACATGCCGATCGAAGCCGTTTTTGGTCGGATAAAGGTGCCTAGTTCGAATGAGATACATGTTTCCAACGTCAAAGCGGAGATTCACCTCGAAAACTATCTTTGCTAGGAGCTCTGGTGGCAATGAGAATATGGGCTCGGTCGGTTGAGATCAAGGAGCCGTCGTGTCACGTGGAAGCCCGAAACATGAAATTCAAAATCAAATTGATTTATTCGTCCTGCTATCATGTCGATTCTTACCTTACCAGCAGAGCTTCTCGAAAAATTGTTGTTGAGGTGAGTAGGCTTCAAAAAATTTCATACCAGACGTCTAATTCTGCCCCTACCAGGCCTGATATGGTAATCATCAGATAATTCACTTGACTTGTCGAGTCTCTGCGACGTCGCCACACTCTTCGTCTTCGAAAATCTCCACATAAATCTCCGGTATGTCGAATCTAATAGGTCTAAAGCGACCGCACTTCTCAAGGAGCTGTCCAGAGGCAGACAGTTAGCCAGATTTGTCCGAGTCATCCATTTCCAGTCGTTCATGATGCATAATAAACCCAATCTCACTCAGTTATGGGGTATGATATCGTTATTCAAGAAGAAACCTACCTTTCATCGAACAGTTTGTAACCTCTTGCTAGCTGCTGTCCCCCTGATGCAGTCTCTGGAATGCTTCCAGTAAGTACATAGACTTACTGAATTTGAATCGTGTTTACGGGTGCTTTAGCTGGGCTATGTATGGCCGGGTATCAGTGGACTGGGCCACGCTTATAGACGTTGTCTATTGCATCAGCACCCTTCCACGTATCAGACTTATTTCAATCTCTGCCGGGAAGATCAAACAGAGTATTCCTTGCGCACCTTTTCATCATCTAACATTTCTGCATGTCAGAGGACGCGGTACAATTGATTTGGCACCTTCCCGTCATTGCGAACAGCCCGAATCTATTCGAGCTAAGAATATCCGCCTTTCGTTACGATCACCCTTCTCCGTCACACTTTCCCGTGTTATCTCTCTTCAGCGCGTTTCCTGAAGGAGTACAGAGCTCTTTGTATATCATCCGTCTATCAGGCAATTACTTTAGTTTGGATTCATCCACCATTCCAGCTCTCATCGACATCCCTCACCTGCGCAACTTATCCGACTTCAACGTTCCGATTGGGTTTGAAATACCCGATGAGTTCTGGATGTGCTTGCTTGCTGACATGATATACATCCCACGTGTCTCATGTAGCGATGAAGGACTAGGTGATTCTTTGCTGATGTATCTTGGGTCATACCAAGGACTACAGGGGATTACTCTGCGACCAGGTGAACCTAATGCTGATGACGAGCGCCGCTCCCTATTCCTTGTGCACCACATTCTACCTATAAATTCGATCAGCTTGACGAGGGTGAACATAAACCCCGGATATGCCGGACACTGGTGTCTCGATGCCTCGATGCTCCATTCCCTAGCATTGTGTATCAATCTTGAGTACATCGGTGTATGTGTTGATGAAGAGCGCGCACAAGTAACGGTTAGTGACAACGTCGTTGTAAGCTGCCTTTGCTCAGATTTCGCCTCTACGATTTTCATATGTATATATGCAGGTCAAGCTCATGAAGAGTCTGCCGGAAAATACATACGCGAACATGAACCTCCGCGTAGAGATGTCTGCCCTCGGGTTCATAAACTTGTCGCCACAAAAGATCCATCAGCTCAGAAGCTGGATCTGCGGATATACACGGATCTTGCGTATTCCCTCCAACTCCGACACTATTCACTTCCGAGCGAGGGGTATTCCTTCTTTTCAGATCATCTCTCTTATTCGGGCGAGCGGGTATTAAAAGCTAAAGCAACTAAAGCACGACGCGAGCCATGAGCAATTTCGGAGGAATATGATTCATGAAGGACATCCTCTGCCTTTATTTATGCCGATATAATTGCGCGCCTTGTACACCATAATCTATCTGATTTCTCGTGAGCAACGAAAAGTATAGCTAAGGGCGATTCGTGCCCGCCCTAAATCAACCCACAGGTGATGCCGGCCCGCGCGTGCCGTATCTCGATTCTCTTGCTATCATGTCCCTCCTTGAGTTGCCTGCAGAGCTACTCGAAAAGATTGTTACCTGCGTAAGCCAAAGTCCCAAGTTCTGTCTCTATCTTACTCTTCTTCATAGGTCACTCCTTTCTATGGCACTAGCTGCCATCCAGCGATCCGACTGACTTGTAGAAAACTCTGTGATGTCGCCACACCCTTTGTTTTCGAACGCTTCTATATAGATTTAACAAAGATGGAAAAGGAGAAATCTTACGCAATCCACTTTCTCAAGGAGCTTTCACAGGGTCGACGATTGGGCAGATTCATCCGAGCCCTGTACTTCTGTACATCCTCTGGCGGCCACAAGTCGAATTTAAGCGGTTTATGGGACGCATTATCACTGTTGAAGAACGGAGAGACATTTTTCGTGACCATATCGAAACTTATTTTGGCCGCTGTTCCGCAGATGCTGACTTTAAAAGAGTTCCAGTAAGCGAAGTTCCTCGCGAGTTCTTGAATACGTATTCAGTGTTACAGCTGGCAGAAGCCGAACAGAGCCGAGATGTTCTCGCAGATAATCGGTCAAATAATCGATTCACTAAGCAAGAGTCCTCATCTCCGTTTCGTTTCGATATCGGCGTATGAAATCAAGAAGGACATTCCTTGCGCGCCCTTCCATGGTTTGACTCATCTGACTATTGACGGGAACGGCACATTGGATTATGCTCCTACCATCATCGCCAACAGTCCCAATCTATTCAGGCTCAAAGTGATTATCTATCGCCATGACCGCCCTTCACAGTTTCCTGTGCTCTCTCTCTTCGGCAAGTTTCCCGAGGGAACACATAGCTCTGTGAAGCAAGTGATCCTCTCCGGCGACTACCTCAGTCTGGAGAGGTCAACGGTTCCATCTCTTATCCCGCACTTGCGGAACCTATCAGATTTCCACATACCCGCGGGCTTTAATGTTCCCGACGCTTTCTGGAATGCCTTGCTTGACGCAAATGTGTTCCTCCGCTCTGTAACGCCAAGCCGTTCAGACCTGCACGGTTCTTTCCTGAATTATCTCCGATCTTCCGATCGATTGGAGGAGGTGCATCTGCGACCGGGACGAACGGGCGTCTTTGACGAACCTGCACAATTCTTTCTTCGTAACATCATCCCGACAAATTCATTGAGGTTGACGGTTGTTGTTGTACAACCTACATATGCAGGATACTGGTGTTTTGATGTTCCCATGCTCGAGGTTCTACTATTGTGCGCCAATCTTGTGTACATCAATATAAGTGTTGATGGGGAGAGGGCACGAGTGGAGTATAGCAACAACGTCATTGTGAGTTTTACTTTCGTCTGTATCCATTTCTCCATCTCATAAATGTGACCGTGTTTTGTAAAGACAAAGCTACTGAAGAATCTCCACCGTTGGCACCATTTGGAAACACTTAACATAGGTGCAGTCATACCTATCGATACCGGGTTCCGGGCACCTATTCCCGCTAATAAATCTCCCATGAGGGAGGTTTGTGCCTTCATTATGTGCTGTGTCGGCGATTTCCAGTGCAGACGCCCCACCCGTCAGATGCTCAAGCTGCAGATCCATACAGATTTCGCAATCGGTCTTCACCTTCGAGAAAGTGTTCCTAATTCCGAGATTTATTACTTTTGTCGGTTGCGGTTGTCGGAGGAGGCAAAGCGGGCTATGAAAATGACTAAAGATCATGAAGAGGCTGAAAAGATACAATTCTAAACGTTTTTTGAGGTGAGTAGTGATATGTGATCCGGATATGGCGCTATTCAATATATGTTGGCTACAAGCAATACTTTAGTTCCGTGTGTTCATCATTTGGAGCTATCATAGGCATGAGGAATCGAAAAGGGTACAACAAATGACATGACTACACCTCTCTACATCTATCGCTACAAAAGTCCAAGTCTGTGCTACTAATCATTATCATAGAATATCTCTACTCATCCCAAATTACGTCTTACAGCACCGTACCCAGCTCCCCGTCTACCGTCTCATCTAGAGACATCGACCTGTCCGGACATCGCACGAAATACCCATCTACTGCTTTGACGAACCTCTCTTCGTACTCCTTGGGCGGGATCACCGTGACCTCGCCCTTCTCCCGGCCAGGCAGGTTGAGGTTTTGCTTCGCCTTGCTTTCAATAGTCTTTGCAAATGTATAACTACCTGAGAGACCGTCAGCGAGTACGTCATGCCAAACGAACGACACAGACCTATCGTATCGACCAAGCCGACCACCAAGAGTCGCTCCGGCCCTTCTCCAATCCCTACAAGGAGCGAATAGTCCATGATATTACCCTTCGTCAGAAACTCCGCGTCCCTTTGTATCGCCTCCCTCAGCATCTTCTTCGAGCGCGGGTCAACCAATATCGTCTTTTCACGCTGCATATCAATCCACTCCCCATCAAACAGCGTCTTGCCTTTATCCTCCTTGGCTCTATGTTCGCCATCTTCCTCCGACGTAACGACCGGCTTCGACCGTCGACCCTTCATCCCTTTCAGATCAAACATCCTCAGCCCACCCGCATAGCCATAGAAAAGGTTCTCCATCACGACCAAATCCGCTTTTTCCCCGCCTGGTCCCTCGACGGAGTACACGCCAAGCATCTTCACCATTGTACTGTCTCGTCCCGATGTACCGTTGATGTAAGCAAAGTACTCCGGCGCCAGGGAGAGAAGAACTTGTCTGCACGAACAATCAATGAGCTCGACTCTCCAGAGGACACACGGGTGAACTCACAGATCCGCAACTCCCCACTTACTGACCAGCTCTTTCATTATATACCGTCCATCAGCCGTGCGCCAGAATCCAACGCGACTCTTGCCTCCTTGCGCATCCCACCCCTCCGTCCGGCGCAGGCTCTTGACGTACTCGCCTATGCCCGCCGCCCCGCCCTTTTCAACCCCACACCGCCTCCTTAACTCCTCAAATTCTCTAGCGTAATACACCGTCATGCTCCACTTCATCACCGCTCCGCCTGCCCCTTTGACCGACAGATCACATCTCACATGTGGACGCTCATCGATGCCGGCAGCGTCCCCAAGGAGGCGAACACTCCTCAACGCGTTCGCAAAGAACGAGCCTTCTCTTTCCCTGTCTTTGACAGTAACCAAAGTCGGCACCTCAAGGCTGTCTTTTGGTGGCAGTACAGGGGCAACAACTCCCTCCTCTTTGGAAATCACAACGCTCGCACTACCGACGCTGATCAGACCTCCGGCTGTACTGTTTTTTACAGTCCCGTCCTTCTCATCACCTATCTTCCCCTTCCCTAATCCCGCCAAACTTCCGAACCGACCGCTCATCCCTCCTACGCCCATCACTAGTCCCAGGCCGACACCAACGCCCTTCCTGCAAACATGCAATTCGTGATCTTCCAAATGCCACTCTGGTGCAGGCGTTGGAGCACGAAAGACTGCAGAGAAGAATGATGCAGTGGATGACGACGTGGAGGTGGATAGGGCAGGAGAAACGATGGGTGGCTTGGCAGTAAACGAGGACGGAGGGTGATAAGATGAGCTTGACGGCAGTCGTAAAGGTGGTCGACTAGACGGTTCCGCGCTTGACATAGCGTCAACTTCGCGCTGATATTTCGGAGAACTAGAAGGATGTATCATCAGTAGAAGAACAGCAGAAACCGAAAAAAAAAACAGACCTTAGACACCATGCAATCACACTCCCCCAATCGTCCTCCCTGACAACAACATTACCTCCAGCCAAGACGTGACTCTTGTCCCCCCACCAATCAGGATTCAACGATATCGTCCCTCCTTCAGGCTTAATGGAGCCTTTATCATTCATAACTGTCATCACCGAATTCTTATCCACCGTTAGAGGCACTTTCGCCCGTCCTTCGAGCTCCTCCAGCGCCCCTCTCGCCCCCTTCAAGAATCCTCGCCGGACATCATTGAGTCGCTCCACGGGCGTACGCCCTAGCTCCGCGTAGAGGGCCTGTTCCTTTCGGTGGAATGATTCTCGAATATCTGATATCGATTTCTTGGTCTGGGTGGTAGGAGGATAAAATCCGGAAGCCTTGTCATCTTTGGCTGATGTCGCCGCGGGTAACCCATCGACTGAGACTGGCTCCTCGGAATCGCCGTCATCATAATGAACCCACTCAGATGGTACTCTGGGAAGAGCCTTCGACCGGGTCCACCCATGTTCGTACTCGTCATCCGAACGCCAAGCTTCATCTGCTTCGAGTAAATCCAATCTCTTGCCAATATCCTCCCACCAAGCACGGATCTCCCGTCGTAGTTCAACCTTCTCCAGGTTATCCTCGCCTTCATCTTTCGCTTTTGATGAAAACGAAGATCCGCCATGAGAAGCGTCGCCCTCGATAACCTGCACCCGCGGCACCCGTACTTCATACACACCGCTTAGCTCTTGCCTCCAGAACCGTACCTCCTTCCTGTTTCCCTGGAAGTTATACCGTATCTTGGCGGGAGCTGTACAGGAGCATATCGTCGGTGAGGGCGGGCGATATATGAGCAGTTCGAGGAATTTAGAGAACGACAGTAGCCTGTACAAAGGAGAAAACATGATCAGTGAATGTGACCCGATGATAAACACGAAAGGTATGTAAGTAGGTTTTTGTGTTTGACAGACGCCTGCCAATAAGCGCCCGACGAAATTGATAACGGCTCGCCGAGAAAAGCCAGAGAGTGTCAAGGCGACGGCAAAGAACGAGGAAATGGCTAGAAAAATGAGGTACTGACCCTGCAGCATTCCCGAGACTTTTCATATCGGTCTTCGTTCCGCATGTAGCACAGCTCAGGTACAGCGAGAGTTCCACGTCCTCATTGTCTTGGTCTTTCTCCTCCTTCTCTTCGTCGACAACCATCACATTCTCCGGAGAAGGATGAATAGTCTCCGGTCCGACCTCAGCGAGGACATTGACGCTCGCATGCACCCATTTCCTGATTCTTGGGCACATGGTATCTCCCTCTTTCGTACGAAACATATCTCTGACGACCTCTGAAAGCCTGCGATCCCCGTGTCCATAGAACCGCACGTGATGCTCGTTCTCATCCTCGAGGTACGTCAGTCCTTGCATACGCACCCAGGCCTCGACGCCTGCAGGTCGCGAAGATGGTGGAAACGCAATATTCGGACTCGTCGATAACAGGGAATGATGCGCAGTGGATTGTCGTATCGGCGGCTTGCAGTTGCGATGCCGAATATGCTCATTGGGCTGTTCGTCGGCAACCGAGAGCGAGTGGGAGTGTCGGTGAGAAAGTAGTCGCTTCAGCCTCGGAAGTGGTGCATCCTCTGAGCTCTTCGTGGGTGCTAACTCCAAGGTTCCGCTTCCTGGCTTCCTGGTACCAAGTGGTCCAAGGCTTCGGCTGTGAACGCCGGTGCCAAAACTTCCGAACCATGAGCGTACACTGCTGGGAATGAAGACATTGCGCCTTGACGAGCCCGATTCCATCTCCACGGGTGAGGAGGTCATACGCGGAAGGGGAATAGGCGAAAGCGTTGGTGCTGATGAGGGGAAATTGAGTGGTACCCCACACCCCCGTAGGAAGGCTTGCTCCAGCAGAAGTGAAAGATGGAGGTAAACTGCGCAACGGATCCGATTCTGCCATATCTCCTTGTCTGACTCGGGATTCAAAGTAATGACGGTGAAGGTACCGCCGACAAAGGATCCTATTGCAGAGATTTGAGATAAATGGAATGTTATCATGGTACTAACGAACCCTCGCTTTCAGTCGCATTTATGACCTGACCTAGTCCAGCAGCTGTGGAGGAACTGACTGTCCGAGCGAGATTGGCAGTATCTACGAGAGTAAAAGTGAGAACAGTAGGACGAGGAATCGATGACGACGGACCTTCTCTACCAAATAATGCCTGCCCATCCCAAATTCCGTCTCTGAATTGGACCTTTACCTTATTTTGAATACGATTCCGGGTTGCGGCGCGAACAATATAGAATCCATAATCTTCAACTGGCTCCAGTTGTTGGCGCTCGATGCGCAAGTGAAGCAGGAGCCTCGGCGTCGTGAGACTTGACGCGCAACGTTCACCTTGGTTTTCCTTGGCTGTCAAATCCATTTCAGCCAAGGTGACATCCTCGACGACCCCAGCGTTGGAAGGCTTGTGTACCGCCTTCGTCGTCGTCGTCGTCAACGCTGGCAACACCGCTCGTCCCATCTCGTCCAGCACCTCATCAAGAATCCCGGTCCCTACGCCAAGGAATTCTAGCACCTGGCTGCGATGCGCTCTCCCTTCTGTCCATAGGTCTCCTATGTCGTCGTTTGTGTCAGTATTGCCGTCATTGCCACTTGAGTCCTTGTCGATAGTCAGTGAAGAAAGTGTTGGCGTGGTCAATGGCAGCGAAGGTAAGGGCTTGTGGTGGGCATTCATCCGGGCATGGATTCGTCGTTGCCGTCGTCGTCGTCGTTACGGTTGTCGGTCGTGGTGGTTGAAATGAAAGGACCATGAATTAGATGTGACGTCACAGCACGTGCCTTGTGATCGAGGCATTATTTTAAATAAATAAATAAATAAAAGCTGTCGTGCTGCGAACAAGCTGCGAAGAAACAGTACTTACTGTCTGGACTTGTGTTCATACATTGGCGTATTTATGAGAAATTTTTATGGATTCATGTTCTGCAATGTCAGACCTATTTTTCGCACTTCGCATACCTGCCAACCTCACGCTACCTCGGAGTCGGTGCTGTCGTCGAGTCCGGTCCTCAGACTCTACCGTCATACATTATATACCCAAAATTTTATCACCGTCTCTGTGCTTGCAGAGGAAGCATCTCGGATCTTTTAAACAAAAGAAACAGCTGAACCACCGAATTTCACTCTCCCTCAAAAAATGTAGCCTTGCTTTTGGCAGGAAGGTCCATTCTGCCTGTATCCTACCTGGATAATTGTACCTGATTTGACACTGACGGCGGCCTGACGCACCGTTGAAGGAAGCCCAGACTGAGAGTGCGGCCTGGTCTACCGCCAGAATTACCCCTTCCCTCGTTCGCAAGGCTTGGCACCGAAATTGATTCCTCCTTGTACTCCGAAGTCCTGTATTTCACATACATACGTGACTTATCCTAGAACCTCTAAGACTCACTCGCCCAGGACACCGATCCTTGCGGAATGTTCTGTCTTATATGGTGTGCATTGACTAAATACGCTCGCCGTCTCCTTCCCCGATTACCTCTTCACTCAGTCTCCTTCTCCTCAGTGTTATAGTCCCTAAGTTCAGCTGCCAGAGTCATGCTCAGATTTCTCCGGAGTCCGAGTCGATGCTCAACTTTCGTCAGTCCTAAACTTGATTCAAGATCTTACCGGATACCCGGGCCCTAAGTATTTCAGAACGGTGGTCACGAATCCGAGTTGCGATTCTCTGGGTGGACCTTCTGCATTTCTCTAGTTATATTGGTGTATGGATCGTCCAGGATTAGGCATTCAAATATTTCACGAACCTGCCCTACGAAGTGCGCTCCTCGCGACCCTTAAAGATAGGAATACTTTGTAGCTATAATAAAGCGTGTACAGTGTGTATATTACATAGCGACATGTTGCAAACATAACCATAGTACTACTCATCAAGGTAAGACATATTTGAAAGTTATAGAATCTCTTTCAATCTTTTGAAGAACTGGCCTAGCTTCCCTACCGTGCATAGTCACCTGCGCCATATATGGTGGAACAAAGGTATAAATCTGCGATTTAGGCTCCCATTGACATAGGCGAAGCTGAAAATTGGATATAAAATCTGTATCGATCTTCAGTATGAGCATCTGAGGGGTCGGGTCTGTGCACCGGAATTTCATTGCGCAATTCACAATGTGAATACAAACATCCCTCTTGAGAGCATCATCGGCAGGACTGGGTGAACGGACCGTCGGATCAGTAGTTATCGCGGCTCCGATTTCCAGCTGTTCCAGATAATGCCAATATTGAACATTCTCCAGTAGTTTTGTCTGTAAGTATGCCGTTTGTCAAATTCACGAAGGAGACGCGGTTGAGAGGAAGACTTACAATGACGTTCTCATCGTGTTTCACTTGAGCCCTCTGCTCGTCGACACTGATGCCAATACGTACAAGATTGGGACACAGCAATAGAGCTTTGAGCATACGAACGTCAAAACACCAGAATCCTGCATATTGAGGTTGAACCAGGACACTTGTCAAACTCGACGAGTGTGCTGGGATGATGTGACGACGAAAGAATCGTGAATGAAATTCGTCCGGTGCGTCTTCCGTATATACGTGCACCAGGTGCAGATATAACACCCTCAATCCATGATAACCTCCAAGATAATCCAGGAACGAATCGGTCTGTCTTGCATAGAATGATATCACGTTACGAAGATGCACCTGTGCATCTAGCAAGGCGCTCCAGAAGTCAGCGGGAACATCGAAGCCAACCGGTAAGACGAATTCCGACAAGTTCCGAAAATGTGGGATAAGAGCAGGAATAGTTGACGGCTCCAGACTGAGGCAACCTGCGAGGGTTACCGCCTGCACAGAACTATGAGTTCCCTCGGCGAATGCACTGAAGAAGGAGAGCACAGGAAAGTGTGGTGGAGAAGCAGCGTCACGGTGACCGATTATCACGTTGAGCGAGAATAAATTCGGACTGTTGGCGATGATGGCAGGAACGTAATCAAGAGGACCGTCTCCGTTAATCCTCAGATGGGTCAAACCACGGAAGGGTGCACAAGGGATGTCGTTGTCGATTCCATCCGATGATACCCAAACAAAATGGAGATGAGGATGATTGCTCAGTGATCGGATGATTTGATCCATAATCTCTGAGCGTATCCGTGCTCTATCGGGCTTCTTCCAACTGCATCACTGAATGAATATTCAGGAACTCGAGAGGAATTCAGTACTCACTGGAACTCTTGCAAACCTCGCATCTGCAGAACAGCGGCCAAAATAAGCTTCCCTACTTTCTCGAAAAATGGTTCCTTGTTCTTCCACAGTAAAAAGGCATCCCGAAGACTGAATTTGGGCTTGTCGATGCCATTGGAGGTAACGAAATACAGCGATCGGACGAATCTTGACAATCGTCGACCCTGTGAAAGCTCTTTGAGGAAACGGATTGCGCGATATTTATGCATTTCAATCTTCCTGAAATCAATATAGATATGTTCGAAAACAAGAGGTGTGGCGACATCGCAGAGAGTTTTGCATGTCAGTCGGATCGCTCGACGATCCGTCTGCAAAGAGGAATAAGTTTCGATAGAAAGCTCAGGACTCTTAGCTTACGATAATAACAATCTTCTCCAGTAGCTCTGTTGGTAATGCTAGAAGAGACATCGTAGTAGGAGGTCAACCAACCGGGTCAAGCGCCGTGGTTCAAGTCGTACACGTGGTGTCATATATAGACGCGCATTGATCGATACGAAAGAGGGCAATAATTCTTTACTTACTATTACTAGCGGCATCAAAGAAACAGATTTAGATGCACACTCGGGACAACGGAATGTCAATTTCACATAATTACCGGCAAAACGTCCTGCACGGTAGTAAAATGCGGTGAGAGTGGGATTCGTACTGCAATTGGCTGCCGCGCGCTCGGGGGACGCGCCGTGATCATGTTATGATCGAGATCCTCGATGCGTCACACAATATAGCGCTCGGACAGAAACCGTTCTCAATAGCCTTATTCTGACCCTGTAATGATATATCGCAGTTAGAACCAAATATCGGATTCGAGCCTGAACTAGCAAATAAAGAAAGACGAGAAGATGTAAAGATCACGAACCATGCAATTAAGATGGATGTGCCAATTTAACGATAGTTCGTATTTCCAGCGACCATTCCCTTTTGACTCCTCAAGCGGCTGATATATCATTTAGTTGATGCAATCGTATCAGAATAGATAATGAAGTGAATTTGAAGTAACGATAAGAGATGAGGAATATCTTTAGCGAACGTTGCCGCTGGTAACCATCGAATGCTACGGCTCCTCGGGTTTGGTAATGAACCAACTCAGATGGTACTCTGGGATTGGCTCCCAGTAAATCTAATTACTTGCCCATATCCTCCCACCAAGCAAGGATCTCTCGTCGTAGATCAACTATCTCCAGGTTATCCACGCCTTCATCCTTCTCCTTTGATGAAAACGAAAATCCGCCATGAGAAGCAGTGCACTGCCTTCGAGAACCTGTGTACGCGGCACACACACTTCATATACACCGTTTAGCTCTTGCCGCCAGAAGTGTACTTCCTTCCCTTGACCCTAGAAGTTGCATCGTATCTTGGTCGAGGCAGGACAGGAGCATATCGCCGATGACGGAGGGCGATATACGCGTACGATCCTCAAGATATGCCGGTCCCTGCACCCGCACCCAATCCTCGACGCCTGACAGTCGCCAAGACGGCGGAAACGTCAGATTTGGAGTCGTTGAGAAGAGGGAATGATGCGTAGTGGATTGTCGTGTCAACGGCTTGCGGTTGCGATGCCAAATATGCTCGTTGAGCTGTTCTTCGGCAAGAGAGAGCGAATGGGAGTGTCGAACAGATAGCAGGCGTTCAGCCTTGGCAGTGGTACACCCTCTGAATTTGTCATGGGTGGTAACCCCGACGCTCCGCCCCATGATTTCCGGGTGCCCTGTGGCCCATGGATTCTGCTGTGAATACCAGAGCCAAGACTCCCGAACCATGAGCGTACACTGTTGGGTCTGAAGGCATTGCGCCTCGATGAACCCGAGTCCATCTCCACAGGTGATGAAGTCATACGCGGAGGGATGATAGGCGAAAGCATCAGTGCTGATGGAGGGAAACTGAGCGATATCCTAGAGAATCACGCTCCAATGGAACCAGCAGATGTAGGTGAATCATACAGTGTACTGTTCTGCTGTATCTATCTCTCTCTGACTCAGGATTCGATGTAATGACAGCGAAGGTTCGGCCAACATGGGATCCTATAGAAGACGATTAAGATAAACGAAGGACGTCCATGATTACAACAAACCTTTGTCTTCGGCTGAAAATCTGACCTGGTCTGATTCCGGGGCTGTTGGAGAACTGCCCGTTCGACCTAGAATCGTACAGTGAGGACAGAGTAAAAAAATCAATGACAGCGGCAGACCTTGTTTTCCCACCACTACCTATACTCCAGCTTTGAATTCCACCGCCGCTTTGTTCTGAGCACGATGCTTAGTAGCGGCGCGAACGATATAGAATCCGCAGTCTTCGACTGGTTCAGGGTGTCGGCGCTCGATGCGAAGTGATAGAACAGTCGGCTTCGAGGAGATCGGCACCGAAGGTTCACCATGTTATTCCTTGGATTTCTCGTCATGGAGACGACGTCGCTGACGGCCCCCAAGTTGGTCAAAGCATCCAGTGAGCTCGTAGTGGTGGCCAACGCTGGTAGCTAGCTTCGCCCTATATCGTCCAGTGCCTCATCGAAAATTCTGGGCCCTATTCCAATGTAGGCTAGCACCTGGTCACGATGGACTCTGTCGTCTGTCCATAGCCTATAGGTCTCCTATGTCGTCCTTTGTGAGATGGCCGACATGGCTGCTGAGTCCTTGTCGATAGTTAGTGAAGAGAATGTTGTAGTGGTCGATGGCAGCGAAGGTAAGGGCTTCTGGTGGAGCTCATCCAGGTATGGATCTACCGTCGTCGTCGTTGCGGTTGTCGGCCGTCGTGGTTGAAATGAATGGGGCATGAAATGGATGTGACGTCACAGCACGTGCCTCCTGCCCGAAATATTGTTTTAAATAAATAAATAATAACTTATCGTCCTTGGCTGTTCGCTGCAAAAAAAAAAACCCCCCCGGTACTGTCTGGACTTCCATTCATGCATTCGTGTATTTATGGGGAAAGTTATAGATTCCTATTTTGCGAGATCAGACCTCAATCAACCTATTTTTCGCACTTCGCATACCTGCCAACAAGTTCAAACTTGTACCAATACATCGCTACTGGTGAACGCCGAACTATCGTTGAGTCCGGTACCGTCATACCGTACAGAACCCATCATTCACGACCGTCTCCAGGCTCGGGAAGGAACGATCTTCGATCTTCTAAACAAAATGAACTACCAGACCACCTAATTGCTTCCTCTCTCAAAACATATCGCCTTGTTTTTGACACGAAAGTACCTTTTTTTGTTTTTTTTGTTTCCGTGTTTGTACTATTTGTACTCTATCCTACACGTATACGTATGGTTGGATCGTGCTATCTATTTGTACTTTACGCTTTCAATCTACGTATGGAATGTCACAACTAGCGGTCACATCAGTGTCCGTTGCGAGATAAGTTCTCGTGTCCGTCCCACCGTTGCTTTCCTGCAACATGTATCGGGAGTGGATGAGCATCCTTTCTTGTCTGCTGCCTTTCGCCACCTCTTGTTCCCTCTTTTAGGTTACTGTTCTTCCTCGTCATCTTCTATCTCGACATCTGGGAAGGGTCCGAACGTTGTCTCAAATCGACAAGTGTCGTTAAGGTATTGGATCAGGTGCGGGATATCTTTCCGGCTGTTCAGTATGTGTTTGACCGTCATCCTTGTGCCTCTGACACCTATAGTACGTTGCAGTGTGTCACGTTCAGCTTGGTATGCGGGGCATCGGATTAGATAGTGGTGTACCGACTCGTTGGGATGTAAGCACTTTGGGCATGCAGGAGATTCGATTTGGGGTATGTTGAAGAGATGGCGATTCAGCCCGACGTGTCCGGTACGAAGCTGCACCATTATACTGGTGATTTTGCGTGGTAAGGAGGTGGCCAGCTTCCTGTACCGGCGTGCAGCTTTCTAAGCAGACGCTGGGTCGATGGTTCGGAACTTGGAGAAGCGGGGCGACTTTCTCCAAGCTCTGTCAGCTTTTCTTTTCTGCTCAGCATAGAACTCCCGGAGTAACGACGTCTTGTTGTGAGGTATTGGTTTACGCAGCGGCGCAGGAAGATTTTGCAGCTCGCTCACGTCGCCTCAGGCTGCCGCTTTCGCTTCTACATCCGCCGCCTTGTTTCCTGTAATTCCTTGGTGTCCTGGAACCCATCGAATCTTGATCCTCATTTTTGGATGTCGGCGTAGCACCATGTCGACTCGTTTGTGGAAGAGGTCGAGGATATGATGGGATGGTGCTGGCCGTGCCAGTCTTGTCGCTTGGATTGCTGCAGTGTTGTCAAGATTGATCGTTGCCATTTCAATGTTCTTCATGGCTCGTAGCGGCTCTAGGCATAGTGAGAGCGCTATTCCTTCTCCATCATATACCTCGTGTTCCTTTGCCTCTCCTACTCTCACTCGCAATGTCTTCACCCTTCTGTTGCCCTTGTAGACAACTGCTGCTGCTCCTATGCCCCTATCAATTCCTGATCCATCTCTGTACATCTTGACTTCGCTCCTGTCAGTCCATTCCATGGCTATTGCTTCCTGCATGGATTCCGCTACCTCTACCTCTACTTTTGACTCCCAGTGTGGAGGGAATCGTACTGCCTTGATAGTCTCCAGTTCGTCCGGATACACCTCGAAGTCCCTTGCCATCTCATGGATTGGGGATCTGTGTCGCTTGACATATCGTTTTGTCGCCTTTCGTATCATTTTGTGAAGCGGGTGCTCATGTGGTAAACATGCCATGCGTGCCAGTGCTCTGTGCCTATATACCTCCACCTGTCTCTGCATAGGGAGCAGGTTGGCATGTATGTCTAGCACATCCGCCGCTGTTGTACGCATAGCTCCCGTGATCAGGATGGCTGCTTTCCTTTGGATAACTGCTAGGCAGTTCACCATCCGAATGCTGCTTTTACCATCCTTCCGTTTCTTCTTCATTCTTCTCTGTGGATTTAAGAATATGTCAGCAGCATATAATATACGAGGGATTGTGATAGAAATGTAAGTCAGTCTCATGCACTCTCTGGAGACTCCTGAGCTGACTCGTGCTAGTCGTTGAAACTGTACAATCCAGTCATCACCTTTCTTCATGGCAGAGGCACCCTGCTCTTTCCAGCACAGCCCGGCGTCAATGTAAACTCCTAGGAATTTCGCAACCGGCTTTGGGCAGATTGTGTGCTGGCCGATGCGGATTGGATGGCCCATCACGGGTTCACGTCTTCGATATGTTTTGCTTCCGTCTGGCTGAGGCCGCCCTTCTCGTGTCTTGGGTGTGAAGTCGACAAGTTGGAATTTAGCGACACCGTATTCGCAGTTGTGATCTTGTGCCCATTCGAGGATGCCACCCTTCCTTTCCATAACCTCTTTAATGTGTTGGTGGGTGTCTTCGAAGGTCTTGCCCCGGATGAGGATCGCTTTGTCGTCAATGAATAGGAAGCTTTCCTCTCCCTTCCAGAGGCGTCGAACAACGCTTGAGTTGTAGATTATGTACAGGATCTGTGAAAGTGGGTCTCCTTGGTCGAGCCCATTAGCCACTTCAATTATGATAGATTTGAAGTCGTCAAAGGTTAGGACCGTTTTTCTACCTCCAAACCGTTGTCGGAGCCATTCCGTGTACTGGACTGGTATACCCAATGTCAACATCTCATGGATAAGCATGTCTATGTCAACACTGGGAAAGGCTCCTTTGACATCGAGGAATAGAACGGTAGCAACTTCGCCTCTTCTCTAGGTGTCTTTTACAGTTGAAACTAATAGGTGGATTGAGTCAGTTGTGCAATGCCCTGGCCTCCCACCGAAATGGCATGCTGGTAGGAGGCCCTTGTACTCGCACCATGCTACCAAGTCTTGATTCATAGTCGCATGGAATCCTCTTCCCCATCCATTCGAAAGGATTATCGGTCGGTATGCATTCGGGTCTTCATAGTCGGATTTTCCTGGTTTGCGTAGTATTATCGTGTTGGTATCACTAAGTATGTTGGGGTACTCTTCAAGTGTGAATGTAGCTCGGTACACTGGGCCTATATGTGGAGCTAAAAGATCAGCGCAGTGGGACAGGACACAGTTGGGTACTGTTCCTGGCTTCGTAGCCTTGAGCGGCTTCATTCGCATGTATGCCCGCTCAATTTGCTCATCAGTGATGAGACAGAACTCCCATGCTGGCAGTGGATATTGCGCATCTCGTGGCACCGCTGATATAGCAGGTTTGGGGGGAAAGAATGTACTTTGAAAGACCTTACCCTTCTCCTCATTGTCTCGCACCCACCGTGTGGGCCATCCTTCTCTCTTGACAATGAGTTCTGGCACTCTGGATCTCCCCCCATCAGATGTCAGTTGAGATATGAAGCTGCATATGTCCCATATGCTATTGCTTTGCGCGTTTTCCAACCATTCCATCCAGCACTTGGTCTTAGCTGTGTCGACTGCCTCCGCATATGTGTTGCATAGTTTGCACTTCTCTTCATGTATGGGGTGGTCGTCAAACATCCGAAAGCTGTATGCCTTTTTCTGCACCTGCCGTAGCTTCTTCTGTAGGGCTGAGAGTTCTCCAGTCCACCATCACTTGATGTATGGGCTCGGCTTGGTCCACGGGACATGTTTCTCGATGACTTCTTGTACTATGGTGTCTAGTCCGTTGAGAGTTTTGTACATCTGCTGCTTGGTTCTAATTTCGCTTGGTGGAGGCAAGTCTTCAAGCCTGGTTTCCAGTGTTTCACGGAATTTTGGCCATTCCACCTTTCGGAAGTTCCGCCGTGGTTTGAAGTCATTGCATGGAGGGGTGATGTCGATGATAGATATGATGGGGAAGTGGTCGGTGCGAGGTGGTTGTGCAGCATGGTCAACTGTGTATTTGATGAATGCTGTCAGGAGTTCGTCAGAGCAGAATACATTGTCCACTCATGTGTAGTTGCCGGTTGAAAATGCACGTAATGTGGGGACATATGCTGGCAAGGGCATTTTGAGCCTATGATGTCCCAGAATAGACAATAGCTGCTCTGTTCGACGGAGAGCCTGATCCGTAAAGAGATGTGAGTTACGAGGTTCATCCCATAGTGGGTGATGTGCATTCCAATCCCCCGCCCATATAGTGCGATATGGCAATCCTCACTCGTCTCGCCGATGGGCTGTATACATCTGTAGCATGTCATCAATGAGCTTCCACATCGCCGTGGTCTGTCCATCACTGTAGACATTAATGAGAATTATTGTTTCTGCTGGCATGCGTAGGCTGATTGCTACCGCATCCTGTGTGTCCATAGGGATGCTAGACCATGAGTTAGTAGATAGAGATCTGTTCACAAGGGTTATGGCCCTCATCAGAAGAGGATCCTGGTCGTGTTGTGTTGGGTATACTGCTATCCATCCTTGTGTTGCTCTCATTTTTCCTTGCTTGCTGATGTATGGTTCTTGTATGAGAATGAAATCATCGTCCTGTCGTATCTGGTTGATGAGGCATGAGTGAGCGAGTAGGGATTTGTTGACATTGAGTTGGTATAATGTGAGCTTTGTTGGGTCGTCGGTGTTGTCATTTGGTGTGTTATTCATAAGTCTATGGACGGGGTGGCTGGTTGTTGGTCATCATTCGTTTCGGTGTCATTTCTGCCCCCAAGGATCTCGCCATCCTCAGCTTCTGTCTGTTTATGAGAGGACATTGCACTCAATGGGTGCTGGTTGGATGCCATGAACTGGTGGATGGATGATTGGTGGTATCTGTCTGCACCCATAGGAGTTAGGTTGGTATTTGTCCTCTTGGTTTTGCTTTGTTTTGTGCTGCCGCCATTCCGCCGATCCCGAGTCGGATGGTTTGATATCATGACACTCCCCAGAGATGCGGAGGTAGATCCGTTCTGGGTGTCAGACCTTCCGAAGTTTTTGTTTGCGGCTTTCTGAGGGCACGCAGTCTCAGCTCGTTTTTGCACATCATTGGTAATCCACGTCGTGGGATCCTCAGTAACGAAATATTTGTATCGTGACTCAGGATGATGGCTGTGTATGGTGTCGGTGGCCCTGACAAAAGAAGGACAGTTGATTCGGTCAACGGCGCCATGACCATTAACCTTGCAGTTAGTACAATGGAACTTTTTGCGGTCAGTGACTGTACAGTCTCTGGTTGCATGACCACCCACGCAACGCCCACATTTAGTAGCATTGGGGCAGTCTTTCGCATCATGATTACGTGGTAGAATGGAGCAATTTACGCACCTTGTCGCGTCAGGTAGTTCCTTTCGAGCTTGAAGTTCTTTCCCTTCGATGATGATTCCCTCGCGGATGGCCTTGTTTGCTTGCTCTCGAGCGTCGAATCCTATAATGAGATGGGCCTCGCGTTGCCCCTCATTATGATGTTCTGCCAGCTTCAGGAATCGTATGCTGCGGATGGTTCCACTTGCGAGGCTACTGCTCGCCTCTATGCCTCGCCAGGTGTTGGTGTCTGTAATGTCAATTGTAGTTGGTGCGAACGGAACTATGGCATTGTTCAGCTGGAGGCTGACTACAGTGTCTTCCCCTGCTGCCTGCCGTATGCAGTCGAGTGATCCCACTTCGCGTAGCCATGCTGCAGCCCCGTCTGAATTGAACGTGTATGCCACGCCGCCATTGGCTAGTTTGCGTGCACCTACTGCCTTGTGCTCCTCTGGTACTTCGAAGAGATTGCCTGTGGTGCTCATGGTTGTGAGCATTAGTTCTTCGTTCATCTTCCGAATGAGGTCCTTCTCGGTCAGCTTTGATATTTCGGCTTTCGCTGTATCTGTTTGTGGTTTGATGATTACGCGCCGGTCTGCGAGCTTTGCCTTGGCTACAATGTCTGCATGGCGAGGGTCTGTGAATGGGCTAGGTTTGCTGGTAGCCTCAGCATAAGAGAGTGGTCGTGTTTGGGATGTGGGTTGGGAGGGTGTCGGTTGTGGTATGGAGGTTCGTAGATCCTCTACGAGATTTTGGAGGGTGCCTACACTTCATTTCAGCTCTTGTAGTTGCTCATTCGTAGCCTCGATGGTATTATTGTGGGTCCCGGAAGCTGTTTTCAACGTATTGGAGCTTTCCTGTAGGCTTTTGAAGTTGTTATTCATCAGGTTAGCCATTGCCAGCGCTTCCTGGTTCGCCATGTATTCATTTAAATCCATCCAAGCTTCCAGCATGTCGACTATGTTGTTGACAGTGCGGTGCTGCCTCGCAGACACTGGCTTCGTTGGTCTCAATTCCGTTTTGACCATGTGTCGCAGTACGACCATGGCATCAAATATGGCACTTACTGTCGTGCCTTCAATCTCTACCACTTTCCCGTATTCTTTTAGTATTCCTTCCGCTGCTGTGTCAAATTTTGCTGTGTGCTTCTGCTTTGCTTCCGTTGTACGGGTTTGTATAGTCGCGTCTCGTTGCTTGTTCCCGGTGTTCCCAGGTGGATCCGGAGCTTCGGACATGTTGAAGGTATTGTTGTTGTTTTGTTTGTAAAGAAAAAAGCAGTATATACGCGTATCTAATCTCGAAACGCCTCCTCAATTCCCTTCGAGCGGTGCTAATGGACCGTGGGAAATTTTGAGGTGGTGGCTGTATCGGATCAAGAGGCGTCCACGAAAGTACCTTCTGTCTGAGTTCTACCTGGTGCCTGTATCTGATTTGACACTGACGGTGGCCTGATGCACCGCTGGAGAAAGTACCGCCTGATCTTTCGCAAGAATACCCCCTTCCCTCGTTTGCAAGGCTTGGCACCAAATTTAATTCCTCCTTTTACTTCGAAAGTCTGCACTTTGACATCCATGCAAGCCGATAATACAAGTGACGGAATGGGACAACTATGACCAGAAGGGAGAGCCCATCACAGCGAAGCGCTGGAATACTGAATGGGGACCGAAATTCCTGACGAAGCGCTGGATGAAGTGGGACGAGTCCTACAGCCGGCGTCAACGAGCGTGGTGGATGCTCTAACGAACGCGGGCGATTCCTTCACAGGTGCGGGTGGACTATATCAGGCATACGACTGATGTAGAAGGTCTGTTGTAATCATGGCGGTCTTTCATTTGCTTCAATGGTCTGCTCTAGGACCTGGTGTCGGTGGCCCGGATATCTCCGTCACCATTACACCTGACGCAGAGAAAATCCATTGTTGCCGACTACCTCAGTCTGGAACCGTCGATAGCTCCTGCCCTTATCCCACATCTGCGTAACCTAACAGATTCCACATACCAGTGGGCTTTGATATTGCTGACGAGTTCTGGAAAGTCTTGCTTGACGCAATGGTGTCCCTCCGTTGTGTATCGTCAAGTTGCTTCGGACTGCACGACTCTTGCTTCAATTATCTCGGATCATGTCATCGATTGAAGAAGGTATTTCTGCGATTGGGGAGAACAAACGCCTACGACGAACAGGACAAAGGCCGTGCACACTGTTTTCTTCGTAACATTATCCCGATGAATGCATGGATTTTAACAGTTCTCCTTGTGAAACCCGAATATACAGGATGCTGGTGTTTCGATGACTCCATGCTCGAAGCTCTGTTACTGTGTACCCATCTTGTACTGATTAGTATATGCGTCGACGGGGATAGGGCACAAGTAAAGCATTCCGACAATGTGATTGTAAGTATTTCTATCTGCTCCGACCCTTTCATAGATCTGACAAAGGGTATTTTTATAGACAAAGCTGTCGAAGAATCTGCATCATTGGAATTATTGGAAGAGCTGCACATTTGGGTGGTCGTACCTATCTATGCCACGGTCCGTTCACTCATTCCAGCCGACAAACCTCCCATTAGGGACATTTGCGTCTCCATTGTGCATTGTGTCACTGCTTTCCAGCGCAGATACGCAACCCATCAGACGCTGAAGCTGCAGATCCTGACAAAGCTTGTACTTGATCTCCAGCTTCAATGGGATCCTAAATCTCAGACTTATAGTTTTATTTCTTCGCATCTCTCGGATGCGCCAAAGCGCATTATGCAAGCAATGCGAAGAGGCCGATCTTACTATTCTAAACATTCGTTCAGATGACGAGTAGTGATACTGGCCATGTTTTTGATACGTCGCTATGCAATATGATATATTGTCTACAAGCAACACTTTGGTTGCGTAGTCTTCAGAAAGTGCTCCTGTCGGTGGGAGCAATCGGAATCGAGCACAGTACAACAGATGTACGTCTATCATTAGAATTTGGAAAACGCCTTAGTTGAGGAGGAAGTCACGACTGCGGATCATGGGGGTAGAGCAATAGATGACACGGTTGATTCTCCTTCCCAAGGTTCTTACTTGTTCCAGCTTAACCATACATCTCTTCAGGAAATTCGGTTCAAGAAACTCGGCCCGCTATCTTTTGCTGATAAAATTAATAAAAAGTGTTGGGACAAAATACAAAAAGTTCTGAAAGTCGTTTACTAGTCGATGCAAATATTGTCACTGTTCGCCAGTGTAGGTTATGATACGACACTATATAATCTTCCTACTCTTCGTCACTAGGATCGGACCGCCTCCAGAACCTCAATTTCCTCCGGCATTCCTTTTTCCCGTGTACAGAAGATCCTCGATCTTGAATGCGTAAATCTTTTTCCTTCGGCTGTAGATTTTCATTGAATACATCGCAAAATCTGTCTCAATACTCGTGTTGAGCATATCAATCGAAGGACGAGCGAATCGTGCTGCCAGAACGCGGTTGTGGATCTGAATTAACGTTGATCTCACCGCAGGAAATCCCACTGATCGAGACACTGCCGTTATTCTCAAATTTGAGAGATGCGGCCAGTAATCCATCAGTGAGGCCATCATTCTATCCTATGATATGTCGGTAGCCGTTAGTGTCATTATCGTAACTGACAGTAAAAGTTGACTCACAATCACATTATTTGGTGGTTGCACTCGCGCTCTTGACCTATCCGCACATAGATATATCGACTTCAGACTTCGGCACAACGCCAACGCATCCAGCACATGATGGTCCAAACACCAAATCCCACTTGTAATGGGTTTAATGTGAACCTTCGTCAGGTACGCAGCATTTGGGGTGATGACGTTTGACAAAAGGTATTCCAGATGAACATTGTCCTGCTCTGACAGATGCTCGATCTGGAGTTCTAGTTCCCGCAGCCCAGTATAGGATCCGAGATATGACAATAGGGCAAGCTTGATGGGGCGACAACAATATCCCAGCACTGTCAGATGTATCTCCTCCTCACGCAGCCCGTCCCAAAATTGGTCGGGGACAGGGAAGTAAGTGTGGAAGGACTGCAAGTGGCGGAGATGAGGAATAATTAAAGGAACCTTGTACGTCTGCAAGATGTCGTCTAGACGTCCTCTGACTGTAAGATTTTTCACATTGCTATAGGTTCCAGGCGAGAACGAACGGAAGATAGAGAAAATAGACGATCCTTCCTCCAGTTCAGGGATCCATGGAGGCCACGCATCTACTTGGATGCTCTCGAGGTTGGGATTATTCCGAAGAAGAGTGAGGAAATCCTCGCTTCCTGGCCCTTCATAATCGAGATCCTGGATGCGGCGAAATTGTGCACAGGGTATACTCCAGGGACCGTAGCTACATATCTTCAGCTTGGAAAGGTGGGAAAGGTCGCTGAATCGTTCAAACATCAGCCCGGCATCGGCGGGGGCTGACCCATCAGTAGAACTCAAGCTGTAGGCCGAGGAGTTAGTTATTTTAGAATCTACAATAAAGATACCTGGGACTAACGAAAGCGACTGTAGCGACACCATTAATGGAATAGCATCAACAAAAAGACCATTGAAGAGTTTAACATCTTTTCCTCGCTTCCTGACTTTGGGGTCGCTGATCGAAGCAGAAGTTACATTGTCGAGCTCTTTGCTCTCCGATAGATGCACAGAAAGACGTTTAATGTATCGCGCCAGTTTTGGACCAGAAGAAAGTGACGTAAGAAACGGGAGGGATAAGCTCTTCCAACGACCATCCCACGACATGGATATATGAACGGATTTGAAAACGATAGGGGCACAGACGTCGCTTAATATTTTGCATGTCCGTCGAAGCCGCTTGCGGGATCGCTTATCTGCCTGGTAAGTGCTCATTAGCGTCGCACAACGCAATATGGGGAGATAGTTGAATTGACTTACTTCGGATGCGATCATTTGCAGTAGTTCGTTGGGTAATGCGAGAAGCATCGTAATAAAGGGACAAATTTATGTGCAACAATCAACCGAGCTGATGGATGAATAAGTACCAGCGAGTTGCCGGCCATCACTACGATGCCAGCCGCCGGCCTCATGAAAGCTTTTGTGTTGCTTTTTGTGCTTTCCCTAACAACATCCAGTAAGTACAAGACAACTGGGACAATTGGTTTATTGTTTTCTTACTTACGAAGTGTGCTTAGCTTAGCCGAAAGATGCATTCACGTTCAGAGTCCTTGCAGAATCCAGATGCTCGTTGCTACCATTAGACAACAGCCGTAACGTTAGTCCTCCCTGCTCAGCAATGAGTGCTCAGTAGAACCGTTTCATGACCGGTCTAGAAGAGACAGTATACAAAGCAATGGCAGGCGACGAACCCAAATCGCAGCTCGGGTGTGTCCGTGCTCACGGACCACAGACCCTGCCCTAAAGTATGTACAACCGGCCCGGGAGCGGGCCCGACGAGCCTTTGATTTGACTTTGATTCGTTAGTAACAGTCCAGACTCCCGGAAGAGGAATATTGTTTTTAGATTCCCTGCGCACCGGAGAAAATGCTGATAGATTCTCCCGGTTACGTTGAGTGTCGTTGCATGTTCATCAAGTCGTCGGCAAGCGTGCGAGCTTTGAAATGTTTTAGAACTCATTCGTGGTAGATGAGCGCAAGATTGACTTTCCTTATTTGAAGTCTAACTATTCGGACCACAAGAATGAAAACACGGTAAATAATCATTAGATAGTACCACTTCAATCGTCACTGGTATCATTGAATCGTTTCCAGAACTTGTATTTTCTCCGTGATTCCTTCCTCCCGTAATATTTCAAATAACATACTTTGAATGCGTGAACATTCCTCTTTCGATCATGGACTTTCACCGAATACGTGGCAAAAACGGATGAAACGTGCAGCGTAGGTCTTTCCGATGGTAGGCGTGCAAATCTAAATGCTAGAATGCGCCTATGGACCTGACTGGCGGTCGCCCTTACCGCATCGAATCCGTAGGAACGGGACACTGCATTTATTTCCAGATACCAGAGGTTCGGCCACGATACCACGAGACATTCTAACACTCTATCCTATGAGGGAAATTAGAGACTGGACCGATGATTTCTGGGACGAGAATGGACTCACAACGACATTACGGTTGGCATCTACTCTGGTTCCCGCTTTATCGACACATACACATAGTGATTCCAGATAGTGGCAGAAGGACAAGGCATCCAGCATAGGATGATTCAAGCACCATGCTCCGCTATGGTTAGGCTCGATGTGAACCTTTGTCAAACACCAGCAATTTATGGCAACGACATTCAGCAGAAGGTATGCATTGTGGAGATCGCCAGGTGTCGACTGTGCGAACATGGTAAGAGACAGTTCAGAAAGTCCTGTATAGGACACGAGATATGATAGCAGGGAGCCCTCGAGGCTATACTGGGAATATGAGAGGGACGCCAAGAATATCTGATCCTCGCGCAATCTGTCCCAAAACTGATCGGGCATTGGAATAATTACGTCCAGACTCTCCAAGTGACGCAAATGGGGTATAATAGTGGGAAGTTCGTGTGGGTATAGTCGATTGTACGTGTTGCCGTTTATCTTTAATGTTTTGACTGAGCCGCAGGTCCCCGAAGGCAAGGAGCTAAAAAGCGAAGAAATCGACTGCTCTTCCATGGTGCTGGAGTCCCAGACGGAAGCATCTATACTTTCTATATGCGGGTTGTAGCCGAGGAAGGTAATGAGCTCGTTGCCTCCTCGTCCCCAATATTTGATATCCCGAATATGGCGAAAGTGAGACCAGGATATGTCCCAGTCGCCGAAGCTGTATATGTTTAGGCTGGACAGCAGAGGAAGTTTTCTGAACCGTTCAAACATCGACGTAGCGTAACCCGGACAGGAATTCGCACTACTACTCCAACTATGGGGGAAGTGATCGTCAATATCAATCAAGCTAATCAAAATCCTATAAAACTCACGAAAGTGATCTCAATGACACCATCGATGGAATGGCTTCCAGGAAGAGCACATATAAGGAATCCAGTCTCTCCTCATTCTTCTTGACTCTAGATTCCCTACTGAAGCGGGAAGGGTAGCGCGGGAAGCTTTTGGGCAAATAGAGGGAAAGATGACGGATGTATTGCGCCAATTTCGGACCAGAGTTAAGTGATTTGAGAAACATGGGGGCTGAACGAAGTCGCAGCCTATGTAGATCGATGTATACTGACTCAAAGACCAGAGGTGTGGCGATATTGCTGAGAAGCTTGCATGTACGTCGAAGCCGCCGACGAGTTCGATGATCTGCCTAAACCTTTATTAGTAGTTTCTTCATAGTGTAATGACGTGTGTCCTTACTTCAAAAGAGATTTTGACCAGGATTTCGTTGGGTACTGAGAGTAGCATCGCAGACGAGTTGTGATAAAGATCACAACTGCAAGGCGCCATTGGTTAAACGCCGCAGCCTGCCGTTTGATCCGAGCATTGCTGTTTGAAGGACGCCGAGTCCATTGCCGATCTCTGTGAGATCTGTCACCCATCATTTGCTGAAAGATTCTTGCTACAACTCTGCACTGGGACGGTCGCCCTCTATCAAGAAAGTACCTAATAGAAAAGGTATTGCATAATATACGTCAATCATCATCGGCATCATCGGATCGCTTCCAGAACTTGTATTTCCTCCGTAATATCCTCCGTGCTTCTTTCCTCCCCCAATCCTTCAATTGTTCTACCTTGAACGCGTGAATATTATTCTTTTCATCATGGACTTTGATCGAATATTGGGCAAAATCGGATGAAAAGAACAATCCATGTCTTTCCTGTGGTAGCGGCGCGAAACAAAAGGCCAAAATGTGTTTATGAATTTGACCAGCGGTCGTTCGAAGCGCATCAAACCCAAAGGATTGAGACACCGCGTGTATTTCCAAGTCCCGGATATTTGGCCACAGTGTTACGGCACACTGTAATGTTCTATTCTATCAGGAGAATTAGTCATCAAATCCATTGTTTCTCAGATGAAGCGGGAGACTCACAATCACATTGTTGGCTTCCACTCTAGTCCTCGCTTCATCAGTACGTACATGCAGCGATTGCAGACTTTGGCAAAGTTCCAAGGCATCTAGCATAGGATGGTCCAAGCACCATGGTCCGCTGCGGCTGGGCTTAATGTGAACCATCGTCAAGGTCCAAGAATGTGAGACGATGGCGTCCGCGAGAAGGTATGCCATCTGGAGATCGTCAGGTGTAGATCGGCCACATATGCTTAGTGACAGTTCACGAAGTCCTGTATAGGACACGAGATATGACAGCAGCGTCCTCTTGAGACCCTTCTGGCGATGCGAGAGAGACGTTAAGTGTATTTCTTCCTTGCGCAATCTATCCCAAAATTCATCGGGTATGGACACAGTGACACCCGTGTGTAGATTCTCCAGATGGCGCAAATGGGGTACAAGAGTGGGAATTTCGTGTGCGTATAGTCGTCTGTACTTGCCACCGTCTATCTTTAGCGTTTTCACGGTGCTATATGTCCCCGAAGGCCAACGGCTGAAAAGTAATAAGATCGACTGTCTCTTCGGGGATCGATCACCCTGACGGGGCCGAACATAGAAATCTATATTTTCTATGTTCGGAGTGTATGCGAGGAAATCAAGGAGCTCGTTGTCACTATTTCCCCAATAGTTAATATCTCGAATGTGACGAAATGGATACCAAGGTATGTCCCATTCACCCAAGCTGTATATCTTTAGGCTGGACAGGAGGGGTAATCCTCCGAACCGTTCAAACATTAGCTCAGCATAGCTTGGTCCCGCGTCTACATTACTCGTCCAACTGTGGTCAAACTGGTCATCGATATCGATGAGTGCATCAAAATCTTAAGAAACTCACAACAACGATCTCATTGATACCATCGACGGAATAGCTCCAAGGAACATCGCATCGAAGGAATTCAGTCTATCCTCTCTCTTCTGGATTCGAGCTTCGGTAATGAAACGACAAGGATTGCGCCTGGAGTTGTTAGGCAGAAAGAGGGAAAGATGACGGATGTATTGTGCCAATTTCGGACCAGAGATAAGCGATTGGAGAAAGATGAGAGATGAGCTGGGGTGTTGCGTCCAAGATAGGTCCACGTAGACTGCCCGGAAGACTAGAGGTGTGACAACGTCACTGAGAAGTTTGCACGTACGTCGAAGATGCTGGCGCGTTCGATGATCTGCCTACCAGAGAACTTGTTAGTATTTTATTTTGGTATCGTGACCTGTGCGCTCACATCAAAGGCAATCTTGCTCTGAATTTCGCTGGGAACTGAGAGCAACATCGGAGACGAGTGATAAAAGTTGTAAGCGAAAGGCGCCCAGGAATTAGATTGAAATTCAGCGACCTCGATCTCGAGAAGTTCGGCATCAAGAGGCACATCGGCGAGGGTCCTATGAAGATCTTAGTACTGGAGCATTACTGACTCCCTTTCGTGCTTTAAAGGACAATTATTTGCAAAATATGAACGACGAGTACCATCACCAGAGGCTAAGGACTAAGCATTTACATAACACGGAAGGTTGACGGCAGGTTCGCTGCTGATGAGCGCCGACCAATAGAGCCTCGTGCATCGTTCCTAGACCTACAGGCGAACCTTCTCTTTATGTAAAACTTGCACATATCCAACGAAATTCCCGTATTATCGATACATAATTCATGGGTTCCTTCCCCGGAAGTTCGTACAAAGAGAAATGGCCATTGAACTGTGCCTCACTGTAAGTCGTCAGCGAAGCCATTTGTAGCAATAAGTAAGAGTATAGTCACGTTGCTTCGATGCGGAGGAAATAAAGCAAATGACGGCGCGTAGCATTGAAGAAATGTCAGAGTAGCAGCATCAGCACAGATCGGGTTTCGCGGCAGCACGTGGTCACGCGCCTCTTTCTTTTCTCCCACGATCTCCCACGATGTGCTCAGTCCCGGACTCAACATTTATCATATGCTACATGTATACTGCTTCCATCTCTCCCCCACCGTCGTAGGCTTGTCCGTGATTTGTACAGCTAATAGCTATGGTTAAGTCAGATTAGTTTTTTTTCGCGTCGCTGAAGCAGCATAAAGTTAATGAACTCCTGTATCTGGTTATGTTCTGACCCTTTCCCCTTCCATCTCTCAGGTAAATCCTACGCGGCCGTGGAGATGACGTTGACGAGGAAAATCTCAGGATCTAGAAGTTCATTCTGTTCCATGTATGTCATGGTCCCATAATTGTAATTTGTCGGACATTGTATATACAGTCCAATAAGAAACAGAGAACCCGTTGAGTACTTGCAGTTGTTTTGAAAGTAACCGCTCACATATCCGACCACGCAGGACTATCATTGCGAGATTGACAACAAACGGATCCACCTGGAGACTGGGGCCCGACCTTAGCTTGGCCATAACATTGCTTCCTGCCGTTCTACATTCTGCACCATTATTCGATGTCTTCTTTATCATCTATCCAAAAATTTCGTGGACCGTATTCTGTTGGAGCTTGAATGTGCCATCTTGGTACCACCAGGTCGCATCCGTTGTGGATATCCATTAATGTTCTCAAATTAACTGGAATCTCTATTCGTCACTTATTTATGCCACACCTGACGTTCATTTTCCTCACTCGTAGTGGGCTGAAGGTATACTTCTCTCCAATTTCAAGATGAGTGCTGCTTACCGCAGAGGTTCAAGAAAGGAGTATATTGATAGAGCAAACAGAAACACGCGAGTCATGTCATACAATCTGCCGCGTTACGCATTCGAAGCGCGCACATATCATTCCCACATGAACTTGCAGCCCCAGTTAATCTAGCATCGCCTTCGGCCAAAAGTATACGATGATCTCCTTCCCAAGGCGCACGACAACAGCGCCTGCCTCCCTACATATCTTGCCCAGCTGCTTTGGGATGTACAGCACCACCCAAAACATGATCATCACTACCATCCACCCAATCTTCAGCGTAATTTGGAGTTTCCTGTCGAGGACTCTGTATACCACCTTGATCCCTTCCCAAACGGCTCGCGGCAGATCCATAAAAATGGCTCGGCCAAGATCGCATATCGCGTTCCACACATCATGACGAGTGATCTCCTTCAAGAGTGTCCAGATCGCCAGCGCAATCGTGTGTAACAGGGAAAGAAATCTCTGAATAACCTCGCTGACCTTGTTCGCCATAGTCACCAGCAGGTTGTACAGGCTTATCCCCATCCGCCTCAGGAAATCGGGAATTCCTTTCATCGTCCTCCACAAATATTTTCCAAAGCTGACCCATGGGAACTCTGTGATCAGGTATTTGGGAACGTTCCAGAGGAAGAATTTTGGAACAAGATATAAGAAGAACCCGGGTACTCTCCAGAAGAGGATCTTCCCGACGTGGATGGCATTCTTCCACGTTAGGACTTTCCAAATTTCCCTGATGGTCCATAGAAAGAATTTGGGTATTTCCCAGAAGAAAAATCTGCCGATGTCGTACAGCCTCCGGGCGACGACTTTGATGCGCTTGATGGCTTTCCTCGATCTGACTGAAACCAAGAAGGTCATCAGACACTGCAATGCGAACACAGAATGAGAGGAAAACTCACATTGAATCCGTTTGAAGACACCTAGACGTCGAGCCGGCAAAAAACTAGTAATTTCACGGTGCTTGTTTGCAGCGGCAAGACGCAGAGCCGTTTGGCCGTCAGGTGCGACGGCGGTATCATCTGCGCCATATTCTTCCATGAGAAGCTTTACCACGGCGATCTGACCTGTTGACGCGGCCTCCATGAGAGGAGTACGAGGCACCATCCCTTTATCTAGGAAATTATCCATGTCGACCTGCTCTCCTTGTTGGAAGGCCGAGAATGCACGTTCTATTTCTTTATCTGCGTAGCAACGATATTGGGATTCGTATAGTCGTTGGTGCGCTGGATCGGCGGCGCTGTACAGAGGCGAGCTCCACCCGTTGACGTCCGCGCCGTGAACGAGGAGAAGTCGTACTATTTTGATGTCTCGAGCACGGATCGCGGTGAAGAGAGGTGTATTGCCGTAACAGGAGAGGGTGTTCGGAGTTGCTAGGGCTGGAGTCGAAGTAAGAAAATACGATACGAGGTCATAGTCATGTTGGGCGATGGCGAGGTGGAAAGCATGAGATCTTGCGCATGACTGGGCAAAAAGAGGCGGGGGAGGTGGCGCGATTTCATCGCCTGGGGTACTAACCACTGGCGTTGTATGGCTATTGTCACCATATGGTGGTGCTGATGGTCGTTCAGGATCGAACATGATGTTGGACGACGATGGTGAGTCAAGTGCCTTATATATATAGTTCAGTGCTGTTGAAATCGTAATTTCAATTACTGGTCGATCCGTGGGAGCTACACGTGGAATTTCGAAGAGGACGCGGATCTACGTGTACTTTCCAAGACTTTCCATCATGACGTGGATCTATGCGGCTGTGTATAGCTTTAATAGAAGTCAAATCTGTTGACTACTGCGTGAGTAACGATGTCCACGATATTCTGACAAGGCACTTTATTACTTAAGGTGGAAATGTTGGAATACAATACCCAGACGAAAAAATTAGTTCTGGAAAATACTGTCACCATTGCGTCAATCGACGAGCAGCGACGGCGAGATAGCTGGGCCTCTGAGGTGTACCGTCGTTAACTAACTAGGCAGCAGCGTCGATCAGCATCTGATCATCGATGCATCTGTCCGATTTATCCGATCCTGTGACGCTTTGTGACCGATTCTTTTAACCTTCCCTTTCGAAATTACTAAGCATATCAACTATCTCCAGCTTTCTCCTTAGCTTCAACCACCATCCCAGTCGACAGTAACAGTCTGCTCGCGGCTAGACGCGGTACCGACTCCGAGAGACGTGTATCCCGGCCTCTCTTGAATTGTCTTTAGTCGTTTTCTGAGGCTCTGCGCTCAGCTGAAGACCGAAATCCCGTGGTATCTGTGAGTGTTGTTAATGCTGCGAAAAGGGCGCATATATTGACTATTTTCAAAGGAAAAATGTCACAAACCTGCTCATTTTGCCATATAGTTGCACTGCCTGACGCCCAAAATCTCCGTTCGACTCGTGTCGCCGAGCTTCTGCGCCAGAATGGACCACCGTTGGAAGCCGAAACTCCCTCTCTACTGGCTGCCGTCAGAGAAGCACCTGCTTCTCTTTCAGCAATCGACGAGGAAATCCAAGAGACGCGAAAGGCGTTGGAAAAGCTGTTACGAGAAAAGGAACGAGTCACGTTGTATGCTTTAGATGCTACGACGCTGCTGCACCCGATTCGAGCGCTGTCGAACGAGATTTTCTATCAGATCTTCTCATGGTGTGTGTCAGACTGGCAGGACATCATGACGGCGCCTCAAGGACCCGAAGATTCCCTCGACCCACGACGCCCGCCTTGGACGTTCACCTGTGTCAGTCGAAGGTGGCGTGACGTAGCTCTCTCTTTACCCCGTCTCTGGTCTACTATCGTATTCGACACCTATCGGTACAAGGAATTTCGTGTGTCGCATAGGACCTGTCTTTATAGGCTCGGCCTCCAACTTGAACGTTCTCGAAATTCTGATCTGTCCGTCTCACTTCATTCCGGTTCTTCTCGTCCCATTTCAGAGCATCCTGCTTTTGCATTGCTAGAGCTCAGCGCGTGCAGATGGAAACGGCTGTATACGAACCTGCCACCAAGCACGGTGGCAGCATTTTCAGGAAACGTGTTCTCTAGATTACGGGAGCTCGTTATAAGGATCAAAGACACCACGCCTTCCTCAGAGCGGTCTACTGTTGTGGATACATTCAGATCGGCAGTTCACCTACGAACCTTTCAGTCTCGCGGCAACGCCTATCCATGCACCGTCTTTCGTCTTCCCTGGTCCAATTTGACTGCGTACACCTGCGACGATTCCTCTGATAAACACAGCTGGACTGCTATGAAGCAATTAAAGTCGGCGAAACGCTTATCTCTGTACTGCGGAAGTTCCAAGGCCTCTCCAAGCTCGCCCATCACGTTTCCGACTGTGCAGGATCTCGCCGTAGAAGAAACACGATCCTCTCATTCTGGGGCTACCGCTCATATTCTCAGATTCATCGTACTCCCATCACTGTCCTATCTGACTCTCAACTTCCCCCACGATCGAATTGTTCACTTTCCCAAAATAGCTACGTCCTCCGCCTTGAAGACTCTTGACCTCGCTTGCAGCTTCATCCACGACCCTCGAAATATTAAACATTTTCTCGATTTTCTCCACGTTGTCGATCGTGTTGAGAACCTTTCTCTCCGCACGACAAATCTCCCTGACGACCTTCTGGTGGGACTGACCATGAAGGCTGACCAGTACTTGATATTACCAACACTACGCAACCTTACGTTTTCGCCTAGGTTTCCTTCATTTAACGCCAAACCGTTCTTCGATATGCTCGAATCCAGGTATAAAGGAGTGTTAGAGACGAGAAAGGAACCAACCGGCGAGATTTCTGGCAAATTCGAAAACGACAGAGAGCACCCGCCTCAACGTACGTTCTTGGAGAACATTCGGTTCGCAAGCTGTAGCACGGTCCCTTTCGAAGCTGACGAAGATATCAAGCGGTGGAAGTGCATATGTGATGAGCTCAAAGTGGTGTATGAATCGACGTAGATTGGGATTTGCCGATCGCTGAATAGATGTTAGGTTTTATTACCCTAGTACCTTTGGGAAGAAAATGTCGAGGCGTCGACGTGGTTTATAATACGTGTCTTATTCCAGATAGATCACGGATAGATACATACATGGACAACATGACTAAAAGCAATTATAACAAACTCAAGAGCAGTTTGTAGACGAGGAAGAAAACATGACAGCGAGTGAAAAACATGCGAGATGATAGCAAAAAAGAGTGTAAATTTAGGAGAAACAAAAAAATGAAATCACAGTCCGTCGCCGGCTGTAACACGGACATCTTTACTGGCTTATGCCTGCAGCGAGACCGAGCTTTGAGACCTTATTCAGTGTAGGACATGATTCGAGGGAGTTGACAGTCCCTCGGTCCTGTGATAAAAAGCTCTGCCGGCAGACCGAGCAATGAAGTCGCCGAAGTGTGCGGACTGGGGCTGCGTGGAGGGGATGGCAGATATGTACGGTCACTTGGACGCGTCTTTGAGGGCGGAGGAACATAGGAAATCAATCGATAGTGGCTCGAAGGGGTGGATGAATGCGGTGGCAGTATATCCGAGTCAGTGTTCCGTGACGGAGATGCGACGTGGAGAAGGGCGGGCCGGCCGGTGACAGCGGGTGGCGGGGTATAACACATTGAGTGACGACTACCCGTGGAGGCGGGGGAAGGCGGGGGGACAGGAAAGACGGCCATGTCGATGTCGAGGTTGACGTTGACGCGGTCGTTGTCGGGTGGTGGAGTGTCAAATTCCATACCTAAGCTGGTGCCACTGCTCGAAGTCATGGACTGAGGGCTGCGAGGAGATTCCGGCGAGGCCATGTCAATGTCTTCCCTCTTGTCCTCGTCCTCGTCCTCGTCACAGTAGTCCTCGTCTATTGTGCCGTCGCAATTGATATTCTTCTGCCGGGGGAGCCGTTTCTTAGGAGTGTACTTGTGCGCGCCGGACCTGTGTCGTGTAAGTTCCGACGAGTCCGCCGTTTTGAAGCCACATTCAGAACACTTCTTGTTTTTCACGTTGTAGCTGGGGGATGGTGGTGAGTCGATGAAAAAGGGAGGTATTTCAGAGGAACTCACTGCATCTTGTTCATGTGGGTCTTCAGATTCGAGAGCTGTAGAGACATGTTGTTGCAGCCGGGGAATTTGCAGCGAAACTTACTGTCCGGGGAAATCAGCGACATCGAGAAAAGGAAGGAGAGAGAAATTTGTGTACACGGCGTCAAGTTCCTCCTTTGGCAAGTGTAGTTTTTCGTGGCGCTTCAAGTCACTTGCCTTCGTGAACCCCTTGATGCACTTTGAATGCAGGCATGGGTATGGGCGTAAAACAGTAGCGACGGCCTGTGAAGTGAATAATGATGAGATGTAAGACGCTACACGTAGTGACAGTGACTCACAACCATGATATCAGCAGAGTAGGGTAGTTGGGGGTACGCGGGGGAGTGGAAGAATGACTTTGCGCGCTCAACGACGAGGCTTAAATTCCCACTGGATATCCCAATTCGGCCGCTGAGAAACTATAAGGGTTTGAACTTTGTTGAAGCGCGCAACGTGTTCATTTATTGAAGCCGGTCCCAAAGAGCAATTACTACCGTGTCTGGGTACAGGCAAGCCGTGAATTTGCCCAGAAAGTGATCGAGAAGTCGAAGAAAGAAGGAAATACAAGAAGATTGGAATAAGGAACAAGGCTGTGAAGGGAGGGATACCGAATTTAGGAGTAAAGTAATCCTGGAAAATCATATGTGGCGTCTGTTTTTGTCCAAGATGTGCTTCGACCTAAGATCAATTAAAGATGGATCTGGCGACCGCACGGAGCCTTCACAGCCTCCAGAATCAGGGCCTGGAGGGAAATAAATCCGAATTCGGGAGACAAAGTAAGCTAGGAAACTCTAATTCACCATCTCGCCCTGCAATGTCGGGGTTAGGTCGAGTGGAAGCCAATGATCAAACGAAATTTACCGGGGATATTGGACCAGACACAGCTCCACGTCGGATTGTATCTAAAGCAATCAGAGACTGATTGCTTCCATGTACTTATCAGGAAGATAACCGGATCGATAAGAGCGGAGGGCGAGCTTCCAGGGCCAACATCTTCTGTTGAACAACCAAAAAAAACAACGAAATCGTCTTCCTGCGTAGTCAGGTATCGTAATAGATGTGTTTCAGGGCTTTCTGAATATCACTGAATGACGAGTATCCACCCCAGATGGTTGGCCAATCCTCTTTACGCACAGTCAGGTGGAAATCTGGCTATTTGACCCCTTATTCCTTCGTGGAGTAATCCGCGTTGTTCGATATCACGGGTACAGAGCCCGACCAGAATTCACGGAAGCGAGCAGGGGTGGGTCGGCACCGCGAAGTTGTGCCTCATGAACCAGTCAATGTAAAGGAACTTAGAACCAAAACGGAAAGCAAGGAGCGGAACACCATTTTTTCCTAGATCCCTCTTAAATTGTGAGTACGGGGAGCAAGGGTGCCGTAGGACATGGCACGAAACAGTAATGAGGGTACAACAGAAGAGAGAATCGAGATTCCCGACGTGGGCGCCGCTATGCAGGGACGCTGATGAGGACGCTGATGGCGATCAATCTTTACGTGATCCTTGGGCCTTTGCCTTTGCCTCTTACTTCTACAAATCTTCATGACCAATCTATCGCCCCGGCAGATCTCTCATAATGCAACAGGAGAAAACAACTATGAATAAAATCCTTGTACTTTGTGGATAGCCTCGCCGACAAAAAATTTCTGTAGTCCATGGAGGCGTTCAAAACAAGGGGGTGGTGGAAATAAAATCCCGGATAGGGGAGGGGGGGGAGGGGTCCTGACCTTAAACACGATACCAAATTACCTTATATAGCACTATGATATGGCCTAATGAGGCATGTAGGGATGGTTCCATCTGAATAGGATTTATTGTGAGCTTGTTAAAGCATCCAAAACACTTTATATTACTTTTTCATGTTATAGTGAGTCACGGCAACCCGGCCAGCAATTTTGGGCCACCATATTGCGCTGACATAACATTACTAAGCCATCCATATATGGTCATATTACTACTGTATATGGCAGGAGGGGGAGGGGGGGGGGGGTCAACCTGACCTTAAACGCGAAAATGTACGTCATGTGCGCAATTTTATTTCCGCTACCCCCTTGGTTCAAAATGTGAGAATAGTCGGATTATCTACATTGACTCGTAAACCACCTTCAGATCATCACATATCTCATCCCAGCGCATGATCTCTTCCACCTTGTCGAAAGAGGGCTTGGGGTCGCGTTTGAGACGAAGCTCCTGCAACAGAACACGCGGAGGCGGGTGATCCGCTGCATACTCTTCCTCAAATTTGATATCCACGTCGCACGGTTCTTTCTTTACTTTTCCAGTCCTCACGTCACTTTTGTATCTGGACTCCAGCATACGAAAGAATGGGATGGCGTTAAAGCTAGGAAGACTTGGAGAAAACCGGAGTATGCGTAAGCTGGGCAGAATGGGGGTCTGATCAGACACAATAGTCATTCCAAGGAGGAGACTATCGGGAAGGGTGGATGCGCCGAGACGCAGGTCGTCGATTCGAGTGGTGGTACGAAGAAACCCGATGAGGTTGGTTACATTTTCCTGATCGTGAAGGATATCACAGTCGACGCTAAGTTTTGTAAGATGGGTGAGAGGCGCAGCTGTTTTGGGGAAGTGAATAGCACGATCTTTGGGAAAGCCAATGTTCAAGCAAGTGAGTGATGAGAGAACGAGTGAGTTGAATACGCGAGATATGGTTCCGCTATGGGACGTCGACATCTCTTTCATGACAGCACTGTGTACGGACGGCATTGGGATAAGAGCATCTGGAGAGGCCGTAGAATCGTGGAAATATAGAAATAGATCGCGGACAGACGTGAGCCTTCCCATAACGGCCCAGTTATGTATGCTGGAAGCATCGACGCAGGCGTATGAAGTCAAACTGGACCAAGGGAGACGCAAAATACGACATGGATCTGCATCCGTACTTGCACGGAACGTTCTGAGGTGAAGAGCAGACTCAAATGCATCGACAGTTATGGATCGTTGTGCGGATTTTGGCCCGGCCTTAACTTTCACGATCAGGTGGCATAAACGAGGAAATCTGTTACCCGAAAACGCTGCCAAGGAAAGAGGTGGCATATCGACGTAGAGGAATTTCCATCGGTACGTGCTAGCTTCCAAAAGAGCGAATGCAGGATGGTTGTGTAACTTAGAGGAAGAGCTGCTTCGAATGAAGACGGTGAGGTCACAGTCTTTGGCGCGCGCTAGCTGGGTACTGAGCCTGAACAAGCATGTTCTATTCGTAAGTTCGAGCTCAGAGTATCGGCATGAATTGAATATAACGGTCGACCATAACTGTGGAGACGATATGGCCACATCGCGCCATCTGCGGCTGACGCGAGTCAACGTCCGAGGGGATCTTTGAGGATCTAGGGACTCTGCAGATCGACACTGGGGTGATGTCCTGATATCTCCCCAGTCGTATACACACCACGAAAATATCTCGCGGAATATCTCATCTGAAAGTGAGCGAATAGGGTGGAGCAGCGTTTTTGCATCTGCGAATTGAGCTTTAACTAGCTCCCTTTCACGTAGGAGACCTCCCAACACCTGTTGAGCTTCGGCAATCATTTTTTCAAGATCTGCATGCCTTGCTGGTCCGTCTGTGATAGCAGCGAATAGTGCAGGCTTCTCTGCATCCAATGGTGGGCCGTTCTGCTGCAGGAGCTCGGCTATGCGAGACGAACGCAGAGTCTGCTGGTCTGGCACAGACTCTATACCGCAAAAATCGCAAGAATCTGGCATTTTCTGAAATGAATCGTGTTAGTCTGTGCTTCATTCAGCAACGTCCAAACAATCTTACTGCAAATCAGGTTCTTCAGGGGTTGTTTCTTGTCAAATTGTTTCGTCGAAGTCGATTTACAGGATCGTAAAGAAAAATACGCGTCCGGCTGCGATAATAACTCTTTAAGATACGAGAGAATGGCGAACGTCGACTTTGAGATGGTGGCTCTCGAATGGATGTGCTTAGTAATTGTACGATCGGTGGCAAGCTACAGCGGCACCTGCGGCACAGCACAACCATTCAAACTCAGTCCAAATGCCATCCACTTGGATGTGCGCCGTCGATGTCGACGGCACGGGCCATGTCGGCTTGCTGATGCCGCCGTTCCAATCTCAAACTCCCAGTAAACACACGTCAACGGTCAAGGCGCAATGTTGAATGATAGATACATGCTTTCTCCGCCGGATCTCAACGATTCGTGCTTGGAGTATGAATTTGGCCCGGCCTTTGCCACACCTCGTGCATAGTCAAAATATGCTCGATAATGCTCCCAATAAATTTCCCAAGAACAACCCAAGAAAACTTTTAGTTCTCAAGCTAAGTTCTAACATTAAGTACGAATGTTCAACTGCTTACAGAGAGATTACAGCGCCAGCACAAAGCCAGCCAACTCGAAACCGACCATTATACATGCCGTGAATAGAATTATCATAAACGTCGTTGAGACCGTATTACACAAACTCGAAAGCAAACCTAATCAGCTCCATAGCAAATTCAGTCTCTTCAAGCCCTTTACAGGTTTCGCAGGAGGTTCGGGATTTCGGTTCGCAATCTCGATATATTTACGAATGGGCATCTCATCCAATGGCACCAGCTTCGACTTGGTGATAAACTTGTGACCAAAGTAGAGCGCGAAGATAAGAGGGATGTTGAAGTAGGCTGAGAAGAACGTTTCCGTGTCCCATTTGTCGTGGATGAAGACGGCGTATCCTCCGGTGAGAAGGATGAGGCAGAAGGCGAAAAAGCCGAGCCAGGCAGCGTATGGCTGGAAGGGTGATTTCCACGGGAGCTCATCTCGAGAGATACCTTGTCTCTTCATACCGTAGTAGAAACGAAGATACACGAGGCATATGATGATCCCTGGAACACGGTGCAGTCAGATGAATTGATAGCTAGAAGCTCGATGAAGGCACTTACAGTGCACGATAGCAGCAGCAGAAACAAGATCCTATTTAACAGAGATAAGTCTCAAGCACGAGCGAGATCGTATGATATGTACCTGGAACCAACTGAAGACAGTAGAGGCACTATCCTGCAGCGTCATGTACGCCAGAGCCATGAAGGCTGCCAAAAAGCTCACAGCCACATACGGCACACCAAACCTATTGACACGGAGGAAGATCCTCGGTGCGTGTCCTTCCCGTGCAATACCGTACAAATTCCGTGAACCGTTAAGCATGATTGAGTTCCCCGCAGACCACGCGGATGTCAGAACGATGGCATTAATGATATGCGGAACGACAGAAATCCCCGCTCGCTTCGCAGCGATGACGAATGGGGATTGGGATGCGTTGCCTGACCCTCCGAGGAGGTTGGGGTCGTTTGAGGGAACGATGAGGCCGACGATGAGGATGCCGAGGACGTAGAAGATGAGGACACGCCAGAAGACGCGCTTTGCAGCCAGAGGGATGTTTCGGCGTGGGTTCTGAGTCTCGGCGGCAGCGTTAGCGACAGTTTCGATACCGGAGTAGGAGTAGGCGGCGTTGGAAAAGGTGGTCCAGAAGCCGAGGAAGCGGCCGAGGGAGCCTTCGATCTTGAGGTATTGGACGAATGGTCCCTGGGACAAATGGTTAGCGTGAGAGTTTTAGCGGGCAAGTAGGGACATACGGGATTTCGCCAGTATTGGAAACCATATCGGTGATGATCAGGACCGCCACCTAGAGAGACGGGGATCAAAAATATTGAATGGGTAAAGTGGCGATAAGAATACCTAAGTCAATGACAAGACCCTGGAGACGACAGGATTAGCATTGTAATTCATTCTATCAGCTGATTACCTACCATGATGATCAGCCCCACCACCAACATGATTTTTAGAATCGCAAAACCGAACTCCAGTTCTCCATACACACGAACGAAGAGTAGGTTTGAAACGATGAGTAGGATACCAAGTAGGGTGATCCACAGCCCATTACTGATGGACGACCAGAACTGTATGAGGACTGCGCCAGCTGTGATCTCTGCGGGGAGACTGACGCAGTTCGAGTAAACGTAGTTCCATCCCATGGCGAAAGATAGGGCGGGGTCGAAAAAGTACTCGGCATGGCGGACGATGGCCCCGGAGAGGGGAACAAGGGCGGCTAGTTCTGCTTGGCAGAACACGACGCATGATACGAGCACACCGACGAAAGAGTAGCCTGGATATTTGTTGGTCAGTGATAGGGAGAAAAGGTTGTGCTCTGTACCTAGCAATGCACCCACTGGACCTCCTCGAGCGATGGCTTTACCGGAGCCAAGGAACAGACCTGTTCCTATTGTCCCAGCAAGCGCAATCATTCTAGAAGAGATAAGGATTATATCGTAATAGTCGTCGAGGAGCTCACTGGATATGTCTCTGTCCTAGACCCCGCCTGCAGAAAAGATATCAGCAGCAGAGCGCTAGGGAATTGAAGGAAACATACCTGAGATCCTTCTTCTCCTCAAAGTCGATAACAATATCATGGTCTTCGGTCGTGTTGTATGCCACGACTTCGACGTCTTTCTCGGTGCCAAACTCAGAGGCTTTAGCCTCTCGAGAATTCGTGGACATAGCTGGGAGGGAGAAGGGGGGTAAGGAGTGGACGTAAAATGATGCACATGTGTGTTTATATAGGAAACAGCTCATGCTCGCTAGCTTTCGTTATCAGAGTATCGGCGGATCATTCCAGCAGCGTGTGGCGGTGCATCATCCAATGCTCTACTGAATTAAGTTAGAGTACGAGATAAGAAGCGAGGCCATTTGCATACCAGAGATAAGTGAGCGCAGTCTGGGAGCTAACGCAGCTGGATTTGAAGATGGATTTGGGGACCTGAGACTGGCGCTAGTGGTCGGGGGTATCAAACGAACAAGAATTCCCATAGTACATGACCCGTATAGAGTCCATTGCGTGCCCCTTGATGAACGCCGCTCTAAATACAGGTCAAAATAGCTTCGGTGTCGGATGGCTATCAACAGGTGCATGGATAGCTGTTTGACAGAAATCCGTGATGCTTATGCATACAATCGTTGGGTCAAGTACCAATGGCCGACGCAATGATAGCAGACAAGCTCAAAATTGAAAGAAGCACAAGGAGGATTGATTATTCCCTGATCGGACCACGCGTCCACAGAGATAAACGACTGCAGCCAAGAGATCGTTAGTGATGAACCTGCAGGTTAAGATGAGCCCGTCCAGAAGGAGCAATGAGAAGCTGCGGTAAGGTACTCACGGCGGAGGGGTGGGTGGGGGCAGCTGTTGAGGAAACAGCCTGTCAAGTATGTTGCACTGGAAACGGTGTCAGTACATTTATTGAGATTAAAATAAACACGTACGGACCATAGCCATAGAGAGACAATCTCCGCTTCTAGCTTCTGCCAATCATTTTGGCGAGCAGGATCGTCCTCTGCGATGCCAGAACGAAAAAATTCGTATCAGGAACTATCATATACCATGGATCAATCCCAGGGCCAGAGACGGGTTCTGCTTCTCACCGAATGGGTCTGGTAAGATTGAATTCAATTTCATGATATCTCGGAATCAAGAAGTGAATTACCCTGGAAAACGAATCTGAAGATTCGCGATAAGACGATGTCACGGTACCGGCTCGGCCAGTGGCCTGGCTCTGTCGCAATTTCTGGGACATATGAAGAGATACGAGGGAAGCAAGTATTCGAATCTCTCTGAGAGAGTATCGATTGAGGGTCGGTGTTGGTGTTGGTACCCACGCTTGAGACGAGGGGGACATTGAACAGAGGCAGGCGAGGATTCGGGCTGATGACAATCTCGTACCCGAAAACGAAGGACAGGGCGGGAACGAAACACAAGCACCGAGCAAGCACCAGTGCAATACAACATTCAATGTAGAGACGGCGCGGTAGCAGTTTAAATGTTCATGGTCATGGGAATAGCATAAGGCAACCACGAAATAAATCAAAAGCACCGAGAAAACGCCGGCGTCGACTATTTCCAGGAGATGGCAAGCGTACAGCAATGACTCTTGGCTCCATAGAAAACGCGAAACAAAAGAAGCAACCAAGCGCCAGAAGGAACAAGTATGTCGTAGAAAGTATAGGTACAGCAACAAAGTCCGAGTCGCTGGTATTACCAAAAGGTATGTGCATCACCCAGGCCAACATGCCGATGCGATAGACCGTAGTACAGTCCAGTATCATGACGGTAAGGCCAATGAAAAGGAAGCGCGAGTGTTCGTAATAGCGGAGTAGGTCCAAACTTTTATAGTTGGGACAGGTTGGAGACTCGGAGGAACACAGCTGAGAGGCGACTATTTGTGGATGGTCAAAACAGAATCAAAATCCGAGATGCCGATTTTGGGCGAGGCAAAATCCTTCGATATTTCCTTATTAGGCATTTCCCCGGATTTTGACTGAGGCAAAATTCAACATTTCGCACTTTGATTCTATTTTGACTTGCCCAAAATAGTCGCCGCCCAGCTGTGGAATATGCGGACCGCCGGGCCGCCCGTTGTTTGTCAAAGTTTTGAGCAAGCAAGCAAGCAACTTGACCTTACACCACCACCACCACCATCAATACTGCTGAATACCGTCGCCGCGCCAGCTCCCCAACGAAAATCGCGATGGGGGCTTTGATATCTATGCCGACTTAAAAAATGCAGGACCCAGGCACAGCTCTGCGTTGGGCGGGAATAATGATGGGTAAGTAATGGTCCATTTTTCTTTTGTCCATTATTGATCTTGTCCCAGATACCAACCTTTACCGCTATCGACACCAAAGCTGAAGGAAGACAGTGGAAGCACGATAGGCCCCGCTGAGCTGTGATGGTACCTGCGTTAGGACCAAAATGGCAGCGTTCAGAGCTACGAGAAATGACCAAAGCTGGCAAGCGGGAAAGAAAGCACGAGAGTCGTCAGGGAAAGTGGGTTGCATGGAAGCAAGGCGAACGTGGGATGTGCGGCAAAGGGTTCACCAGACGAATGTCAGTATTATTGTATACGCTTCCCATCCGTTCGACTCGTTTTATTTAACTGACGGGGACACTCAACAGCGGTTCTACGACACTGAAGTACTGATCACCGAATAACACCTCTCATTTCGTTACCTGGATGCTTGTTATGGCTAAAATAAGTCACCCTTTCGTCGAGAAGGAGATCTTCACGCGTTTCCGGCGCATATATCCACGGCCTGTTTTGGTACGGCGCTTTCAGTGTCTGCCATCTTAAAAAACTGACCTTTCTTCTTAGTAAATGTCCATGCGAGACGAAGCGTAGCCGCAGAATACTCTCGACGCTGCACAAAACGCAGTCATCTTGTCATTTTGAATCGTCTCCTAATAACGGATCGCGGGCAGTATTCTACTATACACCTTTTCTTCTGTTTACTATCAACCATGATGGAAACGAGTAGATCGTACCAGTCCTTGCTGCCATATTCCTTGCAGCATTCATCGCCACTCGAAGCACTGGGCAGACACCAGAATATACCACAGCCGGTCAGGCTTCCACCAGCTCATTCCTCGAGCAGGTCCAGATTGAATCTCTAGTTCACCTATCCTATTCAGCATCCTTCGAGTTTATCCAGTAATCACCTAACGACGCCCCCAAGACGGCAACCGCATCACCCAGGCCATCATCTCACCCCTTCCTCGCCACTTCACAGTCATCTTTCTCGTGACTCTAAAGCGACAAGGTCGTCGAAAGACGACAATTCGTACCTAGACCTTTCAGGCGACTCCTCGCAGACATATCACGACGATTCTCACTGCTACGACGAGGAGAGCATCTACTCGGCTGTACGTGACTCAGAAGAATATCATGTCACCTAGCCTCACAAGCAGTTGACAAATGACTATGTTGTTGACGACGACGAAGTATACGACGCCTATACTGCGGGTCCACACTTCCCTGTTGCGACGGTATTCGTCTTGCCAGTGCCAGACGAACCCATTCGCCCCGTAGGCAAAACTCCTTGCAGTAACCAACAATTACTCAAGACCTGTCCGCCCTACCCTCCTCGGAAGAGTTTCCAGCTGAGCTGGAAGACCGGAAACGAGGGGATCTCGAACGGAACGGACAGAGCAATCATTCATTGCCTACTTCGAGTTACCAATGCCATTCGTTTTCTCACTTCCCTGCACCGCCATCACCTCGGTACATCGGTTTCTTATCTTTGCCTTTAAAGCGCCAGACATTCATCTCACCTTGCCGCATTTCGACATTGTCGTCGGGTATCGTTCAAGTGGGTGTGGATCGCAACTAGTCGAGTCTCCGCTGATGAGTAGTGTATGAAGACTTCAATGCCTCTTCGAGGGACCAACAGCGTATCTGTCATTCCCCTTCATCACCTCGAGCATCCTCGTCTCGCCAAGCGTGTAGTACACTACTCCACGTAGAAAAGTTTACATGGTCGGCATTTTTGTATCGACGTACTGGGGGCATTCCAGTCATTTCGCGATCGAATGCTTTGTATGACCCGCTCTGGGTATGGAAAATGCAGTTATGGTCCCAGGTCCATACCATGCGCATGGCCTTCCCAGCGCTCTCAGACTCAAGCTCGTATGGTCCGTTGTCTTCAGGCCGTTCCTTACTGGGACCTTGTGCCGTCAACACCGACACCAACGATATCACCAGGTCTGGGCAAAAACTCATTGTGGAGCTCCCTAGTTATATGGTGAGATGTCGTTCGCACATTTCTCCTTTATGATACGACTTTGACTAATTCTCGTGCTATAGGTTTGGATGATCTCACATTGATTCGCTTTCGCATCAGTGATAATTTTAGTGCATCAGATGGGACGGTCGCACGGAACCGATGCATCCAAAACTCGGACCGTCAGATGCTCATCTGTACCCTCATGGGTTGTGAGTCCCGGGATTCATGCGTTGGTCTCATTTTTCCGCGATCACAAGGCACTCTATTCGCTACGTATAAAATCTGTCCATATGACAACTACAGCAAACCACAATGCTTCCTTTACTCCTACTTTTTTGTCTCCTTTTCGCCACCTCACGCGCCGCACCCGGAGTCTCTCTCCTCTCCAACACTCTCCTCTCCTCGTCCGGCATCTACTTTGTCTCCTATGATGGTCTGGTGAACGTCAACTCGTTCCAGCTGTCCGGGCTGCTCACATACGAGGGATACCAGTATGCTGGCTGGTACACCTCCAACCGATCTGTCATACTTGGGCGGCGAACCACCTCTGGTGGGAACTGGCAGACCCTCGCGCTCCCACATACCCTCACCACGAACGACAGTCACAACGTTGTTGCACTAGGTGTCTCCCCTGCAGACGGGGTGATCCACGTCGCCATGGATTGTCACAGCAGCGCAGTGTATTACACCAAAACATCTTCGGGTGTGGCGGGTTCGGGCGTGAGCTGGACGGCAAGTCTGTTTGGTACCATCACCAACACGATAGGGAGTCTCAATGTGGGCAGCACGGTCACATACCCTCAGTTTGTCGTCACTCCGGATAACCTGCTACAGTTTGTCTATCGATCTGGGGTTTCGGGCAATGGGAACACGCAACTCGCCGAGTACCAGAGTGGTACCTGGTCGAACGTTGGGCTGTGGGCTAGTGGGTCGGGGACATATACGGCAGATAATGGTGCGACGAGTAGTGCGAGGAATCTGTATATCCATGGGGCGACGTATAGAGGGAGTCGCTTCTACATCACCGGGACGTGGAGGGAGAATAGTGGAAGTGTTTCGTGTAGCAGCGGAGGATTGACGAACCATGATACAACGTTCTTCTATTCTGATGACAAAGGTAAGCTTTTTTTGTTATTCATTTCTGATGGATGATTCTGATGTTGTATTGTCCAGGTAGAACCTGGTACAATGCCGCGGGCACCCACATCGGTACATCTGGAAGCTCACCGATGTCCGTGAGTTCTAGCGGGATCGTTATCGATTCGTTAGATGCCAACCATGGTTTGATGAACCAAGAATCGCAGGACGTTGATTCTCAAGGGCGGATACATATCATTATATCCTACGTCCCAGGTGCGCTCATTACTCACGCCGTACCTACATAGCTCTGACACAAGCCCCAGGTCGTTTCACTCAATGCGTCACAAACTACGAAACCGACCGTATAGCCCACGGGTACCCATTCCACCTCTACCAAGCGGCCAACGGAACGTTCGTCAAAACTGAGATACCCTTTCCTCTCGGCGCCGTGGGGCGCTCGCAGATCGCTATTGACGCCTCAGACAACGTGTACGTGGTGCTACCATACGTGCGTGTCGTGGTGGCGAGCAAGGCTAGTGGGTGGACGGATTGGAGTTTGGTGTATGATGGGTCGGCGCAGGGTTTGGATGCGTTTGGGGAGGTGACGATTGATAGAGGCGCGCTGGTAAGTAGTGGGAGGGGGACGTTGGCGGTGCTCTACCAGGAATCGAGCTCGGGGAGTACGCCTTCACCAGTCAGGGTTGTTCAGTTCGAGATGAACGGGTAGGACCTCGCAGGACTTTGGCATGGTGTAGACTTGATCTGTGCTATGGCGTTTTCACAAAATCACAGTATTATGGTTTCCTTGAACAAGATGTCGTGGAACTATAACCCTAACCCTAATGTCAGCCTTCAAAGCCGGGACAACTGGCAGGATTTACTGGCTGTTAATAACTGTAGACGCAGCTGCTTTGGATACGTCGCTTTTCCAACACGACTTCGTGATTATGATATGAGTGGAAACTCAAAATATCTTCATACAAAATAACTTTGTCCTTATTAAAGCCCATTCTGAAGTAGGTCTAGCTTCGAGTACTTGAAGTTTGGATGATATAAGACTGAAGAGAACCAAAGCAGCGCCATTTTATACTAAGAAAAGCAAGTAATATGGGTAAGCAAGGGAGCAAATTGTAGAGATTTAGAATTATGATGAACTACCAAATTTCGCTTTCACATATCGACGTCTCCTCATCAAGGTCTCTTCAAGCCTGTACACAAGCTGTACACACGACTACGAATGTACCATACTACTCTCCCATAATTATTGTGAGTCTTCAAATGCGCAAGATCAAAAAATAATCGTGCGAGTGCACAGTACCTGCGGCGGAACATATTCACTAAGATGACGAGTTTGCTGAATATCCACGTCTCGCATAACGCGACCGTCTGGAACACTTGGCCGCCTCGTAGTGTGAGTGCGTGTGACCAACCACGTAGCCACGCCGACGACCACGCAAAATTCTTCTTGCCCCGCAGTACAGGGAGGTACAGGAGTGTCCTGGCAGAGCTATCCTGAAAAAGAAAGAACGCAAGGAAACGTAAAAAATGGCAAAGGTATTCAGTTATAACGACGCTTTTCTTCTGGCGTATTCACCAAAATCGGGCAGAAAGGCAATAAGAAATAATATCATTAGAAAGGTGACCTTCTATAGCACTTTCCTGCAGTCTACGAAGGTACAAAATCCTTCAACCACGACTCCACGTACGCGATAAACGCGTCCTGCACCGCGACAATGGTGGGATCGGGCGCCGCTAGCCGCATCACCAAATCTGAGGCGTGAAAGCCATTCGATATCCTGATGGGCTGGATGTCGGTGCTCACGGCAGTACTATTAACCGCTGAGACCGTAGCTTCGCGCCATGGGTCCTCTACATCAAGCTTGATTAAAGTTTGAGATAACCAGAACAGGTTAGACGCTTACGTTTACCGTTCGCAAAGAATAGTCGGGTATTGTTGACGCCCCATCCCCCATAGAGAGTGTTCGTTCTGTTCACGTTTGGGGTCGGGTAGTCTGAGAAGGCTTCAGGGTATGTGGTCACGCAGTCGCGCTGTAATGAAATCAGTATATAGACAAAACTGAAACTCAGGAACTTCCGACTGACCATGTCATCCTGCCAAACGTTTAAGCGAGAGACTATTCCCCCTTGTCCGATGGGCGGTCCATCCTAAAGGTTGATGTTCGCAGGCCAAGTAGAAAACGGTCGATTGGGGCTTACCAAAGCGAATCCGATCTCGGTACACCTACAAGCTCTGTTAACACGAGGATGATAGATGCAACTAGGATGCGGACATACACCAACCAGAACCATGAACGATATGCGTCATCAACAGGATAGTCATCACGGGTATTCAACTCTCGAGAATGCAGGTTCTTTCGGTTAAGAGGCACACCTGCGGGAGAAGGAGGAGTGCGAGTGACGCTGTTAATACAACCACTACTAGGTAAATTTATCAGTCAAACAAATCTGACTCAAAACGAAGAGGCTTACGCATTTTCACCGCAATCTAGTTCATGAGTTATATGAGCAAGGCCAGGAAGATGAAAAGAAGCTGACGCGACAGACCAAGTTTCTCAGACGAAATCGACGCAGCGCCAGTAAAATGCGACCCCCATGCCTTGAGTGCGTTATCCAGCCCCCAGCCTTCTGCGGCAGCAACGACGTCACCCTTGACCTCCAATGCATCACAGAACTGATAGAATGCGGCACCAGCGCCAGTATTGGGCTGCATATCCTGCCACGTCCACAGATCCCATCTTACTACAAAGGCATCAAATGGAGAACCGAAAACACACTACTTAATCGATGAAACGTACAAGCCTGGGCGACTTCCAAATCCGTCGAAAAGCCGAACAGTTCCTGAAGTTCTTGTTGTGCAGTAGTGTTGGATTCGAAAAATACCCTGTCCACGTAGGTGATAACGGCTTCGACATCAGCGGAGCAGTTCTTGGGCATGTTCTCCCTGATGGGCTCATAGTATTGCCAGAAATCACTGATCAATGCGTGGGTCAGGCGGTCGGGCATAGAAAGACGTGAACCTATACATCTGAACATGGACAACACCCGATGAGGAGTATCCTATCCAGAATACGTCTGGATGTCTGGATCGAAGATGCCATCGGTTACAATCCTTGTTTAAGAATACGACACGTACGCGGCCATAGTCCAGCTGACCAACGCGCCTGGAGTATTCATTAATCATATGCATCAAGGGAATCATTCTCTTACCCACCCGGATAGCTTCCCCCAATGATTATCCACGGTGCTTTATCCGGGCCGACTCTATCTCCATTGTCCTGCGGAAGAACGACATTCTTGGCAAAATATACGTTATCCTCGATGGCTTGAGCTATGGTATGATACTGAAAGCTGGTTACGTTGAGGTTCGGGTAGGGATTACTCTCGCCAAAGAAGCGATGCTCCAGAACGATTGCAGCGCCGCTGTATTTTTGTGCGATGACACCGTTGATCGTACTATTCGTCACATAACCATAATAAGCTACGAAGTGAATTAGCGTGCTTTATCGTATCAGGGGAAATACACGTACGAGCTGCGTTGACCTCTCCCGCATTCATGAAAATGATTGGGCCACCTGGAAATAATGGTCAATGGCGAGCGCAGATGAAGAAAAAGGGTCGAACCTTCTTGATAATGCTCCGCCGTATGCCAGTAACGTTGCTGAAATGTGCCTTTCGACGGATCGTTGTGATCAATAAGCTGGTCAAAGTAGTACGTCGTATTGTAAGGCGGCAAAGCCCTGGCTTTCAGAGTATGGTGAACATAATCCGATCCGATATCCACCATAGGAATTCCTGGTGGTTTGAGGATACGACCACAACCATGATGGACAGCAGTGAGGAGAAGAATTAGCGAGATGAACCGGGGCGCCATGCTGCCTGCATCTTGGGCAAGGAGTCACGCCTTGTTAAAGGAAAATCATGATCAATCCCGTGGCGTAAAGAGACAGAGCGATAATCGCAACCGCCAGTACCTCCGCTGAAGAAGATGTGCGAGCATATGAGAAGGTACTGGGAAAGTGCCTGAATCTCGGCATCATTACGTCAAGTTCCGCAGACATTATGAAGTCTATACAGTTGAGGAGAACGTCGGAGAAACACTATTTGGAGGATGTCTTGCTGAATGCCGGGTCCACGATGCGGGCCATGTGCATCGAGAATGGTTTGTGCGAGTAGGTTATGAAATCGGAATAGGGAAAAGGATTGTTTAGCGGGAAGGTGTAAATCGTTTGAAGAACCGGTAGGATCTAATGCGATCGTCAGGCAGGACCTCTTGCAGTAGTACGAGCGACAGACGGTTCGCATGCAATCATGCATCTAGCGCTCTTACTATGATGATGGTAACTCTGAGGCCTAGACCAGAGTAGAGAATGTTAACGTTGACGATATTGGTCGTTCGGCAAACGGAATAGACCGTATCTGCTGCAATATTTATTGCCAATTTCTAACATTGAAGAATGTTCCGTTTCGCATTGTTACGACATGGCTTCGGGAATGTGTGAGATTCCAGCTTCAAGAGTAGAATACCTGTGACCTCTGTTGCACTGCTTCTCAGGCTTCACTACCATGCTTCAGCAATGGCAAACTGCTCTGCCATCGTTGCTAGAGGCATAATTAGTGAGTCATTGTTATAGATGAAGAGCGAAGTAACTTACGTGTCATCCAAAGAAAACATGATCTGCGCGTGAGAAAATATTGCGGAGCAACAGTATGATCGTACGGTGGATACCCCATCGACGACCCTTCAGGAGTGTTGATGAGTGTATATTTCGACCACACTGAAGGGAATTTTCAATTGCTACAATACGCTTTCCAACGGAAGCATCAATCCATCCGGGCATGCTACTTTGAAGGTATCTATCATCAAGATCCGCAAGAGACGTAACCTCTAGTAGGAATAAGACGACGGCGAAATTCCTTTAGCTAGGAGAGGCAGAAAGCAAGAACACGGTCAAGCGGGTTCCAGGGTCGATCAGTTGTCTGTGAGTTTGTTGTTAAAGTTCCTTCGCGATATCCATTTTTGACGACAAGTATGGGGCCGTATCCATGGAACCAAACAAACTTTTGGACCCGGAGGATTCTCCTAATCATCTCCACAGCTGCAAAGAAATGACCTGTAAGGTGGAAGGGGAAAAGGTCAGCAGCAGAAATCAGAAAAAGGATTTCACCAACTTCATGGCTGTTTCCGTGGCGCGAGCAAGAAAAGGAATCTGACTTAACCCCGAGCAGCAGAGAGCTGCTAACTGTACGAACAATAGAGTGTAAGCGCATGACGGTGAGGGAGAGGTGGAAGCAGTGTATGTGTGATAACTGCCATGAGTCCAGCGTTGAGCACATCGTGGGAGAGTAGCCTGATACCCGGGGCGGGGGTCCATAGAGGAACCCCCCAATCTCACGATACTTCGAACTCCGAAAGGATGCCGAAGATAAGCCATCACGTGCTCGTATTCTCACGCGTCGCGCGACGCGTCTTTGAAGCATCTTCTCATTTACAGCTGCGTTCCACTTGTTTGAGGCATTTCATGAAGGTTTTTATTGCACTATTTGGCTGTTGTGTGTATCTAGAAGAATAAAAACACTGCCAGATAAGTCATTCCTATCGTCATCTCCCTTGAGCTGTATGGAGAATCTTGTTTTGATAAAAGACCTCTGATACCATCCACTCCTCCATAGTTAATTTCCATGGTCTTCGATACCCTACGCTTGATTGGGTGTAGCAGCTCGAAGTCCTCAGTCCTGAAATTCAGTGATGTGTCACCACTTATTAGTGAGCCAGACAGCCGGATCACGTCTGAGTTTGAAATATGTTGAGATTTGGGGGTTCCTCTATGGACCCCCGCCCTGGGTACCAGGCTTTATATACAGATACGAGTTCCGCGAGCATATAATAAAGCCGGACTTGCCAGGCTAGTGGGAGAGAAGAAACAGGCGTGGGATCACGTGCTGCCTCCAGTTTGTAACGCGGTAACGCGATCGTAACGTCGGATCTGTACACTCATGTCTGGAATCCTTTCTCCTCTGCCAATATCTCTAATGCTACGCGCCTTCGTCTCCTTTGTCTTGAAAATATCAAAAAACGTGATTATACGTAGTCTTCCTTGTTGCTACAGAATCGTCTCGCTGACGTCCTACAGTACAGCGAGGCACAGTTCAATGTCCATTTCCCGAAGCTTAGAAATTCCGACGTTGCTTGGACTTCCTTCACCGGTGGAAGGAGCCCATGGATCTATGTACGGATAATCTGAATTTCTCGTGGGATATCCGGTGGTTTCACATAAAGACAAGGTTCGCCTGCAATCCAGGAACAGCCCACGAGGCATCCTGGTTCAACGCCCTTGCAGTGCTCAGCAACGGCCAGGGGTTGATGTTGACTTTTATTATTCTTTAGCTGTCGAAAGGGTGAACTCCTTGTTTTTGGGGCCCTTCTCTACTCTACATCTGACCCTGGAAATTGAGACATAGCTGTTATCAATCAAGTGGATCTGGTTCTCGATCGCAGTATATGTCGTAAAACACGCGACGTTAAACTCTGTTTAGTAAAATATCCCCGGTGAATGGTATCTCATCATGGGCTGCAGTCTGCCTGGACCTCGAATTACAGGTCCCGAAGATGTAGTGTTTCGCATCTTCCTTCATCTCCCGAATTTGGATACCGTTTACGCAAGGCTTTGGTTCTCAAGGCTGTGACGGCCCAACAGGCTCGCTACACCCATCCTTTGAAGCATAGCCGGAGCAAAGAACAGATACTACAAACCGATTACACGATTTTCAAACTTGGTTCCTTTACTCTTATTTTTATATCCCTCACTTCATAGCGACCCTTTTGCTTCTGACCGACTCAAAACCATTTGTATTTCATTCAGTCACCAAATCATTGGAAAAAAACCGGCCGATAATTCCCAGTCTTTGAAATAATGGCAACTTTCACGAGAAAGCCGTGCTTCAACTAACTCTAATGGTGCGCCGTGCTACCGAAGCTGATTGATTCCAAATTGAGATACCATCCTGCATCTAAGCCTCGGCTTTGGACGAGAGAAGTCCCGCTTCAGCTTGCTTGTCTACTCTCTACCTTCCGCTCCAACTAACCCAGTGTGTCCGAAGTCGACAGAATTTTCTGAGTACTTAACCCATTCATTAACATGCATTTTTCTCGGAGACTGTCGCTGCTCCGGCTAACGATACTCCTGCGGCAAGGACAATATGTGTTTACGAAGAAGAAAGACTTGACCTGCCATGAGCCGCTCTATTGAACTAAATTGGACCGTGAAGAAATTCTTTCTCTATTCTCGATGACATAGAGCACCACTGATTGTTTCACAGTACGTACAAATGCCCAAGGCGTCCACGCATGATGGACCAATCATCCAACGCACATATCAGCCGTGTGTAGTGGATTCTCTGTTGGACCGCTTTCCACCCAATCGGCCTTCTGGCCGTCAATTTCGCAGCCTGAACAAAAAGAACAAAGTCTGTCGCGTGCCTGACTGTAATATTGCTACCGCCGACCCGACAGAATTGAGTCGGCAAAAGAACCACCATGGCTATGTTCCACGGTCGCGCCTGCGATGCACATGTATCCCGGTCAGTGACGACGTTCTCAGCGATTGACGAAGTAAATCTGCAGGCCATGCTGTTTTGGAATACATTATTTAGCCTACTGATCGTTACCGTAAATTTTAGGCTTCGTACCACAACCATCCCATGTATTGCACTAAGGAATATATAGCCTTAAGATCCACCATCACATTCCCTTTTCGACCGCTCACTGCGCCTATTATCCCAACACACGAACCGCCTGGCTAATCGGCATTGATGTAAGTGGGATGCCGCTTGATGCCAGCCTGTCGGATCAAGCGGCAAGAAGGAGCGTTTAACTGGGCGCCACTTACGATCTTTATCACTCGTCTGCGATGTTGCTCTCAGTCCCCACCGAGATCTTGAACAAGATTACCTTTGAAGTAAGTACTCATCCTACGGCTAGAAAGAAGCTGCTAATTGACCCACAGGCGGATGATCAAACACGTCGACGACTTCGACGTGCGTGCAAGCTTCTCAGCAGTGTAGCTACACCTCTCGTCTTTGAGTCAGTCTACATAAACCTAGCCTGGAGGCGCCGCTCCAGCTCCCTATTTCTCAACTCACTTACCTCCGGTCCGAAATTGGCACAATACATCATTCGTCTTTCCCTCTATCTTCCCGAACGCTTTCGGTGCAATCCGTCTCGTTTCAGCACTAAATCTAGAACCAAGAAGAAAGAAGAGAGACTTGATTCCTTTGATGAACTGCTCCTTGGAGCTATTCCATTGATGGTAGCGTTGAGATCTTTTTCGTAAGTTTTGTAGGACTTCGATGGGCTTGATTGACATTGATAACACCTTCTCATTTACAGTTGGAAGAGTAGTGTGGATTCGGGGCCTAAATATACTAAGCTGATATTCGAACGGGTCGGATGTCTACCCCTACTGTCCACCCTAAAGATATCGACCGGCTTCGGTAGCTGGGATATATCCTGGTCTCACTTTTCCCGCATCCGGGATATCAGTTATTTCGGACGCGGAGGCACCGAGCTCATTACCTTTCTCGGCCACAATCCAGGCATAGAAAGTATAGATGCCTCAGTATGGCATCCTCTGGGTCTTGTGCTGGAGGGAGGAGAGTCGATTTCATTGCTTTTCAGCTCTTTGCCTCCAGGGACCCACAGCACAGTCAAAAAATTAAGGATCGACGGAAACGCATACGACCAACTATACGCACACGAAATTCTCACTCTTATACCACATTTGCGTCACTTGGAGAGTCTGGGCATTCATATACTCCCACCCAATGAATTTTGGGACGCATTGCGCGAGAATCAAATATCCCTGGCATCCCTCTCGTATTCCGAACGTACGCTCGAGAGGCCACTACTATCATATCTCGTGTCCTATACAGGACTTCGCGAACTGTCACTTAACGTATCGGACCGGTCGACACCTGACGACGTCCACGTTGCGTCCCTTCTACCGAGTGTTATAACCATAAATTCTTGGTGTCTGACGACGGTTCACATTGATCCAGACCATAGTGGAGCATGGTGCTTGAACCATCCTATGCTGGATGCCTTGTCTTTCTGCCACCGTCTGGAAGTATTATATGTATGTGTTGACAAAACGGGAACCAGAGTGCACGGCAATCGTAATGTGGTCGTGAGTCCATTTTCGTCCCAGAAATGATCAGTCCAATCTCTAATTCTCCTCACAGGATAGAGCATTAGAAGTTCTCATAGCATCGTGGCCGAATCTCTGGGACCTACAAATAAACGCAGTGTCCCTTTCCTACGGATTCGAAGCGGTGAGGACGACGGCGAGTGAGGTCCATAAGTGCATTTTAGCATTTCGTTTCGCACAGTTACCCCCGAAAAGACCTACGCTGCACGTTTCATCAGACTTTGCGACGTATTCGGTGAAAATTCACGATCGCAAGAGAAATGTTCACGCCTTCAAAGTCTGGTATTTGAACTACTATGGGAGCAAAGAATTATGGAGGAAATACAAGTTCTGGAGGCGATCCAATGATACCGATAATGATTAATATGTAGTATCTAATGATGGTTTACCGTCTTTTCATTCTTGTAGCCAGACCTCAATCGAAAGAGGAATGTCAATCTTGTTCCCGATACTCTGAGACGGGACGAGAATACTTAACCGCTACGAATTGAAGTAGACAGATTAGGCTCGAGAACATCCAAGCTGAAGCTCCTTGTAATAGTGGTAGGTATCGAGTACAACGGTAATGACGGTAGACTGGAGACGGGGGGACGCCACCTTCGACTGACACCGGTGAACGTCTAAGGCGATCATCGTGGGTCGAGAGAGTCTTCCGGTTCGCGAGACTGCACCTCCAGACAAGAGCATGATAATGCTGTTGACCCAATGTTGACCGAGAAGGTGGTTGAAGTGAAGATAATCAATACTTAGTAATCACTAAGACCTATATAGATATAATGTTCATTGGAGGTTTACCAGAGCTGAGAGGAGAGCGCGAAAAAACTGTATTCAATGATGGGTCGTTATTGTTAAGGTGCTCGTTACACGCGTCTGACTCGTGTCAAAAGTGTTCAATATGATTTTTCAGGTGAGCTGTTGAACAGCTTTACTTACGTACTCTTAAAGTACATCACTTACGTGAAGGAAACGCAGTTGCGTGTTGTAAGTCATTTAACGCATTCGTGATGAACGAAAGCATAAAAAGGAAACATGTAGAGCATCCTTTGATAAAAATAATACAAACGCTGCGTCTACTCCATCACCGGACCCAAAGCTCCCAGCTTCTCATACTTTGTCAACAGTAAGACGCTGGGAGCTGAAGCTTGAGGTTAACCGAATAGTGGTATGAAGCGCAAGCCGTGGAGCAACTAATACTCGGTGAGACAGAGGGATGACGTACTATCGAAACCTCACATCTCGTCTGAATTTATCTCAAAACAGAGATGATATATTCATTGAGCAAACTTTCCTGTGCTTTGCATCCTGCAAATACAGGGTTCGCCGTTAATAGAGGCTGTGAATCCGTGACTGTGGCTCACCACTCTAATCAGCGACTTTGACTTCTATTAATGCTATACATATATGGCCGCGTAGATCCGCGTCCTCTTCGTGATTCCACGTGTAGCTCCCGCGGGTCGACTAGTAATTGAAATTACGAGTTCAACAGCACTGAACTGAATAAAAGGCGCTTGACTCACCGTGGTCGTCCAGCGTCATGTCTGATCCTGAACACCCCCCAATACCATCAGCACCCCCCTACGGTGACTATAGCCATACAACGCCAGTGGTTAGTGCCCCAGGCGATGAAATCGCGCCGCCTCCCCCGCCTCTTCCTGCCCAGTCATGCGCGAAATCTCATGCTTTCCACCTCGCCATCGCCCAACATGACTATGACCTCGTATCACATTTAGTTACCTCGACTCCAACCCTAGCAACTCCGAACACTCTCTCCTGTTACGGCAATACACCTCTCTTCACTGCCGTCCGTGCTCGAGACACTAAGATAGCACGGCTTCTCATCACTCACGGCGCGGACATCAACGGGTGGAGCTCGCCTCTCTGCAGCGTCGCTAATCCGGAACACCAACCACTCTACGATTCCCAACATCAATGCATTGCCAACAAAGAAATAGAACGCGTATTCTCGGCAATCCAGCGCGGTGAGCAGGTCGACATAGATCATTTCCTGGATAACGGGATGGTGCCTCGTACTCCGCTCATGGAGGCTGCGTCAACCGGTCAGATAGCGATGGTGAAGCTCCTGATGAAGGACTATGCAGCAGAGGACACTCTAGTTGCACTTGACGGCCAGACCGCTCTGCGTCTCGCTGCTGCAAATAAACAGCGCGAGATTACAGCATTCTTGCCTTCCCGGCGCCTAGGTGCTTTCAAACGGATTCGATGTAGGTTTTCACCAATTCGTTGTTTGCATTGCAGCTCCTGACGATGTTCTTGATTCCAGTCCGCTCAAGAAAAGCCATCAGACGCATCAAATCCATCGCCCTGACGCTCTACGATATCGGCAAGTTCTTCTTCTGGGAGATACCCAAATTCGTTCTATGGACTATCCCCAAGAAGATCAGCCAGGAGGTTTGGCGCGTATTAACCTGGGAGAATATCATCCGCGTCGGGAGGTTCCTCTTCTGGAGAGTGCCCAAATTCCTCCTCTGGAGTCTACCCAAATTCTTTCTATGGACCATCCCCAAGAATATTGGCCAGCGAATTTGGCGCACTCTAACATGGGAGAATATTACACGCGTCGGGAGGTTCATCTTCTGGACCGTACCCAAATTCTTTCTATACCACCTCCCCAAATTCTTCATCATCGAGTTCCCGTGGGTCGAATTTGGCGAACGTCTGTGGTGGACTATCAAGGACGTTGCACAGTGGCTTTGGGAGGACGTCATCAAACCTATTCCCGGTTTCGTGAAGCGGGTGACAATAAAAGTGTATGACCTCCTTGCCACTTTCGTGAAGAACATTGGGAAGGTCTTGGAGAGCTTCTTCTCCCTGTTACACACCGTCGTGCTGGCCATCTGGACACTGCTGAAGGAGATCACTCTTCGCGATGTCTGGAACGCGATATGCGATCTTGGTAGAGCCATTTTCATGGACCTGCCGCGAGCGGTATGGCAAGGGGTAAAAGCACTGTACAGGGTCCTCAACAAGACACTCAGATGCACGCTGGAGATTGCATGGGAGGTATTGAAAGGCGTGTATAGGGTAGTGGTGTATATCCCAAAGCAGCTGCTCAGGATATGTAAGGAGGTAGGCGCTGTCGCCGTGCGCCTCGGGAAGGAGATCATCGTCTATATCCGGCCGAAGACGATGCTGGCTTGATTTGGGCTGGGGGTTCATGTGAGGAAGATCTGTGAGCGCTTCGAGTGCGGAACATGGCAGTTTGTATGACACGACACGAGTGTTTCCATGCGCTCTACTAATATATTCATTTCTTGATCCTCTGCGTAAGCAATTTATATGGACCATTCAAAGTATCGCTTTGGCTCGCTCAGAGTGGGGAGAATGAATGCTCGAGATTGAACAGATGAGGAACGAACAAAGATACGGCATCCATGGAGATCCACAAGAGCAGCGACCTCTGATGGGACTAAGACGACGGTCTATGCGTACATTCAAGCTCGGAAAGTCCACAAATCGTTTTTCTGAACTATGCAGATGTTGCTGAATGACAGTACGGAACTTAGAAAGGCAGGAAGCAAGGATACGGTAGCTAAGGTTGGGCTCCCAGGTCAGTCCGTTTGCTGTCAATTTCGCGATGATGATCCTGCATAGTCGAATATGGGAGCGATTATCTTTCAGAACAACTGCAGTACTCACTGTGGTTCTCCGTTTTATATCGCCTTTTTATGTTGGTATAATTTTCCTTGAAATTCCTTCGCGTTTTATACTAATTGAGACGACAATTAGAGGACGGCCTCAATAGAATAAACCGAGCTTCAGGATACTGACGGTTGTCCTGGCCATATCCGCAGCTGCGCCGGATTCGCCTGAGAAATGGAAGGGGAAAATGTTCGCAACAGAAACCAGAAAAAGGATTCCACCAATGTCATGCTGCTTCTGCACAACCAATATTGTTTGAATCCGAGCTACAAAGAACGATTATCTGTACAGGAGTAAATTTGTTAAATATTGAGTCGAGCACTGGTACAGAGCAGCGAGCGCATCGTGGGAGAGAAGGAAGAGGTGCAACATCACGTGCTACCGCCAAACACCGGATCTCCTGGGATCTCCGCTGAAGCTTCGACTCTGACATTTCAATGCTAGACGCCGTCATTTCTTTTGTCTTGCCAGTATAAAACGGCACGGGTAAAACTTCTCGCTGACATCTTACAGTCCGGTGTCGCAGAAGAGAAGGCTCGCCTGCAAATTCCGGAACAGTCTGGCACGAACTCTGCGAACACTATGGCTCGCGCTCAACGCTCAGCAATAACCGGCTTTGGTGTCAACTTTTGTTAATCTTTGGATATCGAAAGGTTGGATTCATTGTTTTTGGGTCCTTTCTCCACCCGCCATCTCTGGATAACAATCTCGGCATGAGCGACGGCATCTGGGGAGGTGCCGCTTCATGCCAAACTCTGGAACAGATGGCAACGGGACCTTTCGCTCAACCAAGTTCACTCGTGACTTGTCTGCGATGTCGCTCTCAGTACCCAACGAAATATTGGACAAGATTACTTTCGAAGTAAGAGCGTGCTCTATGATGCTGGAGAGACACCGCTAATAAAGGTCCAGGCAGATAATCTAACACGTCAACAGCTTCGTCGTGCATGCAGACTTTTCAACAACATCGCCACACCTTTCGTCTTTCAGTCGATCTGCATAGACTTATCCTGGGCGTGCCGTTCTAGCTCAGCTCCAGTGTTTCTCAAATCGCTTGGGTCTGGCCCAAAACTAGCGCAATACGTCACCCGTCTGACTCTCTCTCACTATGCGGCCAGCTTCCAGCCCAACGCTTCCCGTTCCACCATTGAAGCTAATATAAAGAGGAGAGAGGATAAGTGGGGTCTCCTAGATGCCCTCCTTCTTGAAGCTGTTCCATTGATGGTGTCGTTGAGAATGTTTCTGTGTGTACAGATTGCATGAGCTTGATTTATGTCGATGACCATGTTGCCCATAGATGGAACGGTAGTGGGGACTGTGGACCGAGCTACGCTAAGCCAATGTTTGAACGACTTGGAAGCTTACCCCTCCTGTCAAATCTAAGGATATACGGTGTAGGCGACTGGGATATACCCTGCTCCTCATTTCGCCACATTCGGAGTTTCGTGTATCAAGGACCAAAAAGCACTGATCTCATCACTCTTCTCATTAGGAATCCAGACATAGAAGTCCTAGAGGTTTCTGTCCGGAAACCCAGGCTCGAGGAAGGAGAGCCGATTTCTTTTCTTTTCAGCTCTTTGCCTGGGGGGACCTACAGCACCGTCAAAAAATTAAAGATAGACATCAACTATACCAAACTTTACGCAGATGAAATCCCCAGTCTGGTACCTCATTTGCGTCACCTGGAGAATCTGGAGGTGTGGATTTCCCTACCCCACGAATTTTGGGACAGGTTGCGCGAGGAAGAAATACATCTGGCGGTTCTCTCATATCATGATTACCGTATTGGGAGTGCCCTGCTCTCGTATCTCATGTCCTATACAGGACTCTCCTCGCTATCACTGTGGATATGGCCCATGGCCTCCTCCACTCCCGACGACCCCCATATCCAAGACCTTCTCCTGAATGTCATCGCCTCACATTCTTGGTCCTTGACGACAGTTCACATTGAGCCTGACTATAGCGGAGCATGGTGCTTGGAACATCCAATGCTAGACGCCTTGGCACTTTGCCGCAGTTTGCAGTCACTGCATGTACGCGTTGGTGAAGCGACGACAGAAGTGGAAGCAAACAACGTGATTGTGAGTCCCCAATTCGTCCCCAGAAATGATCGGTCTGACGGCTAATGCTCCTCATAGGATAGAGCATTAGAATCTTTCGTAACGTTGTGGCCAAATCTCTGGGCCTTGGAAATACGCGCGGTGTCTCAATCCTTTGGATTTGATGCGCTTCGAACGACCGCTAGTCAAATCCATAAGCACATTTTAGCCTTTCGTTTCGCGCCGCCACTACCTAAAAGGCCTATATTGCTCTTTTCATCAGATTTTGCCAATTATTCGATAAAAATCCACGATGAAAAGAACAGTATTCACGCGTTCGAGGTAGAACGTTTGAATGATTGGGGGAAGAAAGAATCACAGAGGAGATCACGGAGGAAATACTTGTTCTGGAAGCGATCCAACGATGATTAACGTGTAGTATCTACTACTTATTTATTGATGGGGAGCGCTTGCCAAGCTACCACCGACTGCTAAGTCGTGGCTGGAATGGCCCCTGTTTTGATTTCCAAAAAGGAAAGTCAAACTTGTTCTCATACACTCACTACGAATGAGTGCCGTCAAGAATCTCAAAGCTCACACCCTTACAGACAAAGGCGGCAATCCGATACTCGGAAAAAATGGCCAGCCTATAACTGGGACGTCAATGACAGTCAGTATATTCGAACTCTTTCGTTGCAATGGGTTTAAACCGAACACGCTAACACACTCAGATTGACCGCACCAAGCTATCTCCCGGTTCCATTGTCATCGCAAATGGTACCGCTAGTCCTGTAATCCTGTCCCGTGAAGAAATCAACCGCATTATTCCGGACAAGGGACCGTTGCACCATGCTTGCGGAGGATGTCTCAATTGTCCAAACGCTGGCGAAAAGCAGTATTCTCGTTGTGCGGGCTGCTCAACTACGTATTATTGCAGGTATGTAAACAGTCTATCTCACATTTTCCGTCCTCTCAACCATATCTTTAGTCAACGATGTCGAAAGTAACGTGTTTGTGGTCGCGTCTTGTTACCGCTTTTTGATTTTCAACGCAGAGCACACTGGCCGCAACACAAAGCAATGTGCAAGGAGAGAAAAACGATACGTGCTCAACTAAAGGAGAGGGAAGAAATGGCACGTTTGGCTGGGCAAGTGTATTACGATCCCAGAACGTTGACGGCCTGGTACAGGATGTATGACAGTGCCGTCGAATTTGCCGTAGGTCTTTCGCTCATTGATAATGCTTTCTTCTGAAACTATATTGATAGGCGTACCATGTTCTGGAGATATTCAAGGGACCCAAACACTCGCTCATGGCAACCCACGTCGCCTACTTCGAATTGGACCAAAACCCAGCTAGCCCAAACGATGCATCAACTGTAATTCTGAAGAACGTCGTCGCGTTTGACAGGAAGGAGCTCGAGAAGATGGTTTCTATGAGTCCAGCAAATGTACGTATGGCCAGGTATTCGTCTACAAGCCCACCCTAATGGCGTCTCCCATCCCAGATCGACATACACGAACGCTCCATCAAGTCTGGTTATATGGTACTGTTCTTCGCAGACGCAAAAAATGGCTCGATGTGTACGGAAATGCACCAGGCGCCTGCGCAGGACTGGATCAAACCGGTGGACCAGTGGATGCTATTCTTCAAACTGAAAGTGAACGGCGGTCTAAAGACGTGACACGAATGTATGCTGATCTTCATACTTTCCTCGACTTGTTACTGACGTCCTTGTACATGAATCATACTACAGTAACTTAAGATATCTATGGTCCGACACAAGTGATGGCTAAACTACGCACTTCGAGAATGATACGGCGCCGAGCGTTCCTTAATATTCGATACAGACTATTGTGTTCTGGATTCTGTCTGAAATTTCTCCTCACCGTATGGAATTGAACATTCCCTTTTCCGTCCCAATTCTCGTCCGTGCGACTAAGTTCAGGCATATTAACGTATACGGCTACACTGATTCACTAATAGAATTAACATCGATCCATAGAAAACTTTGAGCTCCTTGCACGTCCCCTAGCGCATGTTGTCATCCACGCTATAGAACGATAGCGCACTGAAACTCTTGAACCGAAGTCAATGCTTGCTGGACGCTCGGGCCTTCGTCAGGAGAGTTTGCAATGTCACTTCCTCCACCATCCCTTTCCTCCGTTAGTCCAGGAAGTTTCATTCTTCTGATGCTAACGATATTTCCGTTGCAGCTCTAGGCACTGGGCCCGATGTCCAGCCCTCCATTAGAATTTCTGGCATTCACGCGAGCAAGAATAGCGTTAGCTGCATCTGAGGCATATCTTCAATGAAGCCGAGTCGTTATCCTGTGTAGTAGAGCACTAGTGCCGGCGGTCAATCATCATGTATTTGAATCTGCATAAGTGCTATTTGTGCATACCTCGATGTTCGAATAGTGCTGGTATGAAATCGGAGAGTCAACGTAAGTAATTCACATCTCTCATAAAATCCTCACTCTTCACCTCTCGTCTTTGCACGGAAGGTCAGAGTAAAGCAAGGGAACTGAATGAGCCGAATTCCTTGATGATCGCTGATTTGAGGTACGTATTCCAATTTCCGTCCTCGTTCTGTTCGGAGCACTTGGACACGAATCGCAAAAGGGTCACATTCCTGTGTGGCGACGTGGTCCTGTTACACAATAGGCACAAAATCGCTCATCCACATCACTTTGGTGCTCAGAGAGATGAACCGTAGCACAACGACGGATTAGTCTCTGAATCACCGGAGTCCCAGTCTAGACCAGGCTAAAGAAAACGTCCCTGGAGGCAATCCTATTTTTAGGTAGACTCGTGTCCTCGGCTTCCTTAATTACGCGTCACTTTGACATGTGCGAGGCGTGCGTGCCCTCGTTCGAATTGCAGAGTATTGCGCGTCGCATGCCGTGTCTTCCCCTTGATCTCTGCTCTTCTCGCTTCATTTCTCGTTCTTTATCTATTTTTCTGCAGACTAGAACCGGCCTGACGAGGGGTAAACAGGTTTGATTGACCATTATGATTTACGTACCAACGATTACGCAGCCGCCGGATAAATGGATTGCATCACACGGGAAGGACGGTATAACTAGACCTAGGACCACCTGTGAACTGACTACACTTTATTCAATATCGCCATGACGATCCTGCTCACAGGTGGAACTGGCAGGACAGCTACGCGCATCGCACGTCTTCTCAGAGACGCCAACCAGCCCGTACTCCTCACGTATCGCAATGGCGTCGTCCCCAAGCCTTTCAAAGGCGTCAAATTTGACTGGTACGACGCGTCGACATTCGAAGGTGTCTTCACGGCCGACCCGAACATCGACAGAATCTATCTCGTCGCGCCTGCAGCCACCTCAGAGGTGTTCCCCCCGATGAAGCCTTTCATTGACCTGGCCGTGCAGAAGGGCGTCAGGCGTTTCGTCCTCCTCAGTGCAACAACGATGGCCAATGGTTATCCGTTGATGGGTCCAAAGGTACACGAATACCTGCTGTCGCTGAATGTCGATTATGCAGTCCTTCGTCCTTCGTGGTTTTTTGGTGAGTTGTATACACCTACTACGAGGAGCCGATATCCTGACAGTTGGACTTTCAGAGAATTTTTCGACCCAACAGCTTCCAAGCATCAAGGAAAGAAATACGATCGTAAGTGCCTCCGGGGATGGAAAGATTGGGTTCGTATCTGCAGATGATATCGCGGATGTAGCTGTTAGTGCATTGACGGACGAGAAGAGTCACAATACGGACCATATTATTACGGGCCCCGAGTTGCTCTCTTATGATGATGTGTGTCCTATCCTCTTGTTGTACATTCCTCCCGAGCTGATCGTCGAACTAGGTTGCTGCTATCTTCACGGAGGTGCTTGGACGAAAGATTACTCATACGCGCATCACTGTCGAGGAGTTGAAGAAGAGATATCTCTCTTTTGGTCTTCCCGAAGGCTTCGCTGGGATGCTCTCGTCCTTGCATGAGCTGAAAGCTAAAGGCGGCGAAGAAGAGATGTTCAACACACCAAAGAAGGTTACCGGAAAGAGGACGTTGAGGAGCTTCGTGGAAGCGAATAGGGACAGATTTTAGAGTATGAATTATGCTTGCTGTCGTAATATTCAATACCTGTAACAATAGGATGGTACGCTCATACAATCGCGAAAAACAATGCCCTTCTTTTTTCGCGCGAGGCTTATTTACAAAAGAGCTGCAAGCCTGACAATCAGTCACCACTTGTTGAACGAAGATGAGCATTAAATATTTACCGTACCTTCTACCAACCTGGCTTCCCAATCTTCTCCCTTCTCTTACTCGTCCGTCTCATGCACCACGAGCTGAGCTTCCATTCCACTCCATCAGTTTCTCCGCCTTTAGCATTACCTGCCACCATTGCCGTCTACAAATCATCTTATACGGTCTCCAGTCCGAGCCCTAAAGTCCTGCATCCTGCATGCTTACAAAAACCATACATCAAGCATCGAGATCTGCATCTCGTCGGGGGAGCGCAGCGCCGGCCTGGACTTCAAATTGTGAGTCGCCTCCCGCCTTGGACCGATTTGAGGGGAGACAGGCGTCACTTTTTTCTAGTGGTTCCGTCATTATCTGATTCTATCTAGTACCGGGATGTATAGTGTCGATATCAGTTGGCAATGTCGTCCAACGATCCATGTGCCGCCGCCTTTTACAGTCATGATGAGCTTGTCGTTTAAGTAGCTGAAAGATGCAAAAATTCCTCCCATTTCTTTAAACATTGAGCGTGAGAAAGAGAACTCGAAGGATTTGACAGTGATAGCGAGATCTTTATTGAATCAAGATGATCAAGGTCCATTATCCATAATGGTTTCCCTTCTCGTGTTAAGTTGGTGTTAAGTCAAGTGCGATGGCTAGCGCCAAATGACCGTAAAGATGAACAGGCAAGAGGAGAAGATAACGGAAGAATCGTACAAAGCAAGAGGTGTAATATCTGTTTCATACAGCATATAGTGGCCGTTTGTTGGCAAGGTCATCGCCGGTCCGGTACCATCAATGCCGCGGCATCTGCGGTGTTGTGGCAACGGTCACCAAGCAGAGCATCTTTCATCATTTATCAAAGGAGTATAGCCCCGCATTTATAAAGAGGAAAGATCGCTCGCATTCCTGGTCACCGGCATAGTCATAACATCGCTCTACACGTACAGTGTGCTGGCCCACCCCATATGACTCATATGCGATGTTTTCCTCACTTCCTTTCGAATTGTTACGAAGAATTTCCTCTCTGGTACGTAGAATAGCATTTGGGGAACGCAACCTGAAAGAACACTGACCATCTATTCGTTGTAGCTCAGCCTTGAAGAAAAGAAGAATTTGCGATTGACCTCCAAGACGCTTGGCAGTGTGACCACTCCTCTCGTTTTTGAAACAGTATCACTCTCTCTCAACCAAGACCGTCGTTACCAGAAATGCATGTCATTGCTCGAAGCCCTGTCTACGCGAGATGACCTAGCTCAGCACATACGAACTCTTCGCATCTATGGACCGTTCGACCCACCTTACGACAAAGGCGGATTCTGGTATGAAATATCGAACAGAAGGCGACGCACTATTCATTCAATTCAGAAGCGCCTTCTTGGGGCAATTCCATCTCTCGTTTCCCTGCAATCGCTGTAGTAAGCAACTACCCTTATATTTTATGTGCTTGTACTCATCGTCTAATCTGTAGTTTCTCGGGATTTTATCAAGGAGAGCTGGATCTGTCTTCAGTAAACGCCATAATGCTCGTTTTGAGCAAGCTTCCGCTTCTTTCTCTGCTTGATATTGGTCTTCATCATGGCAAAGCATCGTATCTTGATTTCCATGACCTTGATCACATCAGCTTCAGCGGCGAGCATATGCTCGACGTCGTCCCTTCCCTTCTTGCCCGCAGTCCCAATCTAACACGGTTACATCTGTCGACCCCTCAGAGAACGAGTGCTGTACCTTCAGCTGTCCTGAGTATCTTCTCTGGGCTTCATAAAGGAAGACGCGGCCGCATAGAGCAGCTAACCGTTGAGGGCGCGCTCATATTACCCACGCCCGATGTTCCAATAATTGTACCACATCTTCACTATCTATCTTCCCTCCGGATTCACATTGTCGATGTTGCGGAAGAGTTCTGGCGCGCTCTATTAATCGAGAAGATCCATCTACGGGACGTATCTGTGGACATTGTGAATGATACCCTTTTGGAGTACCTTGAATCGTACTCTGGTGCCAGATCTTTGATGTTGATCACGGAACATGAAGCCGATAACGGCTCCTCCAAATTTTGGCACAATATCCTTCCTAGACACGCTGATACCCTTGTGGAGCTGTACATTCAACCCAAGTACGCCGGTGGATGGTGTGCTGATACGAGATCACGTGATGCTATAAGACAGTGCAAGTATCTGGAGATCCTTCGAGTGAAAGTCGACCAGGAAACACTTGATGTGGAGGACAAAACCAATATAATTGTAGGCCCCAAAGTACAAATACATATTTAACTACTGACTTCCCCTTTATAGACCCGAATTCTAGAAGGCCTTCACAATTGGCCGCATCTGATCAGTCTCGAGTTTCTTTCCATTCAGACACCAGTGATTTCAACTTGTTTCATGAGTAACGATATCTTTGATGCAGTTCAAAGGATTGTCGTTAACTTTCGCTGTACCGAGCCCACGGACGGTGCTCTTCACCTAAAGTTGACAACAGACTACGTCGATTATCGTCTTTCGAGGCGTGAGCCCGACCTTGGGGCATACTCATTCAAGATCGTTGATGCATAGCCTGTAGGCGGGTGGGCTTCGGGCTTCCTCCTGATGTCCTGCTTCTTGACCATTGACCTACTATACCTATACCTTTTCATGACGTGTGTACATCAACTAAATTAAAACATTTGTGTTATGATAAATAAGTAGCACGGCGCAGTTCCTCGAATGGCCAGATCGAGAGAGGTGAGGCAGTATGTAACATTTTACCTCCATACCCGGTCAATCATAACAGTAGAGCTCAAATAGTAAGTCGCAAATATTTTCCTCGCACTATCGGCGAAGCTGATCTCGAACATTAAAATGATCGTTTGGAAAATGCAAATGTCGGATTGGAGTATCTTAAGATAGCTCACAGATCCGGGATGTTAAGCGCCTTTGTTTGAGGATTCCTAGCAGGTTCTTGAGGTACCTCTGAGGTTACATTCGATGTGTTGAACTGCCCAGGCAAGTTTGAACTCAGTAAGACAACCACTAGCACCACCTTCAAGTGGTACAGCGACTGAAACGGAACTTGCATCATCCAAACATCATGAAGGCTGAGAGCTCACCTACAGTAGGAAAGGTCTAATCTAATAATACGTCGTCAGTTTCATGATACTGTAAACATTGATAGGGATGCGCACTTATATTCCAGTGTGCAGACGTGTTCCCCGGGGGACAGGGGTAGGTGATGTCGCGACCGTATCCCCACGCCGCAGACGCGGGCCGCGTCGCGTCTTGATCCCGTTCATCATCTGCTGTATTTGTCGTCCCAGCTATGAAACACTGAAGACCTCATTGACGCAACGCCCCTTCAGCAATATATCTGTCAGGACATCAGAACTTCAACCATGAATTTAAAATTCTGTTTCCGCTCATTTCCTTTACCAGCAGTAGAGATTGATTCAAAATCTCAAGCTCTGACGCTGTCCCATCCTGGCATTGCTATTCAGTCGCATCTTATGCTCACCCTTTGATGCCGGAGATACTAATACCTGGAACTCCTCTATGCTCTCACGTTCGTGTGATGGCACGTTATCTGCCTGGGGCTAGTTTCCAATTGCACAGCGTCTGTAGAGCTGCCATGCATTGATAGTTAGCCGCTCTAGCAGCATCTTGACCCATAGTTTGGGTATAAGCGATATTTTGTCGCCTTTCTTTCGAGTTTCACAGCGAATGATCATAGATATCAAATGCGCCGTCAATTTTTGTGCACAGGGGTCCCGGTTCATCCAAGGCGCCGACCCTTCAAGTGATGGTAGGCTTGACGGAAATTAACATGGGGCCGTGCAGTGGAATTCAGGTTTAAGGCTTCTAGCTCTCACCTCGTCAGTGAAGCTAAACCGAGACAAAGATCCTGGGTTGTTCCGGTCTTTGAAATGATGAACTCCCGCGCTGCTCATACCGCGTTTCCGAAGGTTCCAAGGCTTTGTGATACAGAAGTAATACACTGTACATAATGCTGGGTATAAGAATAATTTAGGTGCTGTATAAGGTGCGAACGATCTTCCATACCAGACAAATGAAATCAAATAACTTAATACGAGACATCTAAAGACTCCTCCTCCAAGCTGGCCTCGAGTTGTTCGGAATGACTGGTGACTGATACTCTCTATATAACGAGCGAGCGTCCCATTCAATAGGGCCATTCTCGGGCGACGAAGAACTTGAAGGAGAAGGGCATCCAACAAGGTTTGACCCAATACTATCTATAATCATCTTGAATGCGGATCGCCCACGATGGAGCTCCCCATTTGCGAACTGCTCCTGTATCGTTTCGTGTGCCGTAGGATCAAACCATAATGTATGGATGATCTGCCGTTCCATTTCGAACACATCTGGAAACCTATCGTACAGTCAGATGACGTACAACGTCTGAATAACGAAAGGCACAGCACCGTGAAGTAAAATCAGAGAACACTTCTTTGTAAACATTCTTGACAGATAGCTGGGATCGAAGGTTTTCGAGGGAAAGTTGTTTTATGTGTTCGTGATTAATCTGGCGAGGTAAGATCAGTTAAGACTAAAGGAGTTCTTTACGGACTGATGGCATACCATGTTGGCTAGTCGGTACATAGATTTTGGGGAGCAGGTAGGGAAGTCATCAGATTCATGCGTTCGGGTTCCACGGACACTGTTCAGGATCGAGAAGCACAGGCGGCCCGTGTAACAATAAAGAAGTAGACATTTCCATCTATTCCGGGATTAACCTTAGCCGAGAGAAGACAGCGTGAGTGTACGTACGTTCTGTATGAAACATCGTTCAGAACGCAAGCGTGTCCGATTCTACGAGGACGCGGCGCGTCCAAGTCGGAATGCTCTATGGAACACCTAGATAATGGTATGAAGATTTTCGGCATATGTCAGGTTAGGAAGAACTCACCAGTCATCTTGGTCCGGTTCCTCATCCAAGTCGCTATCGTCACCGTAGTCATATTCATCCGTGACATCGTCAGAGGGAAAATCGTCGTCAGTCTCATTGACGATATTCTCAATTATGACTGTAATCAAATTAGCTACGACGACAGCGGTCAAGGAAAGGACAATTACCGCGGTCAAGGCTGTCCGTTATATTCAACAGAGCCCGTTTACTCCCAAAAAGAGCCTTTCGTTCGCCAACTCTTCCACCGTATGACCGTCGACTGTACAAGTAGAAGGTGATGTCAAAGGGCTCCCCAGTCCTAATGGCATCGTGAAATACTTTAGATGCGTTTGCTGGACATGGCGCACAGACGGCGGGAGAAGGCACCGAGGTTCTTAGGAAAGCGACAGTAAACTCGAACGCCAAATTGGCATCCGGTCTGACGAGCATTTTCCTAGGATCGATTCTAGCAGCAACGAACATTTTAGGTCGGGGAGTTGCCACCGTGGTGGGCCCAAGACAGTATGCACGTGTTGGAGATACAGCCATTCGCCCAGAAATGGATAACGCATAGCCTTGGAAGTCCGCGCTGTCTGGTGTGATATAGCCAAAGTCTACTTTTATTTCTCGTTGGTTATCCGCGGATTCGGAGGAGCGAACGAAGAAGGTCCATCCCATGGAAGAGGTGAAGCCTTTCTGCGGGTATCGATGCTCATGAAAGTCGCTGGGGAACGTGAAAGTTGTCTTCACGGTCAGGGGATCCACGGAGACGATGCGGTGAGGCTCTGTAAGAAGCATGGTCATGACTGCGGCTAATTCATGAACAGTAGTTGTTTGTAATATAGTCGTACAGCGAGGACAAGGCGTAGTAAACCCCGATACGGTGGTGGTAAACTGGAAAGGATGGTATCAGCTGTTGGCTGCCCTGCTTTGACTCAAAGCTGCTCAAGTGACGGCGTGAAGAGCAAAAATCCTGAAACACTACAAGCACATTCTGAAACATCGGCGTATGATAGATGCTGTTAGAAGCACCATCGACCAAGACCAACACCGCCATTCATGATTGCCGCATGGCAATTCATAATGCCGATTTGTAAGATTCGGCCCCGACCTAAAGATAAGTGCATGTTGCCAGATCCAGGTCGATATTGAAGGTCAAGGTACGAAGCATTTTCTGGTGGAGGGGGGCATTTAAAATTATTTCCTGCAGTGCAAGACTTAAGCATTGATGCATGAGGAGTGAGGGGAATATATGTAATGACCCACCTGTTACTTTCGTACACTGGAATGGAGGATTCGACTCCACATGGCGGCTGGGTAGGTCTCCCCTCGTGGGCTAGGCTGGAGCTGCAGGAGGACCCAGAAATGAAAAAGTTCGGGCCTTCGGTCCGATCTCCGCATCTCTCCCACTAACCGCCATCTCACCGGAGCCATCGTTATTTGAATGGCCTTTGGCCTCTCTCCTTGGAGATTCAGAGCGCTGTTAGGACTTTCCATCTTTGTTCTATTTTTATTTGCTATATACAACTTCGCCATATTCCAAGAATCCTCTGCAGTCACTCGCGAGCCCGCGTCGAACACGAGCAACTCGACATCACTCCCCAAAGTTCTTTTGGTATCGGCCTTCTACCCCATATCCACGTCCAATCACAGAGCCTCCGAGTACAGGCAATGGCTCTCCGTTTTTTTGGGCCAAGTGACAACTGAAATCTACCTGTTTACCTCTCCGGGTATGGAGGAAATCGTTTGGGACCTCAGAGGCTCTCGGCCTATCATTGTTAACACTACATATACCTCACCCTTCAGCATACCTCCTCTTCGTGGCCGTATCGATAAATATGTTGAAATGCAGGGCTTGGACCGTCGACCGGGGGATCATTCGGCGGAGCTGTACGCGATGCGGAATGGAAAACCGTTCTTCGTCTATGAAGCGATGAGAAATCTAAGCGCAGAGTACGATTATGCGTTTTGGATAGACGTGGGGAGCTGGGAGACTGACTATGGCAACATCGCTTGGCCCGATGTCATGACCACCCAAGAAGTCTTGGCAGCCGGGCAACAAGCCCGTGACCGTATATTCTTTCCTATCCGTGCGCTTCCTCATACAACCATGAAATACTGGGGGGACCAACTCGGCCCCATAGACAACGATTTCAGTCAGAGTCGGTCTCCGTTCCTACCCTTCTTCGGACTGTATAACTAAAATGCACGCAGGTTCATTCTTCGGCGGTTCCTTACAAGCGCTCGATTGGTGGCAGGGGATGTTTTACCGCTACCACGATGCTTATCTGTCGCAAGGCGTCTTTGTCGGTGACGATCAGACACTTGCTAACGCTCTTTTCCTCCTTTTTCCGTCCCATGTCCTCACGGTTGACCTCGATGTTTGTGAAAGCTATCAGTATCTCCTAGCCAGTCCATCGGATAGGCAGCGCATGTACAACGCGTGGAATACGTGGGATGGGTGGGGATTCTGGAATGACAAACACGCCAGGCAATCGTGCTTGACGCCGAGGGCGGCGAAAATGATGGACGTTTTGAAAGCGCGGTTTGGGCAGGGCTGGAGTCCTCCCAGGGCGACCTTGATGAGCTGAAGCGGGGTACGCGATTTCGGTCTCTACTTCTGCGATCTGCACAGTGGTCGTGTTCCGCAGGCTCATTCAAATCGCGGACTTTTGTACAAACTACTACTATTATATCCGAATCATTGACGTTCATACCGCCGCTCTCGTATAAAAACTAACTCAGTCGGGGAAACAGCTCGCCACTATTGACACGCCCACTCCATGCCACATCGGCTCTTCAAAATGAATTTCAAGGGGTACCCCGGAAATGAGGAAAATAAGGTCGTGGTCACACGTCGGAGCGATGCCGTACCCAGGAATTGGGCTACATTTGTGCTCTGAAGTCAGTTTATCCTTCAATGTACGTGGTAACCTGACAATCTCACTTACTAGGCCAGGCACCCCTGTCTAGGTCTAACCACCTATATGTACGTCTGTATACGTTCTTGCCACCGACGTGTGGTATCATCAATGTGAATGCCCATGCAGCAGCAGCATGGTTTCCGACAGAGAGGCGGCGCGTATTTAAAGGACAAACTTCATTCGAACACCCTTTGACCCCGTCTCCGCCACGACATGCTCCTGACCAAGACACAGCCTGACGAGTGGGTCTCGGGGCGCCAAGTTAAATCTTCCTTCTCCTTTCCGGTCATCAGGGAAGTTGGAAGGCATACACTACAGAGCGAGCCATTTGGATTGGGATGGACCGCCCAATGTACCATTCAGGTCCAAATCATTGGTGGCGGCAAGAAATCCCCCCAAAGATTACAGGCGACTTGTCATTTGTACGTTTTGCCGGGCCCGACACCTACCCCGCCTGGTACCCTGTCCTTCCGTGCGTCGGTCGGGTCGACGCCCGAGCAGGTAACGATGGTCAAAACTCTAATTACAAAAAAGGCTTTCATCGGGACGTTTGTCCTGCAAGAACCCGCATTTCAAGGAAAGTCAAGTCTGGCCGTCAAAATCATGGTCACTGCTCCAAACGACGTTGCTCCCCATGTCGCTGTCCCGAGTGTTGTTCTGCTAGACGTGGCTTCCCCTGAAGTCTCTCTCCCAGATGTTGTTCCTCCGGATGTTCCTATCCCAGCCTTTCTTCCCCCTGATGCCACTCTTCCGGACGTTGATTACCCTGAGGTCCTTCCTCCAGACATCCCTCTCCCAGATATTGTTCCTCCGGATGTTGCTATCCCAGTGTTTCCTTCCCCTGTTGTCACTCTTCCAGACATTGGCCCTCCTGAGGAGACTCTCCCACAGATTCCTCGAAGTGATCCCGCGCTTACATATTGGTCAAGAGTTTTAAAGGTTATGAAGTCTACCCTTGACAACGACGGTAAACTGCCCATTGATCTTAAATTCATGGTACACACACGCATATCGCCTCGTGGACGTATCGGCTCCCCGAAGGCGATCTTCGCGAGCAGTGTTCTGGTGGAGGGATACACACCTTACTTGGATAAATGTATGTGATTAATTCCGATGAGTCGTGAGGGTTGCTGATATTTGATGTTGTCAGACATAAATACGGGCGCAACGTTGGTCGACCTTGATTCTGATGTTCACGAGGATACGGCATGGGATGCATACGATTATGACACGGATAGTGATTTTGATGATTTTGATGGGGATGATAATGATCCAGATACGGAGGATCTTGATACTGCGATGACGGCCACAACAGGTGATTTTTTGTTCTGCTTACAGCGTAGTAACAACTAATTCGTATTCGTTCAAAGATTTTGATTTCGAAGCCTTCGAGCCAGCACACGAGGAGCCGGTTTCGTCGGACCCTCCGTTATCAGAGTGGCCGATGCTGTTCCCACCGAGGTCACTACCGGTGGCACGGAGGTCGCATGTATTTCCTTTAGTTGTTGACACGGCGCTGCCAACAGTGGAGAGCGTATCAGAGGACTCTGATAGGCCGTCATCGTTTTCACGCAGGCGCGACAGCCATGGAACGAATGTGCAGGGACCAGCCCGTTTGGGGACCATCTGGCATGTTAAGGACACTGCTTATACGACGTGAGCAGCTTACCTCGGAATCGTGATGGAGTCTGATTATGTCTCCTAGCTGGAAAGCTTTTCTGGCATATCTGTACACTCAAGAAATATCCTTCGCATCTCTGAAGTCAAACGGAACTCCTCGGATCGCGGACAAAGATACATGCTCACCAAAGTCGATGTATCGTTTGGCTGTGAAGGTGAGTAATCTTGGTTTCAAAGCACAATTTCTACTGACTTCCCCCGTCAGGCAGATCTCGGTAGCCTTAAACAACTGGCGTTCGAAAGTATTCGTTCGCAATTGACGCCGAGTAACATCGTCGCCGAGGTCTTTTCCAAGTTCACTCACAAGTACGTGCTTGAATTCATGCTCGTTAGAGTCACTAATAGTCGCGCTTAGGTACCCCGAAGTACTTGATATGGAGGTTCGATACCTGCTCGAGCAGTTTACTGACCCTGTGGTGTATCCTGAGTGGGAAAGGAAAATGGAGGAGGTCGGGCGTGGGGCTTGTCCGCAGGGCGCTTTGGTGGTGAACCGGGTCATGCGTTGGACTTTGTTGGATCGGGCGCCTTTGAATAAGAGCTCGGAGTCTTCTGCATGTTAAATTTTCATTAGCAGCTCTCAAATATCTGTAGTATCCTCAGTCTTTCACAGTGATAACTAGGGTAGATGCTAATGACAATCACTGGTATCCCCTGGAACTTGCATTTACATTTCCTCCGTGATTCCGACTGCTTCCCATAATATTTTAAAAAGTCTATTGATGCCCTTAGTATGGCGTAGTAAGACTAAGACAAATCGGGTTTGGAGCCAAAAATGGGCAAATTGAATTGGCAGCATTACGCGGTAGCGCAGGAGCGCGAATCTGGGGGACCTGACGCGACACGTCTGTGGCGTGGAAATCCGACCACGAGGTCCAGTTGTGCCGTCGGCTCGATCCATTGGCAGCGATCCACTCCTTCGACCTGTACCACGATGACCGACCTAAAGTCTACTTCTTTTACCAGCCATTCAACCCTGTAGTCCAGGAGACATGATGCGAGAGCTCCTAACTGTCGTACTTCTTTCTGGTACTGGAAAGTTTCAGCCGAACGTTGGGCGAGACTGACATTGACGACTGGTGCAGAGGATTGTGAATGTATGCGGAATTTCTTACATTATTTGCTCTTCTAATCCCTTTTTGGATATACGCCAGTGGAAATTTGGCCTCGAATGTTGTCCAAACTCGTTGCATAACCATCTCCAAGAATTGCCGCGCGCATATATCCATACGTTATGACAGTTGTTGTTGCGCCCAACCTTGACTTGTTTTGCCAATCTGAAATTTCCCATCTCTGCAGATGTTTTATCATATTCCGTCCATGCTGTTCGCTTGAGCGTTGCGCTCGTTTTCCCGAGTGTCATATTTCCCAGTCTCGCATGTATCGCCTCCTTTCGACTTCGAGTAAGCTCATAGCTGCACGAATCTAGCCATTCAATGGATGCTATTACTCATAGGACTGCACCTTCCACACCTGCCTTTGAGCGCGTTCCTACCACACTGCCGCGGTCGCCTTGAGGCGTTTGGAACACAACCAAGATAAATGGCATGTCTCGTGTAGTGTGTTCCTGGATACTCTGCGTTCAGGTTCGTGTTATCTATTCCTGTAACGATAAAGGCGTCTCCTAATTTTGGTTTTCGTTAGACTGATCTTCTATGCGATCATTTGGATCGAGATCCACTGAACCTCTTCAACTATGATTGTATCAGACTGTTTACGGTCAGGCTCCAGCGCTGCTAGTTGTTTACTTTTCTCCGTCGACTCAAAGTTAACTGCGTGCTATTCAATGGCTGCCCGCCCATTACAAGTCAACGAATTACGTCTACTGATGTTCTGCAAATGACGGGCACCGATGCAGGGTAACGGAGTGATCATCGATCGCCGCTCTAGTGTTTCTCCCAGGGTGATCAAGGCCATTCGAACTATATACAGAGTTCGAAATGCAGGTTGGATGAATTTCTAGCTCCTCCACACCCTCAATCGTAGATGCCAAGTTCTGTGCCAAGCAGAGTATTGTGGCATTGAAATTTTAATCTAACAAGGCGCAGCCATCACCCCCTCCTTCCGCGTCGGACAACGGCACCTATTTTGCTCTTCACTGCTCCCACTACTTCTCCTCGTTTTCTCCTCGTCATTTCTTCCTCTATTACGCGACAGACTACCCTGTCGTTTACCAGCTTCTGTGTTTATTGACCGAGCATTTAAATGACCATTCTTCCTCGCGCTCATCCGCTGCCCAACGCGGATTCCTCCCCCGATTAACCGACTCAATATTGTATGCCGAGTGGCGTTCGCCACACCACACGCACAACCGATTTCATTTTGGCTGATCTTCATGAAGGCTTATGAAATTTTTGGTCTTCGGCCAGCAACATTTCATCACCGAGGCCTCCACAATTAGTATGTCGATTTTGGTTCCGCTGTTGATTCTGTCTAATTTTTGACGGAGTGTAGCTATCTGCCATAAACCTTAGCGGAATATCGTAAGCATCTACGCTTTTGGGGCCTTGAAATACCTTTGATCCATTTAATTAAGTGCAGGGTCCAGACTTTGGATGGGCTCTCGAAACGACCGCTTAGCTGATTCTGATTAGAGATTCAGCAAGATGATGTTGGAATGTTCATCGTCCATCTATCAACAAACCGCCTGAATTTGTTCCCGAAAACTCGGACGTCTCACGCTTGCTTCATCACCTTCTACACGTAATTCTCGTAAACAACAAAAGAGAGTATTTTGGCTACGGGAAAACCTTGGGAAGGGAAAGAATCAAAAGATTAGTTTAAGCATTCCGTCTGCAAGGCTCCGACAAGCCTGTGAAGCAGCCGCGAGGCGTTCAAACAGGTCGTTTGATCAAAGATGGCAAGTCAGGCCCAACAGAACGGCTATTACGGCGAATTCCATGGGCCCATCAGGCTTAGCTAATCTTCTCTTCATGCTTCACACGGCAGCAGCAAAAAAAGTAACGACGCACATCTCCGCCTCTTTCACGACACCGCACGATGGCCACACATTTCCTGGGGCTCGAGCTCGCAACAGACCAGCTCCGAGCATGTATTCTCGATGAAAAGCAGGAACTTGTTGGCGTCGAGCGAGTCGATTTTGACACCGAACTCAGCGAGTACCAGACGCAGGGGGGGATATTCACGACGCCTGGCGAGGCATACACAACTCCGGTAGAGATGTGGGTAAAGGCCCTAGGTATGTATCCAGTCCATCCTCCACCAAAAGAATCACCACCAACGGAAGCAAATTGTGCTGTTCACGTGTACAGATATCCTGCTCGCAAAGCTCGCATCGTCGTACAAAATCAAGGACATCAAGGCAATATCAGGCTGTGCGCAGCAGGCGCTCGTATGGTGGAAATCGACGCCGTTGCCTGCGCTTTCGTCCTTGGATCCAGGGTTACCACTACCTGCGCACTTCCCGGCGGCGTCGTTCTCTCTACCCCATACACCGACGTCCCAGGATAACTCGTCGCACCCTCATGCGCTGGCGATTGAGAGCACGCTGGGGGGAGCGGATGCGATGGCGCGACGCGTCGGGATCAGCGCCGGCGGCAATGCATCGATGCTCGCAGCGCAGATGTTCCGTGTACGGGAGATGTGGGCGAAGGAGGTCTGGGTACGGACGGGACGGGTGCAAGTTGCGAGTAAATTTTTGGAGAGTCTGGTCGGTGGAAAGTGGGCCGGTATTGGCGAGGCCGAGGCATGCTTGAGTGGGATGTGGAACGTGCAGAGTGGCGTCTGGGACGAGGGTGTGCTGGATATCGTCGGTGGGAGCAGGGAGGAGGGCCGTCGGGTCCGTGGTTGGCTAGGCGATGTTGACGTTAACGGCGGCGGCAGAAAGGCGGGATACGTGTCGCGGTATTTGGTCGACAGATACGGCTTTGATCCTGGTATCTTAATTCGCGTTATTCTGCAGCGAAACGTACTTATTATTCTTTCCTCTAGAAACCATCCTCACTCCCTTCACATCCGACACATTGTCCACCTTTGCTTCTGTTTGTCCTGCCCAGTCGGACGCCGTTCTGTCTTTTGGTCCAACGGATACATTTATGGCTCAAGCCCATACGTACATCCCCTCACCGATATACAACATCGTTCCTCACCCGTACCAAGAGCCTGGAGACCAGAAAAAGTATATTGTTATGTTGAGCAGTCGGTAAGCACGCTTCGCACCCGCTTCGTGCAACCCTGAATGTTCCTGTAGGAATGGAGATGTATCGCGTGCCCTCGCCCGTGATATGTACACCAAGAGTTGGAGCGCATTTGACAGGCTTGTTGCCATCGTGCCTCCAGGTGGTTCAATAGGGTGAGTACCCACACCTCGACGGGAGCTGTGTTTTTACACAGGAAACGGTCCTTGACAGCGCTTGTTGTCTTTTCGTTCCACCGAAATGAAAACGCGACATGCGCTTTTCATTCCGATGTATGATCTCAAGATTGGGATACGGAAAACGCGGGCCACTCCCACCGAGGTGTCTCCGTAATGGAATCGTCTTCATTTCTGACTGACTCTTTTTTTTCTTTTTACAGTCTTGACGACAAGTTGTTTTCCTTTTGGCATTTACAGCCGGACACGCCTCCATTCACACACAGCAAGGGTGTGCACCGGTTTGAGACGGGTATCAAGGTCACCGAGTTCCGTGACCTTCGTGCCAATCCTAGATGTCTGGTCGAATCACAAGTCATGGGAATGCGAGTGCGGTGGGGCCGTGCTGTTGCCTTGGGAGTGTTTGGAGAGGTCAAGCTGCCACCCAAGCCCCCATTGCCGCCCGGTCAAATGCAACTGCCATCACCGATACCTTTTGATCTGTACCAAACTTCATACCCCCACCTCCCCTCCCGCATTCTCTGTACTGGAGCGGCGACAAACTTTCCCAGCATAGCCAACTTAGTGTGCGATGTCTTCGGGAAGCCCGTTTATGTATGCTTGAGCCAGGTATGTCCCATGCTGGTTGCCGTGGTCTGGCGCTTACGAACCTCTAGATCGACTCGGCGCAAATCTCTCCCCACCGGAACGCCCCTGCGCGTGGATTCCCTGGTCGCGCGGCCGTCGGTGTCGCACTCGTCGCAAAGTGGGTGTGGGGAAAGGAGAATCGGGCCGGTTCGAGAGCCGGCTCGCCGTATACCCCTACTGCGGTTACCTCGTCGTTCGAGGAGGACACGCGGAAGGTGTTCGCTAGACGCTGGACCGAGAGCGGCGGTGTCTGGGCACGGACCAACGTCAGCAGCAGTGCTGGCGGGCCGCAAACGCAAGTACCAACGATCCGGAACGTGCTCCGGGGTGGTACCACGCTGGGCACGTCGATTGTCATGGAAGAGGAGGAGGAGGAGGAGAATTACTTTGTAAACGGAGGGGCGAGCGCGTATATGTATCCGAGCTCGCAGGTGCCGGCGATTTCGACGCCTACGACGCCCACTGGGACGATGGCGCTGACGCCGATTTCGGCGCTGCCCATTGTTTACCCGCCCGAGATGGCTACGTTGGCGCCTCCCTCGGCGTCTATGCCCGCCGGAGAGCAGATGCCGGATTTGGATCTCGCGCAGATCGGGCTCGCGAGGGTCGCTGACCCTGATTTTGATTCATTTTTGGGGTACGCGAGTATTGTGTGGGAATACGTCCGTCTGGAGAGTATCATCGTGAAGGGAGGTTGATGAAGAGAGATTCTTATATATATATCTTCAATGCTTTTCGCTGTCTATATTACTACATATAACCGACTTACCTATATTCCCATCGCTTTAGGATACCATACCCCTTCCTCGCTCGTCTTGCTCTTCGCTTTCCTCCCTGCTCTATGCAAAACAGACAACTCGGATTTGGTTGGATTATGGTACAATCATATCATAGTTATAAAATACGTACAGTAAATAGGTAGTGTATACAAAATGGTCCATCCTGTAACGGAAAGAGTGGGAAGATGTTGCAAGATCAGTGTTAGGAATACTTATGCCGAAATCCGGATATGCATAGGATATCATCATATATGCAAATGCAAGTGCAAGACGAGAGGGATGATTGAAGCGAGGTACGATGTATAAAATGGATCTCAGCGAGGGTTCGTGAGGAGACCTGAGTGGTCCGGTTTGCAGGGTTAATGAGAGCAGTAAGCGCGAAGCTATTTTGAAGCTATTACCGAAGGGGAAAATCGTTATGCAATGATTGTATAAGCTTATATACTAAGGAATGGTTTGAGTCATTATATTCTACAACATTCCATTTGCTTCCATAACAGCCAGCTACACTTGGGCATATCCATGGAAATTTTGACTGAACAAGGTAGTAGGAAGCAAGTAGGAAGGACCGTCCCTTTAGTTTTACTTTTCAAAGGGACTGGTTCGAGTCTAGTCTTCACCATAGCAAAATAGTTTCTGTTCTCAGTCACTCGTTGTTCATTAACCTAAGATAACTCAGCAACCGGACGTGGAACATCTTCACTGACATCACCATCCTTCGCGCCCAACATGGCCATCAGATCCTTCCTCCCAAACATGTACGCCGCCTCAATCGCCGTCGGTTTCCCAGCTCTCGGATCCGCTCCAGCCTCGACCAGCACCATCACCGTATCCCTATAGCCTTTGAAGACCGCCCCGGCGACTATACTCTGTCCACGATCGTTCAGACGATTAGGATCAGCTCCAAGGGATATAAGCTCCTTGGCGAGTGCGTGGTGACCAGCGTACGCCGCGAGCATGAGGAGGGTGTTTCCCTCGGGGTTGGTGAGGTTGGGTGGTAATCCTGCGCTGATGGCTGGAACGAGGACGGAGGCGTCGCCGTTTCTGGCGGCGTCGAACATCCGGTGGGCGAATTCGATGGTTGCGGCAGGAAGAGACATATCTGGGAGGATGATGTCATCGAGTCATGGGAGGATGTTCTTTCTGCTTCCGATCACGTGAGCGTAGTACCTGCAACCAATCCTCAATTTTCGTTGGCAGTCGCGGCAGGTCCTTAGATTCGTACTATCGCGTAATACTACATTTTACCTGCATATTTGTTGAAATTACCCCGCCGTTCGCCCGGATTTCAGATAGGAACAGTCGTTATTCCGATTCGATGTAGAAAAAACTGCTAAAGTATTCAGCCAGATAATGAAACGCATCAGCGGCCTCAGCGTACATGCATACCTTTCAGCAACATCGCCACGCCTCTCATCTTTCAGTTCGTCTGCTCCTTTCTTGGACGTGCCACTCCAGTTCGGCTTCTCTGTTCCTCGAATCACTCAATTCTGGTCCAAAGATGGCGTAAGCAATACATCATCCGTCTTTTCATCTGTCTGCCCGAAGACTTCCAGCCCAACCCTTCCCATGAGGCTAAAATCAAGAAAGGAGAGGATAAATCGGACTCCCTCAATACTCTCTTTCTTAAAGTCATACCATCGATGGTGTCGTTTCATGCGGTGAAGACGAAAGCAGGTCCAATCCATAAGCACATTTTAGCCTTTCGTTTCGTGCCGCTACCACCGTAAAGGCCTACATCACTCCTTTCATCAGATTTTCCCCCATATTCGATCAAAATCCACGATCGAAAGAACGGCATTCACGCTTTCAAGGTGGGCCTGTTGAAATATTATGGTAAGAAAGAATTACGGAGGAAATACCAATTCTGGAGGCGATCCGATGATACCAGGGATTATCTACTGCCTATTGCCGTGAAAGAGTGAGGGCACTACAGATATTTGAAAGCTGTGAATGAAAAATTAACATGAAGAGGACTCAGAGCTCTTATTCAAAGGCGCCCGATCCAACAAAGTCCAACGCATGACCCGGTTCACCACCAAAGCGCCCTGCGGACAAGCCCCACGCCCGACCTCCTCCATTTTCCTTTCCCACTCAGGATACACCACAGGGTCAGTAAACCGCTCGAGCAGGTATCGAACCTCCATATCAAGTACTTCGGGGTACCTAAGCGCGACTATTAGTGACTCTAACGAGCATGAATTCAAGCACGTACTTGTGAGTGAACTTGGAAAAGACCTCGGCGACGATGTTACTCGGCGTCAATTGCGAACGAATGCTTTCGAATGCCAGTTCTTTGAGGCTACCGAGATCTGCCTAATGGGAAGTCAGTAGAAATCGTGCTTTGAAACCAAGATTGCTCACCTTCACAGCCAAACAATACATCGACTTTGGTGAGCATGCATCTTTGTCTGCGATCCGAGGAGTTCCATTTGACTTCAGAGATGCGAAGGATATTTCTTGAGTGTATAGATATGCAAGAAGAGCTTTCCAGCTAGAAGACATGATCAGACCCCCTCACAACTCCAAAGAAAGCAGCTCACGTCGTATATGCGGTGTCCTTAACATCCCAGATGGTCCCCAAGCGTGCTGGTCTTTGCATGCCTTTTTCATGGATATCGTTCCCGCGAGAAAACAGCGATGACGGCCCATCAGAAGACTCGGATGTGTTCTCTGTTGTTTCCAGCGCCGCGTCAGTATCCAAAGGAGATACTGGCGCAGTTCGCGCCACTAGCGGTGACCTCGGTGTGAATAGCATCGGTGACGCTGATGGAGGATGGTTTGACGAAAATGGCTCTTCATATGCTGGTTCGAAGGTGTCGAAATCAAAATCTAATCATGAGCATATATGAGCTAGTCCATACTTGTGCTGCAAGTGGAACAGAAAATCACCTGTCCTAGGCGTCACCGCGGTATCAATATCCATCGTATCAAGATTGGTATCATCGTCAAAATCAAAATCACTATCTGTGTCATAATCGTACGCATCCCATGCCGTATCTTCATGATCATGGGAATCCAGATCAACCAACGAAGCGCCCGTATTTATGTCTGAAAGTATCAAATATCAGTAACTGTATGACTGATCAGAATTTGGCGCTTACATTTATCCAAGTAAGGCGTATATCCCTCCACCAGAACACTGCTCGCGAAGATCGCCTTCGGGAAGCCGATACGTCCACGAGGCGATATGCGTGTACGTACCGTGAATTTAAGATCGATGGGCAGTTTACCATCGTTGTCAAGGGTAGACTTCATAACCTTTAAAACTCTTGACCAATATGTAAGCGCGGGGTCAGGTCGAGGAATCTGTGGTAGAGTCTCCTCATTGGGGGCAATGTCTGGAGGAGTGACCTCGGGGGAACCAACAGGTGGAAGAGTGACATCAGGGGGGAGAACGTCTGGGATAGCAACATCCGGAGGAGCAGTATCTGGGAGAGATACTTCGGGGGAAGCCACGTCTGGCAGAATAACGCTCGGGACAGCAACATGGGGAGCAACGTCGTATGGAGAAGTGACCATGATTTTGACAGCCAGACTTGACTTTCCTTGAAATGCGGGTTCTTGCAGGATAAACGTTCCGATACAAGCCTTTTTTGTAATTGGAATTTTGACCATCCTTACCTGGTCGGGCGTCGACCCGACCGATGTGCAGGAGGACAGGGTACCAGGCCGGGTAGGTGTCGAGCTCGGCAAAACGTACAAATTACATAATGCCTGCAATCTTGGATTTGTGTTGCCAACGAGTTGAATCTGAACGACGCATTCTGCGGTCCACCCCAATCCAAACGGCTTGCTCCGTAGTGTATGCTTTCCGACTTTTCTGATGACTGGAAGGGAGAGGTACGATTTGAATTGACGCGCTGAGATCCACTTGTCAGACTGTGTTTTGGTCAGGAGCATGTTGTTGGTGGTGATGGGGTGAACAAGTATTCGGAAGAAGAATGTTTCTTTATATACGTGTAGCTTCTCCGTGAGAAACAATGCGGCTACCGCATGGGTCAAATTAGTAATATTGCATGCTGGTGGCAGGAGTTGGGCAGGAGTGTATGCCGCCGCTGCAGATAATGTCCCGGATTGGACCATTCAATTCTACTAGTACTACGGCCGGGATTCAACTTTGGTACCGGGACCATTGCCGCGGCATTTCCGGCAAGCTTGCAAGGTAACCTCACGTGTGGTGACCGTCACAGCTCACTAGTCCTACACCTTGTCAATCAATCATCAACTTTGTCTTCATTTAACATCCCCTAGACCACGGGCCACGCCTATACGATGCTACTCTCAGCACTCCCTTCCGAATTGCTACACAAAATCGCATCTCTAGTATGTTGAACAGATTTTTGGGGAATACCATCCAGAAGAATCACACTGATCCATCCTTTTTTCATTCTAGCTCGACCAGGAAGAGAAGCAGAATTTGCGTTTGGCCTCTAAGAAGCTTTGCTCTGTCGCGACTCCTCTCGTCTTCGAAACAGTATCGATTTCTCTCACTCGATCCCGCCGTTATCGGAAATGCCTAGCATCTCTTAAGGCACTGAAGACTAGGGCGGATCTAGCTCAGCACATTCAACGTCTTCTTATCCATAGGTCTTTTGACCCGCTGTATGAAAACGAAACGATATGGCATATAATAACCAACGGACGAAAGAGAGATATTCGCTTGAATGAGAAACGTCTCCTTGAAGCTATTCCATCCCTGGTTTCTTTACGCTCATTACAGTGAATAATTTCCTTTGCACTCTATATACTTCATACTAATATTCAAACGTGTAGTTTTTATCACTTTCATCTGGGAGGGCTGAGTTCGTCTTCAGTAGACTCCATAATGCTCGCTCTGAGCAGGCTCCCGCTCCTTTCCCATCTCAGCCTTGTCGATTTTCATGAACAATCTCCTACTCAAACATCATACTCGGAATTGGGAAACCTCGCAAACACACTGCGTAAACAGGCGAGGACCGTCGTTGTTCCGATTCGATGTGGAAAAAAAATGTTTTTTTTAATCAAGACCGTCGGTTATTGTTTACGAAGTTAATTAAAAGGGTTTTAATTTTATTATGACAAATTGATCATCTCCCACCACCATTCTACCATAATACGGCTAAAGTATTCAGCCAGATAATCGAACGTATCAGCGGCCTCAGCGTACATGCATACTCCTCAGCGACATCGCCACGCCTCTCATCTTTCAGTCTGTCTGCCCCTTTCTTGGACGTGCCACTCCAGTTCGGCTTCTCTGTTCCTCGAATCGCTCAATTCTGGTCCAAAGATGGCGTAAGCAATACATCATCCGTCTTTTCATCTGTCTGCCCGAAGACTTCCAGTCCAACCCTTCCCATGAGGCTAAAATCAAGAAGGGAGAGGATAAATCGGACTCCCTCAATACTCTCTTTCTTAAAGCCATACCATCGATGGTGTCGTTTCATGCGGTGAAGACGAAAGCAGGTCCAATCCATAAGCACACTTTAGCCTTTCGTTTCGTGCCGCTACCACCGTAAAGGCCTAAATTACTCCTTACATCAGATTTTCCCCCATATTCGATCAAAATCCACGATCGAAAGAACGGCGTTCACGCGTTCAAGGTAGGCCTGTGGAAATGAAAGAATCACAGAGGAAATGCCAGTTCTGGAAGCAATCCGGTGATACTAGGGATTGACATTAGCATCTACTGCCTATTGCTGTGAAAGACTGAGTGCACTACAGATATTTGAAAGCTGTGAATGAAAAATTAACATGAAGAGGACTCAGAGCTCTTATTCAAAGGCGCCCGATCCAACAAAGTCCAACGCATGACCCGGTTCACCACTGAAGCGCCCTGGGGACAAGCTCCACGCCCGACCTCCTCCATTTTCCTTTCCCACTCAGGATACACCACAGGGTCAGTAAACCGCTCGAGCAGGTATCGAACCTCCATATCAAGTACTTCGGGGTACCTAAGCGCGACTATTAGTGACTCTAACGAGCATGAATTCAAGCACGTACTTGTGAGTGAACTTGGAAAAGACCTCGGCGACGATGTTACTCGGCGTCAATTGCGAACGAATGCTTTCGAATGCCAGTTCTTTGAGGCTACCGAGATCTGCCTAATGGGAAGTCAGTAGAAATCGTGCTTTGAAACCAAGATTGCTCACCTTCACAGCCAAACAATACATCGACTTTGGTGAGCATGCATCTTTGTCTGCGATCCGAGGAGTTCCATTTGACTTCAGAGATGCGAAGGATATTTCTTGAGTGTATAGATATGCAAGAAGAGCTTTCCAGCTAGAAGACATGATCAGACCCCCTCACAACTCCAGAGAAAGCATCTCACGTCGTATATGCGGTGTCCTTAACATCCCAGATGGTCCCCAAGCGTGCTGGTCTTTGCACGCCTTTTGCATGGATATCGTCCCCGCGAGAAAACAGCGATGACGGCCCATCAGAAGACTCGGATGTGTTCTCTGTTGTTTCCAGCGCCGTGTCAGCATCCAAAGGAGATACTGGCGCAGTTCGCGCCACTAGCGGTGACCTCGGTGTGTATAGCATCGGTGACGCTGATGGAGGATGGTTTGACGAAAACGGCTCTTCATATGCTGGTTCGAAGGTGTCGAAATCAAAATCTAATCATGAGCATATATGAGCTTGTCCATACTTGTGCTGCAAGTGGAACAGAAAATCACCTGTCCTAGGCGTCACCGCGGTATCAATATCCATCGTATCAAGATTGGTATCATCGTCAAAATCAAAATCACTATCTGTATCATAATCGTACGCATCCCATGCCGTATCTTCATGATCATGGGAATCCAGATCAACCAACGAAGCGCCCGTATTTATGTCTGAAAGTATCAAATATCAGCAACTGTACGAGTGATCAGAATTTGGCGCTTACATTTATCCAAGTAAGGCGTGTATCCCTCCACCAGAACACTGCTCGCGAAGATCGCCTTCGGGAAGCCGATACGTCCACGAGGCGATATGCGTGTACGCACCATGAATTTAAGATCGATAGGTAGTTTACCATCGTTGTCAAGGGCAGACTTCATAGCCTTTAAAACTCTTGACCAATATGTGAGGGCGGGATCAGGTCGAGGAATCTGCGGGAGAGTCTCCTCAGGGGGGCCAATGTCTGGAAGAGTGACCTCGGGAGCATCAACGGGTGGAAGAGTGACATCAGGGGGGGAAACGTCTGGGACAGCAACATTTGGAGGAGCAGTACCTGGGAGAGAGACATCGGGGGAAGCCACGTCTGGCACGCTCGGGACAGCGACATGGGGAGCAACGTCGTATAGAAAAGTGACCATGATTTTGACGGCCAGACTTGACTTTCCCTGAAAGGCGGGTTCTTGCAGGATAAACATTCCAATGCAAGCCTTTTTTGTCATTGGAATTTTGACCATCCTCACCTGCTCGGGCGTCGACTCGACCGATGTGCAGAAGGACAGGGTACCAGGCCGGGTAGGTGTCGAGCTCGGCAAAACGTACAAATTACATAATGCCTGCAATCTTGTGCCAATGAGTTGAATCTGAACGGCGCATTGTGCGGTCCACCCCAATCCAAACGGCTCGCTCTGTAGTGTATGCTTTCCGACTTCTCTGATGACTGGAAGGGAGAAGTACGATTTGAATTGACGCGGTGAGGGCCACTCGTCAGACTGTGTTTTGGTCAGGAGCATGTCGTTGGTGGTGATGGGGTGAACGAGTATTTGGATGAAGAATGTTTCTTTATATACGCGTAGCTTCTCCGTGAGAAACAAGGCGGCTACCGCATGGGTCACATTAGTAATATTGCACGCTGGTGGCAAGAGCAAGGGGGAGGCGGGATTCAAAAATCACACATGACGTACATTTTCGCGTTTAAGGATGAGCTGGACCCCCTCACCTGCCATATACGGTAGTAGTATGTACATATTAGGGCAGCTTAGTAACATAATCTTAGCTACCGGACAGTTGCCGGTTGGCTACCCTACCTCACTTTGGCGAGGAACAGTGCTAGGGATACCCACCGTACCGTATACTGTTACGGCCGTATACCGTATGAGAAAAGGGCCTCGACGGTACGATACGGGCTTTATCCGTATCCCGTATACGGACACCGTAGGAGAGGCGGATGTCCTAGAGCAGGTAAGTTTTATGGTTAAAATGACGACTTTGATTAATCTTACTCATTACATACCAAAATTGATAGGTATTCATGCATATTTCACCTACCCGTACAGCACCCGTACAAATACGGCCGTCAAAATCGATTTCAAACCGCAGACGGTACCCGTATCCACCGTATGTACGGGTACGGTGGGCATCCCTAACCTGGAACACATCCCGGATGAGAATTTCATCATGAGAAAAAAAACTGTATTCATATGAAGCCATTGAAATAAATATAAATTGAACCACCAAGTAAGTTCTACAGTGCTATATAGCCTAAAATAGGGCATGCAAAGTGTGTGTCACTTTCGTGTTTAAGGCTTCCTACCCTATGTGCCGGATTTTAGCCGCGCTTCCCCCTTGGGCAGGAGTGTATGCCGCCGCTGCAGATAATGTCCCGGATTGGCCGGGATTCAACTTTGGTACCGAGATCATTGCCGCGGTATTTCCGGCAAGCTTGCAAGGTAACCTCACGTGTGGTGACCGTCACAGTTCACCAGTCCTACAGCTTGTCAATCAATCATCAAGATTCAACTTTGTCTTCATTTAACATCCACTAGACCACGGGCCACAGCTATATGATGTTACTCACAGCACTCCCTTCTGAATTGCTCTACAAAATCGCATCTCTGGTGTGTTGAACAGAATTTTGGAGAATACCATCCAGAAGAATCCTACTGATCCCTCCTTTGTTCATTCTAGCTCGACCAGGAAGAGAAGCAGAATTTGCGTCTAGCCTCTAAGAAGCTCTGCTCTGTCGCGACTCCTCTCGTCTTCGAAACAGTATCGATTTCTCTCACTGACTCCCGCCGTTATCGGAAATGCCTAGCATTTCTTAAGGCGCTAAAGACGAGGGAGGATCTAGCTCAGCACATTCAACGTCTTCTTATTCATAGGTCTTTTGACCCGCTGTATGAAAACGAAACGATATGGCATATAATAACCAACGGACGAAAGAGAGATATTCGCTTGAATGAGAAACGTCTCCTTGAGGCTATTCCATCCCTGGTTTCTTTACGCTCATTACAGTGAATAATTGCATTTGCATTCCATATACTTCATACTAATATTCGAACGTGTAGTTTTTATCACTTTCAATTGGGAGGGCTGAGTCCGTCTTCAGTAGACTCCATAATGCTCGCTCTGAGCAGGCTCCCGCTTCTTTCCCATCTCAGCATCGATTTTCATGACCAATCTCCTACTCAAACATCATACTCTGAATTTCATGATCTTGACCACATCGGCTTCGGCGGCACACACATGCTTGATATCGTCCCTCCCCTTGTTGCTCGTAGTCCGAATTTTACGCGTTTAAGTCTTTTGGTCTCACCTGACACGGAAGAGGCACCTGTTACTGCCTCGAGCATATTCTCTTGTCTTCCAAAAGGAAAACACAGTCGCGTAGAACAGCTAGTCATCGGGGGCGCTGGCATCCTCCCCGCACAAGACGTTCCATTAATCATACCGCATCTGCACCATTTGACTTCCCTCCGGATATACATCGGCGATGTCGCTCCGGAGATTTGGTCCGCCCTGCGAATCGAGAAAATACGTCTACAAGACGTGTCTGTGGATATTGTAAATGACGCTCTCTTGGAGTATCTCGAGTCATACTCTGGCGTCAAATCCATGACACTCGTCCCCAAGCAATCAGTCAATTTCAGTCATGTTGACGTCTCCTTCAGGTTCTGGGGCGAGATCCTTCCCAAACACGCCGATACACTTTTGGAGTTGTGCGTCCAACCAAACTTCAAGCGCAGCGGTGGATGGTGTCTTGATACGAGATCACTTGATGCTATAAGACAATGCAAGCGTCTAGAAATGCTTAGAGTGCAACTCGACCGGGAGACCTTCGAAGCGGAGGACGAAACGAATATAATCGTAGGTTTCGACTTACATCTATAGGTTCGACTGCTGAAGTTTACTCTTCAGTCCCAATGTCTAGATAGCCTTCATGAGTGGCCATGTCTGAACTTCCTCGAATTCCGTTCTGTTACGACACCCGCCATTTATCTGGGAGGCATTCACTTTTCAGAGATGACGAAGAACGCTGTCGTACCCTTTCGCTGTACAAAGCCCACGGAGGGCGCTCTTCGCCTGACACTGTCTACGGACTTTGTCAACCATCGTCTATCACGGCGCAAGTCTGACGCTGAGGTGTATTCGTTCAAGGAGGTTCGGCATTAAACCTCCAAGATCCAACGAGGAGGTGATTAACCATAGACTATGCCTAATCATATGAAATGAAAACAAAATCTTCTGTGCTATGATAAGGAGCCCGGCCGTTCCTCCAGTGGTGACTCGGCATGAAATTTCTCGCCGCCAAGAAGACCGCTGGGAGGGAGGGAAAGGATGATCCTGTTTAACCTGTGATCCATCCTATCATTATGTGAACATGAAAGTAAAAATTAGTACATGAATGCAGATTTATCAATATGATACGCCCATCTCCTTGCCCACCTCCTTCAAACACTGGCGTGATAGATCTCGGGCATCTAGCTGCACTGCTCCATTAACGTTCTCCGTATGGCCATTCAAGGGTGAAATGCCTGCTGTCGTGGGTGAGATAGTCCAAGTAGACGGCGTTTTCCGGGGTATCGACGCGATTTCACACAGTACTCCATAGAAATGGAAGAGATGTGCTACTGACGAGCGTTTCACAGCATCCGCAATGAGTGATGACGGCGTCAAGGATGTATCTAAAGCTGTAGACAACATCAACACAAGTTGGAGTAGTTGCAATGGAAGCATACCAGGCTGATCGACACAATTCTTCGAAGGATCTTCGGATAGGGCCGCCCACAGAGACCCTGACCAAAGCTTGAGCTCTAACATCTTTCGCAACACGTACAGAAGTTCATCCTCCCGAGCCCTATTTGTTTATCAATCATGATAGGGTATGAGCTAAACAAGGCGCCACAAACCTGGGGAAAGGCAAGTTTCCGCGCAGGGCCTCATCTGCCACGTATCCAACCAACGTTGCTCGACACCGGTTCAGAAGAGAGGGCAGACTGAGTGCTGCAAGGCGCTTCCTGGAGCGCTCTTGATCTGAGATAGATACATGTGAGTACTGGATAATCTTGATAAGCACAAAGTGATCACCTTTGGTAGTATCGGAGCATATCAAGAAGAGGAGGTCGAAACACCAATAAGAGAAACGTTCTCTTGGCAACAAGAATCCTGAATCAGTACTGCCATGGCCAATGTTGACGTTGACGAATTCGGCAGTGTTCGGAGATACGGTTTTCACGGCGCCTTCTGGACTCGGACTGCGAGGCGATGTAGGCCCTGCATCCGATTCATAAAGCAAACTTCCGCGGTGTAGGATCTTCGCCAGCTGAGAAACAAGCGAATCAGGAAGTTGGGGATCACCGAAATGTGGTACCACATCAATTTCGAGGGCAGCGACGAGAGCAAGATCAAAGTTTTCTTCAGCTTCCTGTACGTCCAAGGGAAACTCTTCGGCTGGTGAACTAGTAGTACAGAATGAGAAGAGGTAACACGGGTATACGAGAAACCCACCAGTCGGCAAGAATTCCTCCTCGGAAGACATCGATGACTTGTCTCCAAATGCCCTCGATGCGCTCATCAGGAATGTCTATGAAAGATTCCGTCAGTAGAATCACCATCGCGGTAAGATGCACCTACCTGAACTCAGGGCATTGATTTGGTGCGAGAGTTCTTTGACGATCCGCAGGAAACATGTTGTTGCGGTCTTCCACAGCGGCAGATCTTTCCCAAACTTTGATGCGGGTGGACAATCGTACTTGAGCTTGATAGGTATGGAATACGCCTGGAACAGGATCTTAAGAACATCAACTGATGTATTATCTCGAGCACTTACAGATAACACAGCCTCGAGTGTTCCATCAACGTAGATAGCTACCAGGTCCTTGTACTTGGTGAACAGATCGACAAGCATCGGCATCGTCCGCTTCGACAGTGCGATATATGTGATTCGCTTCTGGGGTATCTGACTTCCGCTGATCATTTGCACATCAAAAGCAGCAAGGAAAGCAAGAGTCGCGAACTCCGACAGATCTCGCATGATAAGTGATGGGGATCCTGCTACGGATAGGTCGATGGCGCTTATCGTTTCCATCACCACAGACTGCGAAAGAAAGTGAGATGACTGGATGCTCGCACTTACGATACTTCACCTACCTGAAGGGGAGGAAGAGCGTCAATATCTGGCCTGTAATCAGGGGAACTGGGGTAGGTCAAAACGCCTGTATGACACATTGAGTAATCGAAAGAAAAACAAAACTACAATCTCCTCACCTTTGAGGATCCCCATAAGCCTAGTAATACGATCCAACGGCCATTCAGTGCCACTCACCACACGGCTGACAGTGCGTGTGGACTGTATGACATCAACATAAGCCACCAGACTCTCTTGTGTAAACGGCTTTGGGGGCCCTCCCTCGGCGAAGGTTTTTGAAGGCGTCTGGGACCCACTTCTCCGCAAGATAGCTTCACCGATAGCATCGATGGACTGCCAAACACGTTCCCATACGTCAGAAACACTTTCTTTCACTTCAGATGGTGCAGACGACGACGCTTTCAAAGCTTTCTCGAGACATCGTAGCGCCGGCGCACTAATCGTCCGATGATCAATGAGAACAGACTCCTGTATGTGGTTCACAAAGACATTCCACGCATCCTTGAGCGACTCCAAGTGTAATATCTTCGAGGCCAGGAAATCGTGGAAGATCGACCCAATGGATTGAAGGGCGAGGATCTTAGACGCGTCCCAGGCCTGGTCAGAGGAAGAGACGCCCTCTTCCTCCAACGAATGCCGCCTAAGCTCCTCCGACAGAGAATCCAACAGCGGGAAAGTGACCTTCCAGATACACTGGTCCCATGTTTCCAGGCTCAGTGTACCGCCATACAACTGCATCGTCCTGAACAGCGTCTGGATGGCACCATCTCGTACTTCGGGTCGAGGATCAGTACATAGCCCCAATACCTCGAGGAGGAGGAACATCCAAAGCGCGCTGTATTCCGGTTCCTTCTCCGCGTGTTTCCGTTTTGACTGTATAGCGTCTGAAACGCTCCAAAGTAGACTGGCAGCAGCGGTAAGCGCGATATTCGTGTCCGACTGCTTGCCAAACTGCCCGAGAGTACTGATGCATAGGCGTAGATGGTCGGGGGATAGAGCTGTCACTGAATCGCAAACAAGCGTTAGGGATTGGAACGCGATCTTGATCAGCGCGTTGTTACTCTTCTCCGAAGGCATACCCAAACCCAGTGGTAACGGTTTAGATCTCGCCGTTGGCGACGATGCGGCACTTAACGCTGCCACGGAGTCTATCGACGATGACCTGGTTATTGGAGGGGGTTTGCATACACTCCCCAGCATAGCGAAGATCGTCTCCCATCCCACCACCAGTGTATGTCCCGACGATTGGAGAATCTGGTGAAGGGTCTCGAGACCCATCTTCCGAAGCTCTACGCTAGTCGAAGAATGAGACGCCGGTGTGGAGTAATCGGGCATGACTTGCTGAGACAGGACGTCTAGCACGCGTTTTTGCACCGGCGCCTGCAACTCAGCTGTGGCACTGAGATTCCGCGGTACAGTCTCCAGAATGTCATCAAGAACACGGGCCGCTTGTATGCGAATAGCCTGAGGCGCAAATTGAAGTCGGATGATGGATAAAAGATGGCTTGTCGTCTTATCCCAAGCAACATCGGGCGAGCGGTATATCAGTCGATGGATATTGAGCCTCGCAACACCACCCAGCTTCCCAATTCCAAAGTCACCAGAACGCTATTGGACATAAATCAACCGGATGTCACATCAAATCATCAAAATCCACTTACTACCGAGCGAGGTATATGAATCCCGCTAATACGTCTTCGACTAGAAGCATCCAGAACCGGCGACAAACCAATGCTGCTCAACTCTTCCACACTGTCGGTCTCTAAAATGATATTGCCTCCATCTGACTGCATATCAACCATTTCAGCGCTCAACCTGCACAAGGCATCAATGAAATACTTGAACGCGACGTCATCCAAGTTCTTGGAGGCATCGAATAGCCTTTGAATGCCGTTTTGCAGTGTTTCTGAATCCAAATCACTTAATATAGGATGGCGAGGGGGAGCGGGGTGTGGGACGGGTGGTGCCCCCGACACTGACATCGACCGACTCGCCTGCGGATGTCCGAATGGATGCCTTTTGCTTGGCGTTCCCTGCGGTCCGCCCTTCCACGTCAACACGTACTCGGCGTTCTGCAGCACTTCCAGAATTTGGAACCAGCTTCCACCAAGACTTCCTGCAAGGAACATAGCGCTCGAGAGGAGTACTTTTAGGCAGGCTAGGTTCCTCTCCGACAGACCTGGAGGTCCAGTGGGACCTGTGAAACCTAAATTTTCGGATAGCGACCCGCTTGCCGAGCGGGGTGTCTGGACATCCGTGTACGTGTCAAGGCTGTGTACAACACGCGAGGGAACCGAAAACTTGGACAGACTGGTGAAGAAAGCGTCGCGTGAAGTTGTCAAGCCAAGCATTCCGGATACGTTGGTGACTGCTTGGTAGCTGGCTAGCACGTCTGCAAACAGCTCGTCGGAAAGGTTAGTAGAAATGACAAAGGATAACGCCGCTAGCAAAGCAGGCCAGCCACTCTCTATTATATCGCGTACGATGTGAAGATGTTTCGTGGTGATATCATCTGCCGGTAGTGCGGATAGGTCAAGGGCTGGAGGAGCCCGATTCACGGCTTCTCCTGCGGCGCGCGGTTTTTGTATGACGATGGAAGTGTACAATGGACCTGTAAAAGACGCGAATCCTTCACAGAGTGATACCAAGCACTGGATGCCTAATAGGTAGATGTACGATTCTGGTATCGGAGGAGAATCTGCCTTGTCCAATTGATCGATGCTGTCAACCAAACGGAGTAAGTTCGCGAGAGGGCAGTAATGATTAACGCAAACCGTACCATTGTAGCTTCATTGCAGATCCTTGAAGACTTAGACCTCCGCTCGTACCCATCATTCCGACGACGCCTGACACGGTGGCGCTTGCGATAGCTGCCATGCCTCCCATATCCAAGCTATAACCCGAGCTGGATGCAGACAACGACCCAGACTCTGAATGCACCCCTACTCCCGACATTTGGGTACCCACACCTAGTAACGCTGGCTTCTCCGTAACCAAACGATTCAAGGCTGATATCAGCGAAGTGAACACTTTGGATCCCGCCCCTTGGGCGTCATAACGATCCCATACATTCCGCATAAGCTCAGCATCGCTACAGAGCCCACGCATAATCTCCATCGCGAGAACACGCATCCATTGAGGCGCTTCTGGATCCTCGGTAATGATCTTGATGAAAAGCATGAGAAAAACTTCGGACTCGGTTAGCAGTTCCAGAGAGAATTGCTTCAAAAGGAGGAAAATGACCCGAGTGCATCGTAAGGTTAGCGGGAATATCGGTCGTTCCGAGATAGCTTTAAGGAGCAGAGGGCAGAGATGGTGACGGAGCAAAAGGGTCATTTCTGCGTGGCGCCGGAACAAGTCGTGATAATTAGTGAGTACGCTTTCGATCAACTCGAGCGCAAAGGTCTTGTGAAGGAAATCCAGCTTGAGAAAATGCGGCTTTTCAGCGTTCGCGAGCAGACAGAGATCCTCAAACACTGCAAACGCGTCGCGCGCAGAGGGTCCGAGCGTCTTCGTGGTACCGTCTGGCAGCTTCACCTCTGACATCTCATCCGCGGGCACGTCATCTTTCCTATCTTCGTCCACCATTTTGTCGACGACAAACATCACGAGCTGCCGTAGAGTTGCCGCTGCCGTCGATGATACCACCGCTATCTTCGATTCTTGTAGTTTGAAGCATAACAGAAGTGCCTACACAAACGTTGCTCAATGCCGTTGGTAGAACAGAGTTGAACACGTACGTCACCCAGCATTGGTCCGTGCACGGCAGGGAAGTTGGTAATGAGCGACAGCAGTGTCTGCAGTATTCGAAGCTGGATATCGACTCCTTGGCTTATAGCGTCGCTCATCGTCGTTATAATGAGAGCCACCGCAGACTGTGGTACCGCTTTCAAGGCTATCAGGCGCTGCAGCGACCCCAAGGATATCGCGACGACCTTTGCATTCCTCGTCGCACATCCCATGAACACAGGCCGCAGTAGGTCGTCAGACTGAGGTCCATCTACGGTACCATGAGCGATATCCAGGTCACCAGCGATACCCACGCGTACCTGAAGCCAAGCTCGCCGTCGCCTGTTCCGGCGATGCACGTAATATTGCAAGAGATTTTTCTGCAGCCTTCCCATCGTACACATCAGCTACTCCCTCCAGTATCCAACAAGACCGGTATAGATGTGCACCTCACGGATATCTGGATGCTTCCTTCTCGTCTCACTGGCGAGAGACTGGGCCATGGATGTTAGACAAGAGTTTCCTGACATTACAGACCACAAACCTGAAGCTCAGTGACCAGGAAGGCAAGCGAACTCATGACTGCTCGCCCTGCGCGTCGCACTGACAACGACGGGAAATTGGAGATGGAAAGTTAAAGAGACAGACACGGCGGTCAGGACCGAAGTAGCTGTCACACAGCCACCAGGTTCCTAAGTGATGATATAATCAAAATTAGGCCATCGCGATCACGTGCTCAAATTAAATGGTTTCCCAAAAAGTTTTCGTTTTCGAGCTTCTTTTCCATTCTTCGTGACCACCACCACCACCACGACAAGAAATGTCCGCCTCTCAAGAATCCATTCTTTGCTCTCCCCACGGCCCAATTTTGTAAGAGAAATATGACCATCCATTTCTCTGTTGCTGATTCTCCTTTCAACCAGGTATAACAATATGACACCCGTTCCCCCCATAAATCGCCTCCCTTATGATTGTCTCTCCGAAATCTTTATTCATGCTTGCGAGTCTCGTCCATACGCGGCAGATAACTACCTCAACTGGCCTAGACATATGATCGCGCTGCGGTTAGCACGCGTATGCTCGCACTGGCGCCAAGTCCTGCTGTCAAATACCGGCCTGTGGTCAAAGTTAGAATTCATCCACGAGCCCCCATATACCCAAGCTACTATCGATTGTCTCCATCTTTACCTCGCCAATTCTGGCAATCATTCCCTGACGTTCGTTATTCAAGACAGTGATATCCAGGATCCAAAATACGTCGTTCCCGATTCCAGACAGAGCGAATTCATGAGAGTCCTCTGCACTGAAGCTCATCGATGGAAACGAGCTACCTTTTCCACCAAAGCCCCGTTCTTCCCAGCGTCTCCAGGAGCAGTTGCTCCGTCTTTACCACGCCTCGAGCGTCTCACCCTATGTTATCGGGAGAAAGTTCGACGCCAGCGCCGGGACTTTTTTATGAATGCTCCGGCGTTGCACTCCGTGGAGGTTCAGCTTCATAAGGCGAAGAAGAACAACTTCTCCCTCCCCTGGGAACATATCTCTGATCTCACCCTCCTCTATCACTCGTCCATCTCACGCGCCATCCATATCTTGCCGTCCTGTAACAAGTTGCAGAAATTGGAGTTCTCGGATCCTTTAATGGACTTCACCGGCCCCCGTCCCGCCCCGACAGTCCTGAACGGAGTCGAATCATTGACCATAGCCGCTACGGCTTGTTCAAATATCTTTCCCTTATTCCGTTTTCCAGATGTCGCCTCCTTGACCCTCCTCAAAGGCATATATCGCAGGGTATACCCAGGAAAGGACCTTCTATCCTTCTTATCTCTATCCCGCGCACCTCAGCTCCAATACCTGATATTTGATAATACCCATATAACGGATGACCATGTGCTCAAGATATTGGCTCTTACGCCTCTACTGCACACCTTGGAAAAATACACCCAATACGATGAAGAGACGGCCATCCCGGAGCCTAGCTTCTTTCGCCGCCTCACCCTCACCAACAACATGCATACCAATCTCGTCCCTCGCCTAAAAACCCTAAAAATACGTGTTACATCAGGTCTACCTGAGGATCTGACCAACATGCTCAGGTCCCGTCTACGGGGGACATCCAGCCTCGCAGGTGCCGTGCTTCTCGACACCGTCGTCATCGAAGGTGGTCCGCGTCTGATCTCCCTCGGTGTCAGGGACCAAGTGTCACAAATGGCGGGGAACCAGTACGACTTTCGTATGCTAGACAACCTTAGTCGCAGGTCGTCCGTCGGGTTCTCGTTGTCGAAAAGGGTATAGATGCCTAATAACTGATACCGTTACGCTCATCCTTATCCGCTCTATTTGGCGTATCTCTCACTTCTGTTTGGAATTCGAGCATGCATCTCATACACCTCGTTTCTCATTCCACCTGATTACTTCTTGGAACTCGGCGAATTTTCTCTGCCATATTCAAATCTGCATTCTTGTCCTCTTTATAACCTTTTCTCATTTACATATACACGTCCCTCGTCACCTCATTCTGTAGTATGATCCTCGTAAACATACTCGATACCCACGATGCGTCCGAAAATCAGCCTCGTCGACATTTTTTAAAAAGGTGCTTCGTCCTCACATAGTCTCGCCTGGGCCCGCATCAAGTCGAACAGCTGCAAACGCTCGAATCAAGTTGAACAAAACAGGCTCGAATTGCGTAGTCAATACCCGGAAGCGTCTGATACTCCACAAGATCCTTACGCTGTACAAACTGATGTGCGGTACAATGCTACTAAAATTAAGTACGCGATTGTATTATCTACGCCCGGTGTTCCCAATTGGACCGTGCCTGTAATACGACCTACGTACCTACCCACTTATTTTAACAGAGCACACTAAGATGATAACAAAAATCTTTCGGAAAATCAGTATCATTCTACGCTGAACAGAATCACATGCTGTAACGATGTCTTCAATCATTCCAGTCAGTCAATCAAAAAACAAAACTACCAGCGTCTAGTCATAAACGGACTGGTCTATACCGTGGGCGGAGTCCTCCTGGGGGCCACCCTGTGGAGTCGCCGTATCCTCCCTTGCAGGACACGGGGGTGTCTGCACTAGCTTCGGTGTCGTGCAAAATTTCAATCGGGAACGAGATCCTTCGGGAAGGACTCGATTGGCTCCTTTGTCCTGCTATGGCCATGATACCTGGAGACAGATGAGCGGAGCAGTGTACCGGGGTGTAACTTCGGGGAGGATAGGGAAGCCCACATTTTTGAGTGGTTGTACAGGAATTCTCTTTTAATAGTACATTTAGTAAAGTTACAAGGCAAATCACAATAGATACATTGATAGCAGGGCAAGAAATCTTGATCTAAATCATATTCCACTAACGGATCTCAGTAGCCCACACCTTTCTCAGACGCCGCTATACTTTCCACCTCCTCTAAGTGGTACAGTGGCTTCAGGACAGCGTCTCGCTGTCCGAACACCCACTTCTTGATCCAGTAGGGTAGGAAAGTGCCTCCCTGATATGCAGCATGCTTCCGAATCGGCACAGCGAACACATAGTCGAGCTCCTCGAGTGTCCTTTGCTTGGTCTCCGGCACCAGGAAGAAGATCATTATCAATGCGAGCACATTAAGGCCTGCATAGAACCCGAATACTATAGGTTAGTAGTTACCGCCATGTCACTTCACAGCTTTTCGTAAGGAAACGAGAGGCAGCTTACCTCCCACTGGTGTCAGCAACGTAAGCATGCGCGGGAATGTGATAGCTAGGACGGCTGCCCAGCCCAGACAGGTAGCAACTGCCCATGACATGCCCATCTCTCGATGCGTAAGGGGAAACACCTCAGCTGAGTACGTGTATGGCACAGGTCCTTCGCCGGGAGAATAGAACACTTCCATAAAAGGGTGATGAGAATAGTAAATCAGCAATGGACCCTTGGTGTCGACTTACCAGTAAAGATGGCAATGAATATCGCAATCAACGGCACCTTTGCTGAGCTTTCCTCCGGAATGAACTTGAAGCAAAACCCTGCAGCGAGCAGACTCCAGGCCATGTTTGGGAATGTAAACAAGAGGAGGTTTCGCCGACCGAAGGTATCAATGGTCTGATATCATCAGCATGGTATGTATTGAGGTTAAATAACAAGGCTACTTGCCGAAACAGCAGGGAATGCGAATAACCAATTGGCCAAGCCGAAGCCGAAGCTACCCCACATTGCCTGGCCGGTAGAATGTCCCGCTTGGACGAACAGCATCGAGGAATAGAACGCGATGATATTGATACCGCACATTTGCTGGGCGATCATGACTATCCAACTGGCGAGCGTCGCTCGGCGGAGACTGGACACAGATCGTGAGATGGGATACATTCAACCAATGGAACTTACCGAGGAATGGTGAATAACTCGATGAAACGGGACAGATACGTGATTCCTTTGGTGACCTTGTATTCTTCCATAAGTTGTCGGTGGACATAGTACAAGTCTCTTGCAGCTTGCAGTTCCGTGTTTCTTAGCCGCTTGAACGACTTGAACGCCTCAGCATATCGCCCCTTCTTCATATACCACCTCGGAGATTCTACATTCATAAGCCTTAGGTTTTTTTCCTCTGCACCTGAAAGATTCAAACGTACCAGGGCAGAGGTATATCCCGAGAACCAACGGTACTGCTGGCATGACTGCACTAAGGAGCTGCAATCGCCACGCAACATCATCACCAGCAATGCAGTAGAAGATCAGATTTGCACAGAAACCAAGGAATATACCAAAAGCTGTCCACATCTGCCAGCTCATAACCAACCCTCCTCGAATTGAAGCCGGTGTGCTCTCTGCGGCAAAGACAGGAGTCGTACTAGCCTTGGGACCCATCCCGAGACCAAGGAACAGCCTGCATACCTGCTCATTATCAATTTTGATACGTCCCAGATTCGGGGGGCAAAAGGAACTCACAATTAGCTGAGGCCATTTGTGACAGAAAGCAGAACCTATGACAGTAATCGTACAGAATATTCCACAAACGAAAATTGTCCCTCGACGACCAAGATAGTTGTTCAGCGGGTCCGTAAGCCAACATCCGAGGAGTGCGCATGCGATGTAGGGGCTGTTAAGTGAATGCATTGACCGAATGAATTAACAGATAACGTTACCAAAAATACTAGTACTTACGCAGCGTTGATAGCCCCGACAATCCATTCATGACGTTCTCTATTCGGGTCGTTATCCGCGGTGGAGAGACCAAACTTTCCTGCGAAGGACAGGTTGGCAGCATTCGACCCGGTCTGGTCCCATCCTTGCACAACAGCAGCGAGAGAGCACATAATGATGGTTATGTACAGATCTTTCGGTTGAGACCATTTGTCTTTCGAGATGGTCAGTAAATACATGCCAGAATGAAGGGGGGAGATTCGGCGTACGCGTCTTTTCTCTTCTGATTGCCTCTCGATCCGCTTCATCTAATAACGGCAGTGTCTCGAATTCACCGGGGCGCTGAGCAAGCAACGCACCCTTCTTGAATGTCTCTATGTACTCATCAAAATCTTTCTCCCTGGTAAACTCCTCTACCTGCGCGAGTAGCTTATCCTGAGGAATACCGTGGAGGGGATTTTGAATCCTGAATCGCCCCGTGGGGAGATTGTAAGCGATCAAGGTGTGGGGAAATTTGTAAATGGAGATCTACCGTGCATTGACATTGTTGACTAGATTGATGCGATCGTTTCGGTCTTCATATCCTTTCTCTGGGTCAGACATCGTTCTCGACTGCAAGGGATGGTGCACCGAGGTGAGTAAAGCGAAAGTGGCTTGGATTTTAAGATTCCCTAAGGATGCTTATTATCCATGATTTTATAGCAGTCTCGTTAACCCAACATCAAAGTATGAATGCGAGGCTGTACCATGTAAAAGGTTGTGGAGTATTATTGGTGTTCTATATCGGAACTTCAAACATTTCCACCATTTTACGAAGTTGCTGTAGCCATATGCACACGACCTCCGGTAACCATGAGTGCTGTAAAAGGCCGGCTTTAAGTCCTAAGTCCATCGCATGTGCACTGCTGAGCGGTTTCTGGGATTTCAGTGAGGACGAAACACTGAAAATATGTCGCAAGGGACCTCAGTATAGATTGCTGAACGAGAGCACTCACAATGTTTTACAGGGAGACTTTACAGCACATAAAGTGTAGGTGCCTTGGCACGTCAAGTATCTTCCCGCTTTCTGTGAACCTAGACATACCATCTCCATTCGTCTAGTCATCTGACGATACAGCAGTGGTGTAAGAGGCATGCAGGAGAAAAAAACTCTCGACGCAGTCTATTAATGATGAATCATAATACTTAACACCAACCTTTCCCAGTGCCTTGATTGATGAATGGCTGTAAAAACGACGATACAAGAGACGGCAGGACTACGACTGGTTGCTATGAAAAGCGTCAGTGATGAGGTTAACTGTTCGCGGGATGGAAAGTCCGAATCTACAAGATTGAGCAATTGTATAACCAAGTCAGCTGGAACGCAAAAGGGTCGACTTGCCACTGATGCACAGTCCCACTCATTGTAATGCTGTACTATCGAGTCATGCGCTAGGTTCAGACTTGGCTCCAGATAGAGAGGGTGACACGCCCATGAGATACAGAGGAGTGCCGCCATCTATACGTAGAGGTAGAAAACCTACTGCGCAGTATCACCAGCAGAAAGCTCCTCGTGGATCACTGAATAGCTACAATCTCTACATCCGACAGGTGGAAAAGCCCGACCTGTCCAACGAGGCAAACGCGACAGAAAAACATCTTGTTGGCTCAGGGATTCAAAGAATGAAAAACAGCGTTCGTCCCGCTCGCAGAAATTCCGTGGCTGCCAGCGCCATAAATTACACGGATAACCATTGAGTTGTTGCCTCCCCTGTGGAACATTGAATGAAAATAGCACACGAAGAGCCAAACAAGAGATAGATCGTTTCACCAAGTGATGTACCGACCAAAAGCCGACGCACCCGAATACCTACAGCAACCTAATAGCCTGTCTGGGTCTGTACCAAACCGTCGACGGTTTACACAGCGTGTTAAATGTCTTTGTCGAAGCCTAAGAGTGACAGACCAAATCACTAGAGTCATGGCGACGTATTCTCCGTGGGGACGATGAATGATCGCAGAGCCGTCAGTTCTTACGCATACACCACAATCTTAGTACACCGCAGGATACATGCAGGGGAAAACTTACGTTATAGGAAGCATTGATAGACAGATGGCAGATGGTGAATTAATCGTGGTTTGCTAGGTAGACGGTGAGGGAAGGGTTCGTATTGTTGCCCGTCTGTGCCCTCTCGTGCCACGAAAAATGGATACCAAGTATCCCCAATGGATCTGGCTGGCGTTTTAGATTCCCAGTCGCAATTTTTTCAAACAAAGCGGAACTTCGATATGTGACCGCTTTCTTTCAACACCGGCCAGCACCAGTCCGTCGATGACACTTTCACAGTACGACACCGACCCAAAGACAAATGATCCCCTCGCTACCCAGTCCTCTGATGCTGTACAAGATATGCGGGACTTATACGCCCACGATGTACCGGAACGCATGCTCCAGGTACAGGTTCGCACGAATGTGACTAGCACCTCCATAGCTGCGCTACCAGGTTGCTCGCGCCTACTAACGTGCGAGTGGTGGCTAGATAGGTGGAGGATGCAATCCGTGTCCAAATACGGTCGTCGTTGAAGGACGTGACATATGCCAGTAACCCGAAACAACGAACCCGGAGAAAGCGGGGATGATAGCTTGACAGGGGATGACTCTGGTCCGCGAGAGGATTCCGGGGTAAAGGTAGCGATGGTCAAGCTGTAGAGGACAAAATACATTTGATGATGGCTGTTGTTGGTGATCTTCATTGAACCGAAGGAAGGGTGTTAACTCTTCGGGCTGTACGGACAATGTTGGACAGATATATCTCAGTGCTGTCGAACGGAGAGACCATCTGGTACGAATATGTATGTCGTAAGGTAAATGGCCGTCAATCGTTCTTGAAGGAACATGATCCTCTGCGCGTCTGGTCCAATGCCATTTTCCACTCGACTAGTGAGGTAAAAACATCACCTGCCGTAAACGAGATGAAGATGGGAGAAGCAAGCGGGGTGGCTTGGATGTTCCCAAGGAGGCCATAGGAAGAGGGTACGCTTGTCGGAAAGTTGGACGGGAACGAACCCAGGTCGTCCACCACGGCGGCACATCACACAACACTCGCTAGCGACACAAAATCGTTGGAAGGCGAACCAGTGTCATTCATTAAGCAACAACGTTCAGATGCAGGCGGCCCCGTCAGCCGCGTAAGCAATATCAGTCGATGTCTGACGGATACGAGGCTGTGGGTAGTGCACGTCACTGGCCGCCACTCTTTGGATCTGGAAAGTGGCAGTTCTATCAGGCTCTTGAACAGAGCAGAAGATGGCGCAGAACGTACTATTCAACCTCAGCCTTGAATTGGATCATCAATAGATCCGAATAGGGCGTACTCGTTGAGGCCATGTTGCCAATCTCAAAATTTGCGGCCGAGCGAGATAAGCGAAGTTCATAGCAGCGCGGAAGGATCATTAATCGTCGCTGCAGTGGGATCCTGTTTGAAACATCAGACTTTGGAGGATACAGCAAGGACGTTGAAGGTACTGGCACCATGTCGACACTTGGAGTAAATAGGGGCTTAATTGACAACTCAGAAGGCGAACACCAGAATCAATGCTACTACCCGCCCGGCGGCAATAGTGGCACCGGTAACGTGTTCGGACAGGACGCCGCGAGAAGAAACTGAAACCTATTTTGGTTGGAATCGGCTGAGCGCTGGCTTAGGTTTTACCAAGAAAATCAGGATACAGAACGAACGAAGGTAGTATGCAACTCACGATCAGTATTGGGTACGGCAACATGCCTTAGCGAGCGCTTGCACAGCAACAATCATTGAATGAATGGTCCCGCGTGCATCAATGAGAAAGAGAGAGAGATGCATCAGCTTATAAAGGACTGATAGAACGACGGCTGGGTGATCGTCATTGTATGGAGGGTAGATAAATTAGATTCAAACATGAGATCTGTCCCTAGGTCAAAGGCGCCCAGGAAGGTTCCGATCAGAAACGTACCCATGTATTCCTGGAACTGCTATACAGTGAGAATAACGGTAGCCAAGGCTTCTGCTAGCGTGCTGCGACGCTTGTCCTCCAATGATTTTGCAGCGCGATAGATTACAAGTTGGGCCACTAAGTGAGTCGATTGACATGAAAAGGTGTCTTCTTCAGAAGGATACTTCATACGCGAGATAATGTGTCTGGAAAAACGGGCGATGCTGCATAGGGACTTGGCAAAACACCCCCAAAAATATGGGACAAGTACGCACCAGGGCCAAACGGTATACCCTTAGGGCTGAAGCGTGCTAGGGATCCAAATGCTATTTCACGTGCAAGAAACGCCGCTTAAGTTTCTACAAGAGAAGGGGGGAAATATATACACACATAAGCAAAGGGTACGGGAAAGCGTAAAAAATATGCACACACCTAGGCTACTCTTTTCTCGTCACGCAGACACATACCACAGAGACTAAAGGCGAAGGGCGAAAATGCGACAGAAGCTAGCTAGACGTCGTTCAAAAGGTCGAAACGAATGCCGGAAAACGAGCATGCATACCAATACCACGCGATACCTAGGAAATCACGGAAAGGATCCTGGAATTTAACATCTATTTCGTGGAGCAGACATCAGCCCTAATAGATGCAGTAGTTGTAGTCGCACTTTCCGCGGCTTCATCGCTGTATGTAAGGTAAGAGAAGGCCACGAAGAAAGGGAAAATGGACACATACTATTTATTCATTCATGCTGCACAGCGCAGTGCAGAAGAATGGACTGTGGGACTTCATCACGGCTGTAGCATCCTTTCGAATGCAATTGTCTTGGTGGTGTAGTGGTGGTTCAGCATCAAGAAGCATGAGGTGAATATCAAATTCCTATCTATTCCGGGATTCCGGAATGCCGGTCCGCTACTTACCGTGTTTCCGAGGAAGGCGCTCGATTCCAAATAAGTAATGCTCTATGGTCGACCTTCGAAAGTACATCCACGACAAGCGAGTATCGATTGCCTCCATCTTTACCTCGCCAGGTCTGGCAACCATGCCCTATCGTTTATTATCCACGACCCCATAAAGGCCTCATCTGTTCCCGATTACAGACAAAGCGAATTCATAAGAATTCTTTGTACTACTGCTCATCAAGCAACCTTTTCTCTACTAAAGTCTCGATCCCCCCAGCGTCCCCATGAGCAGTTGCTTCATTCTTCTCGCGTCTCACCCTATGTTATCGGGAGAAAACGCGACGTCAAGGCCGGCACTTTTTCATGAATGCCCCAGCATTGCGCCCCGTGAAAGCCTCTCTGCTTCATAGGGCTAACTAATCTTCTTATCTCTACCTCGCGCGCCTCAGCTCCAATATCTTATATTCGACAATACCTATATAACGGACAACCTTGCAATTGTGCTTGATAATTTGGCTCTTACTCCTTTATTGCACTCCTTCTAAAAACAAGCCTATCACTATGTTGAACAGACGATCATCCCAGAGCCTGGCTTCTTTCATCGCTTCGCCCTTACCAGCAACGTCCGTGCTAATCTTGCCCCTCGGCTGAAAACCCTAACGATCAAAGTTTCATCGGGTCTATACAGGATTTGACGGATATGCTCAAGTCAAGTCTATGGGTGACTTTCAGCGTCGAAGGGGCCATGTATCTCGGGCAAGTCTTCCGTCGGTTTCTCCTTGTCGAAAAGAGTATAGAGGCATGGTATGGCCAATTAATTAATACCTCATTATCCGCTCTATACGAGTCTCCTCTTAGCGCATCGCTCGCTTCCGTTTGGAATTCGAGAGCGAGCATCTCATACACCTCGTTCCTCATTTCACCTGATTACTTCTTATACTCGGCGAGTGTACTCTCCCGGATTTAAATCTGCATTCTTGTCCACTTTATAACCGTTTCTCATTTACGTATACGCGAGCTGCCTCGTCACTTCACTTTGTTGTATGATCCTTGTAAACACACTCTATACGGCTCTTCACTATACCCACGATACGACCGAACATAGACCTCGTCAGCTTTTCTACAAAAGTGCTTCACCCTCACATCATCTCACCTGTGGAAACGCCTTATGCCGCATCACTTCGAATAACTGACCCACAATTGAACAAAACAGACTCCAATTGCGTAGCAAATATCCAGAGAACCGTCTGTACGTAATATCCAAGCGTGAACCCACTTCGAAGCAAGAAAAAAACATCATACGCAGAGAATCCGGGCTCCCTCGTCGTAGTTAGATATTATATACTCAGTGATGTAAAACAGGTCCATATCCATGCTGCAAAAAAGAATGTGTGTAGAGGGGTATGTATGTATATATCATGAGATAGAAACGTAAACAGAACCTCCTTAATGCAACAGGACGATTGCGGCGATACCAGAGATGAGGGCGACGAGGGTGACGCCGTCATGGTAGCTTGTCGAAGACTTGAAGGAAACGGCGGCGTTACCAGTGCCGGACGCTGACGACCCGCTCGCTATATCACGTTTCAGAACAGGTACCGAGAAAGGGGAAGACAGGACTTACCAGTGCGGCTGCTAGACGAGCCAGATCCCGATCCTCCGGACGATCCGTTTGATGAGCCAGAGCTACCGCTGCTGCTGCCGCTCGTTGCGACGGCCAAACCGTTGCTGATGGTAGCAGTGGTCTGGCAGTTGCTGGACGCCGGGGTGAAGGCGACAGTGGAAGGCGTAACGGTGTCACCAACGGTGTACGACACGGTGGCGCCGGAGTTGTCGGTGTAGGTTCCAGTGAAGTACTGCGCGAAGGTCGAGTACGAGGTCGTGCCGCCGGCCACTACGGGGTACCATCCAGGGGGATCTAAAGTAACCGTCAGTGAGATGTAGGATATCAGATGTAGGAGAGGATCATACAGGCAACATCAGCATCACAAGTTTCACTGGAGCGGTATTTGTGAATTACAGCACCAACCGTGAAAGGGCGAGAAGGCTTACAAAGTTCCGTTAAAGCCGTAGTTTCCTGGGAAATTGGTGCGTTCATAAAGGGTTATAGGTCCGATGAGGATACATACCTGGCATGACGAACGTGCAGCCCATCTCATCAAGCTTGTGCTCACACATCGAAGCAGCGCTGTAAGAAGAGTTGGCATTTGTGCAGGCACGAATGCAGAATTGGGTATAAGACTGTCATCGCGTGCTCGTGAGACACCGAAGGGATATCTCGTTGAGGACTTACAATGAATTGCTAAATCAAAACTAGTCAATTTCCTTGCTCAGGCAGGACATGCTGACAACGCACCATCCATTCAGCAATGTTAATATCCGAGCCAGTGACGACATTGGTGGTGACATTACCACCAACGGGATTACCCGCACCAGTTGCTCCATGAGGATCGAGCTCACCTGGGCAACAGTCAGATCATGTCATACGGGGTGGAATGGCAGATGCGCAGCATACCTCCGTAGTCGCCAGCCGCAATGTTCAGCTGTGTGAGATCCCCGTAGCCAAAGATTTGAACGTAGAAGTCTTCCCATAATAGGTTAATCCACCCGACACTCGGACATGAAAGTAAAAAGTAACGCACCAGTTTTAAGGAAGGAAACACCAGAGATGACGCCGTCAGGGATGACACGAGCATTGTTCCGTGCCTTCGTGCACCACGCAACTTCGATAGCCTGCACTCCACACTTAGTCAGCAGCTCCTCCCCAACACCACGCACACATACCTCGGATTCACCAATGGTGTTGTTTTCGGGGGGAGCAAAGATACACCAGTCCTGTGAGAATAAGTTTAATTCTACACACAGGAGGCGGCGCCCTGAAAATGAAAATAACTTGCATCGACGGAGTTCAGGGTGAGTAGTCGTGAGACTGATGTCTGGTTGACGGTTGTTCCCAAGGTTGGCTGGGCTGGGTTAGTCGTGCCCATGGTTCCAGAGGCGATGACGCCTTCGGGAAAGGTCGTCGCGGTCTGTGCAGAGACCGAGCTGGCGGCAATGGCAAGTACCAGAGCGGCAGAAGAGGCGAAACGCTGCATGATTACTCGTAGTATGGGGTATTAGGCGTTTTTTGCAAGGGTATGCAATATAAAAAGAGCGTCAGCTAGGCCGGAACCGCTACAAGGTGGTGAATGGGAGAGATGATGGAGGGAGGAGAAAGAGAGGCGACAAAACAAATAAAGATGGGAGCCACTGATGGCTATTTGTGATTCGCTGCGCTGGCTGCGGAGGGAAGAATGATTCTGGATCCGGCAGAATTCCATATGCCGTCGCATCGCGATGTTCCAGAAATAACATATGGCCAAAAATAACCACTTGCTTGTCCCCCCCTACTATTCCTTTGTCATGGAATATTGGAATCTGTCGAAGTAATACAACGTCTGCGGCGATAGCAGTTCACTCACGAAGCACTGTTGAGCTAAGCCAAGGTCGCCGTGGTTGCTCTTGGTATGTACTGCGCCTGCGCAAACTTTGATAGATGTATCAAAATAGAAAAGGAACGTTCCGAGGGCTAAATATAGAGGTAAGATGAAAGTACTAGGGCTCCCCTGAGAAAAATCCACGAAGCACGCGTGCACCTTGCATGAGCCCACTAGCCTATTCAACGAAGTCCTTGTATACATCTTCGTCCGCGGTGACAAGGAAGTTAGCAGTGCTAATCGGAGGAGTTCAGCCGCATAAATGATAGAAGGTCGCCAGTACATCGCCTGGACTTGGACATAGGCAGCTTCGGACCGCAGCCTGATAGAAGGTAATACATTTTGTTCGACATTACGGATCCTGTAACAGACGGTGGTGCAGAGCCTCGCCTTCCACCAGTTGCGTGGCGTGCATCGAAGTCGAGGGAGGGCGACTGAAAGATAGTTAGTTAACCGGAAAAGGTCCCAGAATTCAACGCCGGGGTCAACATTCTCACAGCCACCGAAAATGCGACGTCGGCATTTCACACACTCACAGTTCAATACCTCGTGTGTACGACGTTTTGGGACCTACGTGGCCCTTAATACTGATTCAGAAGCTGTGGAAGTCGCTGAAATCAATAAAGCATCTGTGCACCTTGCTGAAGCAAAATATGGTGAGGGCACAGCCATTACGTTGCAGGTCGGGGACGCCTTCGTTGACGTCTATCAGTATTCTGAGACGATGATCATCGATCAAGCAGGGGTCGAAAATACACCCTTTTCCTTTCCTTTCCTCTCATGAGTGCCGTCGGGCTTGACCTTACATGTCTAGGAAAAGTCAGACGTCAGTAATCTTGGCGCAGCAGTTACTAAGGAAACACTTCACGAAAAGGTATCCTTGCAGCGAATTTCCTATTCGATGGAAGAACCTGACACTGCAACATTCGTAGATGGCCCGTCACTAGTCACTAACGTAGTCACCGCTCCAAGTGCGTGAAAAGCTCAGGCCGAAAAGTTGCTGAGTTTGAACATCGTGAAACTGGATATAGATCAGCAGAAGCGGTGCCTCACCCGTTGGCACTGGGCCTCAGTACCACCCATATCTCTCTGAGGCAGTGCACGAAGTCATCTCATCGTTATCAGTGGAACGGAGGCAAAATGTTGGTTGCCTCGGCGCAGCGCGCCGGCTCCAATCATGACAAATGAGACCCGGTTTACTTCCGACATGCTGCCGATTTGTTTCTCGTTCTCGCCAACAACAGGGCTAGTACTCGCCGCTTTTCATTCTATCCACGACGCTGAGCGCTCCTTTCGCTGCGATCCGGATATCTGCAGTACACACCTTTTTCTCTCGGACCTGCGATGAATACGACGGCGCGATATCTTTTGCTTATTCTGGGTGTCGTGGTGCGTACGCTATCCCGCTTTGGGATGCGTGGATGGCTAAATAAATCTGGACCGGTATAGATCAGTGTCCATTATATCCTATCCTTTACTCACCAAGAGTATGGACGTATAACGTCCTTGGATAATATCGTATCGCACTTTCATGGAAGCAGTGAGACCGCTGCGGAGCTGTTCCCCGTGCCAGACGAGTATTTCGCTCCTAGCTCGAACACGACAGTCCAGGGCCGGCGGGCGAATGCCACGTTCGTCATCCTCGCGCGCAACACCGATCTCCAAGGAGTGATTGGAAGCATTCGCGAGATCGAAGATCGGTTTAATAGACAGTACAACTACCCCTACGTCCTGTTGAATGAAGAGGAGTTCACGGAGGACTTTAAGAGGTGCGCTGATATGAGGGGGGATTGGGGGGAACCTTCTAACTTTTTTTTGTAGGAGAGTGTCCGTGATAACGTCGTCGAAAATGGAATTTGGCTTGATCCCGCGTGAACACTGGTTTCAGCCGGATTGGATAGATGAAGAAAGGGCGAAGGAGTCGAGAGACCAAATGGTTACTGAGAATGTTATCTATGGAGGTGCGCGTCTCGCTATTTTATTTTGTTTTTGATGTGCTCACGGAGGAGACGGTCGCAGGCAGCGTCTCCTATCGCAATATGTGCCGGTTCAATTCCGGTTTCTTCTTCAAGCATCCTCTCATGGAGCAGTATCGATGGTACTGGAGGGTAGAGTGCGTCCTCAAACGCAGCCGTTCTCGGTGACCTCTGACGTGTTGACAGGCCGAACGTCCATTTCCATTGCGACGTCAACTTTGATCCGTTTGTGTTCATGGAAGACAACGACAAGGTGTACGCGTTCACCATTACCATGTACGAATTCGAGCGGACTATTCCCACATTATGGGGTCACGTCAGGGATTTTGTGGATATGCATCCCGAGTACGTCGTCGAGGATAACGCGATGGGATTCCAATCTGATAACGGGGGCTTGAATTACAATTTATGTCATTGTGCGTCATCGGTATTACTTTTCTCTTCTTCTCGCTTCCTAACAACCGGGCAGTCTGGAGTAACTTTGAGATCGCCGATATGAGTTTCTGGCGCGGGCCAGCGTACCAGGCGTTCTTTGAGTATCTGGACTCCAGAGGTGGGTTTTATTATGAGCGGTGGGGCGATGCACCTGTGCATAGTATTGCGGCGTCGCTGTTTGCGAGGAAGGATCAGCTGCAGTTCTTCGATGAGATTGGGTACGAGCATAATCCGTATACGCATTGCCCGAGGAAAGAGGAGAGCTGGAAACGGGGCAAATGCTCGTGTGATCAGAAGAAGAGTTTCGGTGAGCCATACTGAGATTCCTCGATGTTCACTCGCTGACTGGGTCTTAGATTATGATGGATACTCATGTCTAAGGAGGTGGGATAGACTTATGGAGGCGTGATTACGGCTGCCAATCTCATTGCATTTTTATACATCTACTGCAAATCTACTGCTGTTCGTTGAAATAATTTATTTTTGCTCGCACATCTAATGTCGTCCCTGGAACTCGAAATATAGGTTTCTTAAAGCCATCCAGTCACCCAACCAACAACACCAACACCAATGGCGGACGGCCAAACTATGCCTTCCGGAGAAGCCGCGGGATTCAATTGCCTCATGACGTTCTAGCCAAGGATAACGGGGCAAAGTCACCGTTGACCATACCCTGAGGCTCCTCGAAGCAGGCATCACCGCTGTTCATAGCTTCTAGCGACGAAGACTGATTTCCGCGAAATTCTCTCGATCACGACTTCAGCAGTCGACGGAAACGACGCCGAAGACGCCGAGATAGCGTTCTGCCTACGTATTATAATCAATTCGCCACCTTCATATAACCTTCATCCCACCTTTATTTGACTAGTAGACCGTAAACGTAACAGCCGCTACTTTCGAATAGTGAGCAATTGCCTTCAAGCCCGCCAGACTAGCTGTGTAGTACTCGGAAGTCCACATAACAGCTACTTGGTGCGAAACCAAGAACAGAAAAGTATCTCTGGTATGGGTTCGATTCATACATGATTGGAATTTAACATCGTATGTTACTGTTTACACAACGACAGACGACTCTCAGCTTTCAGGATTCATTCGCCGTTTCACTCCGCTCGCATCTTGATATATTTCACGATAGACTCCGCACCCTTGATAGCAATAGCGACCTAGGAAGAATTAAGGTACCCTATATCAGAATTAGGCGGGACACTTACACTGGTGAGGGTAGGGTTGCACGCAGTCGAATCTGGGATACATCCGTTGCCACCGACCCAGAGGTTTTTAAGACCATGCACCTTGGAGGATGGATCAGCGACAGATGTCGCAGGGTCGGTACCAATGCGTGTGGTGCCCTTGAAAGGAGAATGAGGAACGGATCGGCGATAATAGGTGACTCGCCTTACCGTGATGTGCTGGGCAAGACCGGGTGCCATGAACTGGGGCTCAGACCCGGGAAGGTAGCCGCCGAGGAAGTTAGCAGTGTTGGTCATGTCGTTCATCATCCTAATAGCGGTGTGCAGTGAGCAATAGGAACTTGATTAATGGTACTCCTACTCACCTGTGATCACGTTCAGCATCATTCTCAGTGCGTTCGACATGGAACGTAGCCTGTGGCATGCCATAGATATCTGTGTACTTATCGCTGAAACAAACTTCGTTCTTCTCAGAAATGTCAGATTTGCCGAAGAAGCGAAGGTCGACCACGACACGGGGATCAGTACGGGGACCAACGTCACCGTAAGAAAACGCGTCACGATGAATCTGGGTGTGCCATGGGTAGTTGGGAGTATAGGGAATTGTGATTTGAGGTTCAGGATCGTGGAATGGAATCGGTAGGGGATCACAAGGATTTTTCTCCTGATGACCGTCGACTGCTTCCTTATACTTGGGATTGGTCCAGATATCGTCGACAATGCTACGTTTGAGAACAATCTAGAGCCAGTGAGCGGTAAAAAAGGTCGAAGCCGTAGTGCTTACCTGGCAGAAAGCAATAGACTGTTCGCTAAGGTTCCTACCCAAAGCATTGGGACGGATTTTGCTGTTCCACAGTATCTGGGGTGTGCAGACAGCTCCGCAAGCGACAACATAGGCCTGTGCATACCGTGAGCATCGTGATATGTAAATGCATGTATCGGAATGGCGTACATCGGCAATGACGAGTTGAACACTTGAATGACGATCAGCCTTCAAATCGTGGATTATAACACCACGAATTTCAGTTCCCAGGTAGCAAAGTTGGGTGACCTTAGTCTCCGTGAGGAGCTTGAAACGAGGATGTGTGCCATTAGAGATTTCCTCCCCAAGGACAGTGTCCGCGCCAGACCAGTGGACATATGCCTTGTTGTCTGAGCGACGTTCTGCAGCCAAGGGAAGATTAGCGACATTGCGAGTAGGATCAGAAGCAAATGCATCGGTGAGAGTGTTCTTGACAACGTCGTGGCGAATAGACTCATCGAATTGGTCGGTATGGATATTGAGAAGGACTTTCCCGCGCTGGAGAAGGTCGTCGAGTTCCTCGTTTGGGATCGGATTCATGGATCTCTCTTCCGCGTGAGGCTCAGCTGAAAATAGATGTAGTGAAAACTGGTAGAAAGACAGCGAATACGTACGACATGCACAAGTCCAGTGAGTGGCCATCCCACCGACGGTCCTGGTGATGGCATTGGCGGGAAGATTTACAGAAGGCTTTTGACAAGGATTGAAGCCATTGATTACAAGCGAGTCAGAATCTGGGGCCCAAGAAGCGGCCGCCAGAGTGGGTTGGTAGGAGTCTGGAACGGGAATCGAAGTGGTCTGAAGGGCGCCCTGAATAGTATGAACTGCAGGTAGTAAGTACAAGTCGGCGAATAAAATCTTCGACCTACCAAACGCGTCAATATCTTTTTGAAATCTGTGTGACCAGTGAGTAAGACGCGCAAGACAAGAGAAGCAACGTACTTGACCGCGTTCTTCTGGTGAGCACCACTAATTGGACTATCTTGAGCGCCAATCTCCGCCATCAGTACTCGGGCAGTGGAGTGTTGATTGATGATGGTATGAGCATAGGCCGAAGCGATGGGACCACTTCCAGCAATAAAGACATCGGTGCGGTGGATAGGAATCTCGTACGCAGGGTCGTTATTAAACGACTTGAGAGAGGTAGCATTCCTATCTTTGGGAAGCTGAGCTAGCAAGTTCTGGATGTCGGCGTCGGACAAACGAGTTGGGGCCATCGTGAAAGTGAGCTACTAAAGGCAATGGAGGAAATGATACAGAGGGGAGGATGATAAGCGGATAGAAATCCACCCTGCTTAAATATATAAACTCGATGTTCACTCTTATGATCACGGTCACCTGAAGCAGTATCTAACGTACTGCATTCCAAGATGCTCGGTTCCACAGCGTTCCAGCACTGTATAGTTCCGGATATCCAAAACGCCGGTTGCAAATGTTTTGCATACTAGTAGGTGAGTTCTGTCGAAGAACGTCACTCCAACCCTTGTATGTCGACAGTGGAACGCCAAGAAACGGCGACAGAGTGTATTGAATTGCTCGTAAAAGTTGGAGAACCATTCTATGTGTGGCGTAGAAGACAAATATCGTCAGGCGTCGCCTTGATTCTCGGAAAGAAGAATAATATCGAGGTTTAGATCAACCCGGAGAACGAAAGACGCGAACTTGAAGATATAAACGAGACCGTAATATGAAGTCAGGTGTGTGGCTTCAAGTTCGGTGAGGTCCAGAGTATGACCGGTATTGCGATGGGTATCCTAGAGTCGTCCTTACGCCGACGGGGGTACCAATCGGGGTCACGTGTTTAACACCCCGTTCATTTCCGCCTCCATGGTCTCCGTCTTTGATGTTCTTACACCTGAGCACTTGAACTTCTACCATGGTTTGTTGCCATGAATATATTCCGGAATGGGGTAAGCCCTTGTTTCATTCCGTATGGAACTTGAGAACGCTGAACTCGTGCTACAGCCAAGCCAGCTTTCCTGTCATCCAAATGAATTGCTACAAGGTGCCTCGCATTTGTTTCATTCACGAGCACCCTTTATCTTACGGCTCTTACCTAAGATCTTGCTTCAATGCTTAGAACCAGCTGTCATATGAGTAATTGTCAGTTCGCAGCAAAGTCTTTACAGACATTTTCGGACAATGGCCGTTTACACTGTATTCGTTTTCCGACTATTATTCCTTACTGTGGACTATTAAAAGAGGATCTCAGCAATACAAGTTGGCATTCCTTCACTATGCATCGTTTCTTTCCCCGCATCATCGATTACACTGTCGACGATGGATACTGGATTGAGAAGTTCCCTTTTCGCGCCACCAGTGACGAGCTGAACCCCAACGTCATTGCTTATGGTCTTGGAACAACTGACAAGAAAAGCGACATTGTTATGTTACAGAACCCGTACAATTCTGAAAACGAGTTCGTTTCTTCCTGTTGTATGCTGCTGGGCCTAACGCAATATCCAGATCACCACCAGAGAGTCGGGGCTGGAAGGAGGTGATCCTTGCTACCCTCTGGTTTCCCGTGCCTATGGCGTGTGTACATTCCATATGTTCTAGATATTCGGATACTGACTTGTGATTTAAGGTATGCGGACATCAGTGGGAATGGCTACAATGACGGTTCGTCTTTTTAGAATGCTCTGCCTGCATCACCGCCGACTGATACTCTCCTCTTAGTCATCGTTGCAGATAGATATGGTCCTTCTATGAGCGATATTTGGCCTGACGGTGGCCGCATTCAATGGTTCGAGAACCCCGGAGATCCCAACAAGGAGCAATGGGAACCTAGGTTCATTGGTCAGAGTCCCGGTATGCACCGTATCAGAGGTAAATGCATACCAATTTGTTATACCATAACTATGTTAATTCATCCTCGACGTAGTTGGACACTTCACTCGGCAGGACGTCATCCAAATTGCCGCCCTCCCAGTCATCACCAGTTCCAATGACCTCGACACTCCAGTCCCCGTTATTATTTACACGAAACCCGACGATCCTATGTCTGCATCAGAGTGGGAGAAAGACGTCCCATTTGATAATTTGTTTCGCGTAGTTCATGAAGTGGTTGGTACGTTGTTCACTTTCGAGGATCTCATTCCAGATATTAATCGCTGCTGTCTTTTTAGTTGTCCATTCTCCCAATGGTGGTCTTGACAGAATAATGCTTGCCAGTCGGGAAGGAATAAGCTTCTTGTGGTTCGATGCCAGTACGAAGAAGTGGGACTACAAGATACTTGGAAAAGGTCTTCCTGAGATTCCGGGGGATCCTTATTGGGGATCTGGCAGTGGTAAGCCCTCTTTCTCTGGTATCCTCGGGAACACTATTAATGTTTTATAGTTTCTGTTGGAAAGGTTCACGACGATTGCACGGGATATATTGCGTCATCTGAGGTAAGTACATATATACGATGGCTCAATCCTACCTTGTGCTGAGACTAGCACGTAGGCAATGCACGGTCATTTCGTTTCTGTATACGTAAAGGATGAGAACGCGCCCCCTAACCAGCCTGCTGATGTCCAGTGGACTCGCCACGTCTTAGACGATTACACTATACCCAGCAACGGACTTTCAGGGTCGATCCACCAAGTTGTGTGTGTCGATATTGATGGAGACGGGGTCGACGAGTTTCTGGTGGCGATGATGGGCTCCAATCCTCCTTCTTGGAATGAGACAGGTGTATGGTGCTACAAACGTATGCCGCTTAATTTTTCTTTTGACGATACAATATTTACTGAGAACATATTCAGCTGTTGATCTGAAGAACGGAGTATTCAACAAGTTTAAACTCGGTGACGTTTCGGCTGGACGAGTTGCTGTGGCCAATTTCCGGTCACCCCAAATGCTTGTTTGTTGATTTGACTAGTATGCTATGGGGCTACTACTGACGATAATTAGGATTTTGCGACGATTTCATACTCGGTTCCTGGATATTTCGAGTCGCCTGTTCCGCTGATTCTCTTGCATGAAGCTGCGCCTATCTCTGCGGAAAGGATTGACGATGAAATCATGTTTCGTGTTCCTCGCCCAAACACAATACACGTTCCAGATGAGGTGGAATTTCTAGATGTAGCAGGTCGCAAACTGGCTCTTGTTGTCGTTCCTCCTCTCTCCCAATACCCGGTCCAACCGGGTGAAGGTGTGAAAGTCATCGCTGGGAGAGGTCCGTCAATTGTTTTTCTCTGAGCTTACTCACTGCTAATTCGTCTTCTTCAGTTCTATGGACAGATGCAGACGGCAAAGCATATGAGCGCACCCAGGCACCGGCTCCTTTTGAGTCGAGGACTATTACCATTGCTTCGACAGATGCCAGCATCTTCACCCGCAACGAAGGGGCAGTATTTATTCTCATAAAAGAATCTACTACTTCTGGCGAACCGCCATTCACAGATATGAATCAGCTTGTTGCATACAATCTATTCCCACTTCACTTCCCAGGCACAGTTCGGCACATGTCATTTCCGTGGGTCAAGGTGGAAGATAGACCTTGGGCTAACGGAAGATTCAAGGTCAGTGCATACATCAATAGTCGCAACCATCAATTTACGAGGCTCTTATCAGGGCGATGAATTTTACAACCTAATCGGTTTCCATGTCCGCTACGCAGACGACTCTGCCGAGTCTATCTGTCACGTCCAGCTCTGGACGGCCGGAGTGAATGTCTCCGCTGGATTCCACAACCATATTGGGGACACGTTTGCAGAGATCCATGCGTGCCTTGTGAACGGCACAGGCCAGGGAGGGATGAGCTGGGCAACAGTACCGGATGCAGACTTTGATCCTGCGAAGCCAGAAAAGGACAAGTACTCGAGCGTGGTAGTGCCTAGCATGGCAGAACATGGACCATTGTGGAGGACAAGCGCGGATGGAATGCCGCTGTTTAGACAGAATGGGACGGTGGACTACCCATGGCATGGTGAGTATTAGTATTTATATACTTCTGTCATGCTGACGATCCTGATTTTTTAGCATGGCTCGCAGGAGGCGGCGATCCAGAGGAGCAGAAATTTGATGTATGGGTGGCATTTGAGTTTCCACCCTTTGTTGCAGGAGTCACCCAAACAACGGCTGGAACTCCAGACCCCGGAAGGTATCGTTTGGTCAATACCAAAGCTGGCGCATCTGCTACTATCAAAGGTGGAGATTCAACTGATGGTACGCCGCTCGTGGTGGTTCCGTCAGGTGTGAATGATCAGACTGTGAGGAAGATTCTTACCAGTTACTCTGCCATGCGCTGACCGATCTTTTGGCAGTGGGAGCTGGAGAATATTACAGGATCAGAATTTTTATATACACTGAAGAATGTGTCGTATGCAAGCTCCGACTGGCCGATCGTGTGTGGCCAAAGGCTAATCGGGACAAGGTCTTTAGCAGCGTTGAAGGTGACCAATTCATGGAGCCTTGGCTCTGATGATATGCAGACTTTTCAGTAAGTTCAATTGCGTGCTACTGTATTGATTCATGTTCATGTTTGCAGGATTCGTCTTATTGACACGGATTTGGTCTGGAGTGTGGATAGCGATGACAATGTGAGGGCTTCTACTCAAGAATATGGCTATATCTGACTTTATTTTAGATTATTCTCGCACAAGCTGGTGCTGGTGAAGGGCAGAACTGGATATTCGAGAGCGTCGATCACGTTTGATAAGTCTACTACTGGACCCTGGTGAATACGCAGAATATAACGTTACACTTTACTTGACGAGAAATATCAGCTAAGTTTTAATCAGCCTGGAAGCATAAGTCACCTCCGAGTCCGTTATGCCACGAGTCTTGCACGAGTCGGAATTGATCTGAATGGCACTCAATTTATAGATGTAGGGTTTTCGTGGGAATCAAATTAATTCGAAGGGAGGAGAGGAGAAGTTAAATATCGGACTGCTGAGGTTCCCCATCCTCCTGTAATGCTAGAATACTGTCCAAAACTCCAAATTTACTGTTGTGAAAAGCCCCAATTTTTTTCTTTCGTGCTTCGCGCGTACTGCACTGCAAACTCCAAAATCCATGGTTCTGGGGCCGTTGCGCATGCAGAATCACTCGAAATGGGCTCAGACTTTATGATTAGTAGGAACCAGTCTATTCGCAAGTATACAAGGCGATAAATAATATACAATAAAAAATCAACGAATTACCTAATTGCTAGTTTAAAGATCCTTCCAAAGTAATTAACCATGAAAAAAAAAAGAATCACTCCCCTCGACTCTTTTTCTCCCGCCTCGCCGCTCTATTAAGCAGCGTTTTAGCCCTCTGATACTCAACATCCTCATCACTCGAATCCGCCCACATGTCCCTCTCCTCGTTCACGTTCGACTTCCACCCTTCCCCATTCGCCCTTGCCCAAAGTGCCTCGTCGTCATAATCGATAGCCGGGGGTGTCGTGGAGAACGTCGGCTGCAACGCCACTCTCACACTCTTCCGTCGCCGTGGTCCGGGTGTCTCCGTTGAGGCGGTGGAAGACGCAGATAGGTCTGAACCGACGTGAATGTGGTTGACATATGCAGGATCTTTCAATGGGAGTGGGGGAGGAGCAGTATCGTCTTCGAACACCTCATGTCCCGTTTCGTACGACGAGATGGACGCAGCGTCGTCGTCGTATCCATTCATCTTGCCGTTCATTGTTGGTGGTGGAGGAACAGCAGGCGGTGGTGACGGAGGACGACCAGGCATCGGAGAAGGCGTCCTACTCGGACTCTTCAATGCGCTACGCAAAGGAGACAACGCCGGTCTCGGTTTAGGCGCCACGACCACTGGCGCAGAGGGCTGTACCATCTTATTAGGATCAAACCCGGACCCGGAGTCGTCGAAGACCGACTTGGGAGCTGTCGGAATCGAAATCGCAGCCTCCTTCCTTCCTCTTGAAGTTGGAAGAGTCGCATGTTCCGCGTCCATCCGGCGTAGCTCCTTCACAGTAGGGCTAGTCGGAGCCTTGATATCCACCAGAGCGGCGGGTTTCACGGTACCCCCCACGCTCAGGCGCTTATCAGACGCCGCCCATCCTTCCCGATTCGCTCTGGCTACATCCTCCACGATGCTCATGAGACTGACGCTCCCTTCTCCCATAATAGCACCAGTGCCAACCGGAGAACTCGCTCGTCTTTCAGATTTAGTAGTCGAAGGCTTCCGGACGGTACCTGTCCCAGATCCGTCATCTAGACTGGCTCTCTTCTTGTGTACGATGACCGAAGAAGCGCGCTCTGGTGCCTTCGGGACAGGAGGTATATTCGAAGGTGATGTAGCGCGTAATCGCGCTGGTGCACTGGAAGCACTCATCAACGACGAATTCCTCGAGAGACTCGGCGACATCGCAGCAGACCCTGTCCCAGTATGCATAGCATCCGTACTGATTTCAGCTGGTCTCTTCACGGTCCCATTGGGCATAGACTTGCGATTCGACTTTTTCCTCTTCACAATCTTCGGTGGTGCGGTAGCAGTATCACTCGCCCATCCTTTATCCTCCGTCTCCGTCTCTCGCTGGCCATCAACCCACTCCTCCGCCCTGCCGATAGAAAGATCGACGATCCCTCTATCTAGGGACGTGCTCCGTCTCCGCTTCTTCAGCTCTGCCTCACTGAGATCACCTTGGTTCCTCGCGGAGCCACGGCCTTTCTTCAGCCTCCTCGAACCCACTGTATCACTGGCGGCACGTGGTCTGGGTGTCGGCGTAGAAGGAGTAGAAGGCATAGCAGGGAGTGGTGGAATTGGCGACCTTGAGTAGGACTCGTGGACATCGAGTTTTTTGATGTTCTTCGCGGTCCGTGTATCCCATGCTTTTATCCCTCGTTTTCCTCTCGTGGGTGTCTCATCGCCCTCGTCCTCCGCACCACGCTCGCTCCCCGCTTTCCTATGGCCGTGGCGGCTGAACAGCCCTTTAATGCTACCAAAAAATCCGCTGCCACCACCACCACCGCTGCTTCCCGTAGGTGATGTTGGAGTACTCTGTGCCTTTCGCTTCTTGCCAGAGCCAATGGACATCTTGCTTGACGATGCGGCGAATCTCGTGTTTTCGACAACCTGAACATCTCCCTCATCCTCGTCACTGCTATTCGTCTCCTCTGGATTTCCTAGAGACCCAGTTCGGAAGCCCAAGTCCTCCTCAGTGATCCGCCGCGGAAGAACGTGTTTCTGAATAGGCGGAGGGCTACTTGCACGCGGCAAGCCGGTCTCAGCGATCGCATGCGCCGGCGGTATTTGAATTTGTAGCGGTATTTCAGGATCAGTAGGGGTAGACGGGACCGAAGGCATATCGAGGTTGGAGTAAATATGTTGGACGGGATCCGGAGTAACTATGACGTTGATTTGGGAAGCGGATTGTGAGGGAGCGATGGAGGATATATCGGAGGAAGGATGCTCGTCTGGTGAAGACGGAGGAAGTGGCTTGTCATTGGGAGAACGAGCTTGTTTGGCTAGTCAGTCAAAATATAAAAACTGTGCGCATGTAACATACCGGCGCCTTCGTTCAAAACACTGTCGACTTGTTTTCCTATCTCTACCCAGCGCCAGCCGCAGTCAGTCAAGGCCTTGGACCGGACAGCAAGCCCGTCTCGAACAGCCCCGAAGCGTTTCACGTCCAGCTCCTTCTCCTTCATTGCAAGGTGAGCTTCGCATGCCTGAAGTTCTGCCTGCGCGTTCTGTAGTTTCTTGTTGGCGCCAAGGCTAAGAAATGTCGGCGAAGAAGTGTAGGACATCGACGGACTCTCATCAGATTTGAGGGAAAGGGTAGACGACGATTTCGTATTGGGGCTAAGCAGGAGGGACTCGCGGTTACTGCTGGACTTGGTGACAGACTTGGAAGCCTTTATAAGACGGGTTACGCTAAAGTAAGACAAGTCAGCATCGGCAGAATATAAGATGGCATCTTGGGTATAAAATCAAGAAAAAGATGGATGTATGCGTGGAACAGCCCAGGGTACCTGGGGTAATGAGCACGGCCGCATACGTTGCGGCGAACGACGAGCTGTAGAGCAACAGCGCTGCCGCATAGAAACATATAATAATAGATACCAGGAATCATTAAAATACGCACAGAATTTCCCTGTCTCGCATTACATGAGCCACCTCGTCCTCCAAGTCCTTCAGCCCCGTCAAATAGGCGCGCCATTGCTCTATCGACACCGCATACGCACGAAACGCTTCCGCCGCACCTGCCAGCGATCCAGCCACCGACAATATCACTTGAGACGCGGGCGGTGGGCAAGCCGACGCATACGCCGCCAGTGATGTCAATGCGACATTTGAGCTATCCAGAAGGGATTGCAGCTGCTTCGAGTGGTCCTTTTCCTGGGATAGAAGATTGGTGAGAAGGCGTGAGTCTGCTGGACGGTGGACCATCCAGGCAGCACGGGAAGGAAGGAAATGGGAAGGAAGGAAAATGAGGTCAGTGTCGGAAATGGGATTCACGAGGTATGTTGTCAGCTGTTTGGTCTGATATCAAGCACGTGATCGGTTACATCATTCCCACGCTTGCCGCCCTTGCCGCACGTCCAAAGTTGTCCGGTGTCCACGCTTGGTCCACGCAACATTCATACTGAACAGAAAACAAGAGCATGCGGTATCCTTCTTACAGTCAGCTTGATGTTGCTACATGTTATAACAATTCGCATAGCCATTTCATTTTTTATACAAGTATTCGATGATAGCGGCTGTTACATTTACTTAAACTCAAATAAAGCTGGGATGAAGGTTATATGAAGGTGGCGAATAAACGTAGACAGAACCTCATCTCGACGGAAATGTTTCATCTTCGGCGTCGTCTGCGAGGACGCGGTCAAGTACATTGCTTCTCTTGGCTTGCATGTCTTACTCACTGGTCACACAGATTTCAAAAAGATATTGACGCGTTTGGTAGGTCAAGGTTTTGATTCGCCGACTTGTACTTACTAGATGCAGTTTATACTATTCAGGGTGACCTTCAGACTACTTCGATTCCCGTTCCAGATCCAGATCCAGATTCGCAACTGGCTTCAATCCTTCCCAAAAGCCTTCTGTAGATAAAAGCCGCAATTATTACCTGTCCCCCCTGTAGTTTAATTTCAGAGTACATCAGATTGTCCTTCAGTGTAGAGAATTATAACCAAGAATTTCTGCATTGTCTCTAATTGGCTCAAAAATGAGTTGCAGATCATATTCTTGCCTGATATCAATGCATTGGTGCATTGCGCAGCTCTGAATTTTTAATACAAGCTTGGCATGTATTATTTGAGTCTTTCAAGAAAAAAAATCAGCCGGAGTAGAGACGAAGTGGAGTCTGCACGTGCAGTCGAAGTTGAGTCGAAGCTAGAAGTGCAATCCAGCGTGACAAGCTTAGCGGTTCCGCGCTTGAGCCGATCACGGCTTGGTTGCGATTGTGGTGTACCGGAGTGCACCGGCAGTATCGGCATTTCGGGTCACACCCCGTCACAGTTGTACTTCCCCGCCATTTTGACCCACCACGACGGCATCGCTATTAACAACAACGACAAAAAAGCAAGACTTTCTGGAATGAATATAAAGGTGAGATCTACAAAATATCTAGAGGAGCAACTCAGGATTGATGAAAATGTTGCGGGTCAACATTTTCGGTTGCACTTCTAGGTGATCGATAGTATTCGTGGGTAAGAACAGTTTGTTTGTAATTCCGTAGTGTCTAAGAAGTCCCTCGCCTATTCATCCGCTGAAAGGGAAAGCAGCAGGGCTTCGATACCCATTACTCCCAACCGCCCGCACCCCAAAATCAACATTATCCTTCGACAACAACACCGTCGCCCGCGATACCTTTCCCACCGGTATAACATGGGTCCAGGAAGGCAGGTCCGTAGGCCGCCACACGATCTCATACCCAGCCGCATCACTATCCAACGTCCAACTCAACGTCGAGTTGTTTGTCAACTGACTAGTATCAATCGCAACATTCTTGGGCGTCCCCGGGGCCTGCGCAAGGGACCACAGCGCCGCCCCATTGACCTTCGCCACCCGAGCATTGAACTCAAAATCGCAAAACTCCACGAGGTCCCCGAATTGGACGCCATTCTCGACGCGGACATCCTGGTGTTGGTGCGCAAAGTTCTCGTGGGGTTCGGTGAACCGGACGGCGGGGAAGCCGTTTCGGAGGAAGGAGAGGTGGTCCCCGCCTCGTAGGTACCGGTCGGGGCGATAGACCATTTGGACTGGTTGGGATGTCAAGACGAAGTAGAGAAAGGGGAGCAGGAACGACTTACCTTCCATGTTCGTAACGTCGTTGGAGGCTACTTCAGTAACGAACCTGCCCAGCTCTCTAGCAGGAGTGTCGCTCTCACCCCCGACGCTAACACGAGCCGTTACTTGACTGGACGTCTCCGTCGGCGGGATACCTTGCACAAACATCCGTATATTGAACGGATCCTTAGTCCCGTCATCCGCCGTCGAACTTCCCACAATGTCGTTATCGAGCATCCCTTGCACGTCCACGGAAGCGTTCTTCAATTGTTCTGCCATGAAGTTGCTCCCGTAAAGCCCTTGCTCCTCGCCAGCCACTACCGCAAACATAATGGTCGCCGCTGGGTGATGGCTCGCCATCACTCTCGCAAGCTCCATCGAAACAGCAACTCCACTCCCATCGTCGTCAGCCCCCGGTGCATCATCGACAAAGTTGTCGACGTTCGTGTTTCGAGAGTCGTAGTGCCCCGAAACGACGTATACTCGCCCCGGATCAGAAGATCCGCGGAGGGTGGCGATTATGTTGCTTATCACCGTGCTCGTGGGTATGCTAGACGCGGGTTCCTGGATGTAGCTCGGGACGGTGACAGTCATGCGCCCTCCTGAAGCTGTTGCGATTTCACGCATTTCATTGGCGATCCAATCTCTGGCGGCACCGATACCACGGTTAGGGTCTGTCTGGTTTGAGAGAGTATTTCGGGTGCCGAAGGAGACGAGCTTCTCGATGATCGCTTGGATCCGCACTGGGTCTATCTCTTTGAGCATCATTGTAAGCTCTTGGTCCGGAAGCTGAGGTGATATGATGTGCCCTGGACCAGCTGGCCAGACGGTGCTGAAGAATGATTGTTGGCTTGAAGAATCCAGGGCGTGAACTGGCACAGGTTCAGCAATCATCACAAGGGATGTTATGCACTCACCCGCAAGGAAACACAGAGGGAGAAGATAAGAAAAGACACGCATTGTGCTGGTTTGGATGGTTCTTTACAGTTGAGGCCAGCAGCTTTATAGATATCTGTAAGGAAGATAATTGTCCAGATCTTCGAGATCCATGCGGTGTGTAGATCTGCTGATTAGGATAGCGGATGTCGGTACCTGTTAGAGGCGCAATTAGCAACATTTTTCTCATACTCTCCACATTTATTCTCACTGTGATTGGTGAATTTTTCATGCATCTTCTTGAAATAGGATTTATAAGGGCGAAGGCGCCTGCCGAAAGGTGAGAAGCGGTATTGTCCTATTATTGGGAGCTGCACGCACCTAAAACGCAACTTCGTATCCTTGTGCGCTGTCCATACACCATATGCCAGATCTACTAAAGACAGTACCAATATCACCGGCGAATGGTGTACAACACGTCACAGCTGTGCCATTCCACGTCCAAAAGATTTCTAATATGCCCACCGTGATAAATAGTGGTACAGAGAAGCGACCTTCACTGACTTGAAAGACGACTCACGAAATGAGTACGATGGGTTCACACATAACGATCTCTCTAGGCTTAAAAGCTGGATAGCATAGGCCAGAATGACATCGCAACCATGGTTCAAGAATATGAGCCTGCAAATGACTGACAGCTGAGATGGAAGCAGAACACTCTAAAAGGGGTGTTAAAGTATGCTGTTGCGCAGAGGCGAAGCTGACAAACCTAAGATTGGAAGCGGGCCGTTAACGAGTCAAAGGAAAACAGCAATGCCGTACACAGGAGTTCTCTTTCGTCGCGAGGGAGCGCACTCGTAGAGCCCGGAAGGTAAACGTGATCCAGTCGCTCGACCGAATCTCTTATTAAAATCACATATAGGGGGGCTTACAAGAAAGAGAGGGTGCAATTGTCGATAGATAGTACAACTTTGAATATCATATTGATTGGCGAAGCAGAACATAGCGACAACGAGAAAGGTGGTCACGGCAACACGGAGCCTCCGACCTCTGCCAAAGCCAGGTATGAGCAAGAGAAACAGCAAGAGAAACAAGAAACGTACGCTCAACCATGACATCGATAGTATCTGGAGATTAATTAGCTGACATTCTCGCGGCCCAAAGATTTGATACGCACCGTTATCCTCCATCTCTAGGGACTGTGGTGTGTCGTCTTCTTGTATCCGATTGCCATCGTACAAGAACCTGAAGGTAAAAAGTCAGAGTTCGTCATCGAAATGAAAAAATACGGGAAAAGCACCGCGCTGCTCACCTGATTGTGGCCACGTCCTTTCCTACTTTGCTCGCATAGGCGCCCTGGAGCTTGCTGAGCTTGGTGCTGCGCTTAATCTTGAAGAACACTTCCTCGCCGGACGACGTTACGACCTAAAGAGAAGAAATCTCAGCGACTGCCTCATCGTGCCCCTCAGTGGCGACCTCACCTTGACGTTAATCGGCGCGTTTGGATCGTTGTTCTCTCCCTTGATTTCATCCTGGCTGGGGCCACCTTGCAGTTCTTCGTCAGACATTTCTTTTGTTTGAGGGTGCAAAAATGAAAAAACGCGGCTGATACGGCACTGGAAGGTGGTGGTAGGTGAAAGAAAAACAGTTTTCGATTATGATTCTTCCAGCCACCGATATTATGTAAGCGCGCCAATGAGAGGCCATCCCGCAATATCGGCCCGAGTGGCCGGTTACCTTGGCCTTCCACTTTGGCGGTACACAGTTTGGCTGACAGATAGCAGCGCTGACATTCAACGGGCTTCGCGGTATGACCGGCAGGGCCTGTATGTCGAATTTGGCGACGGCACTTGATACAGAGCCTATCGAACTAATTTGCAACACTCAACCCGACGATCAAGGATAATTAGGCAGAGAAGCGGGCCTAGCCTCCCTTAACAAACGGAACGCTGAACCGAGGAGAGGGAATCTCAACGCTTGACCCGCTAATTGAGGAGCGCCCCGTTAAAGAAGCCAGGACCACGTTAGAGGGTAAATTCTGATTCTATGCAAGTGTATCTATACTGGACTCTCATTGTCGAAGAAGATGTAGAGATTGGCACCATCGAGAGATTTTTGTCGAAGCATCGGAAAATGAGAAGAACAACGCAGACCTGAGGGTAACCTCCGAGAGACCACTAGTATTTCTACTTGACAGACAGATCAAGCTAAGTGCTTCCTAGCGAACTTGAACCTGGCATACCATACAGTTGCCAGAGAGGAAGGAAGTGACGCTAGGTACGTTTGACCCCCACACGTATACGGATTCTGAAATCGCACTTGCAAGGAAGTCGTGTGATGGCTGGAAGGAAGGCTTTCCATTTCAAAATGGAAACAAGGTTGATCGATCCTTTGATTGCCGGCGGCTCCGACGCTGACTGTTCGACTTGAACGTCGACATACTAAAGCTTGGGTTTTGCATTCACTAGCATACCTTCCGTGGTTTTAATGATCAGGAAACATGCACAGGTACTTGTGAATTGTAGTACCTCTCTTATCGGCTAACTAGCAACAAGGAAAGGAAATAGAGAACGACAATCTTCAATGATGCCCAGCGGCAGTAACATTGAAGATTGTATCTGTGTAGGTATCACACTCGACGAACACAAGATGAGCAACGAACGGGAGATTTGACGTATACTAGCTGTCATTAATATGAAGTACCTATCGCAATAACTGTCCCCAGCCTGTTGACCAGCCCTTCCCTTAAACAGACGCTGGCTTTCAGCTAAATGATCTTGATATGCTGGCGCGCGCAGCTTAGCCGTGCTATATCTGGGCCCTTGGCACGGAATACATAATCGAAGAAACCAACACGACGGAAGGTAGGAAAGGCATTTTGTTCCGTACTTGAATTTGGGTCAGTCGGAACGAGGACAAGCCCTTGCAAGATGTCGTAAGCCAATTTGATCATGACGAGCTGAACTCCACAGATCTCCTGTGACACTGTTTCTAGGGTGTCAGGTATCACATTTCCTCCAAAGCGTTTCTCAAAGGGGCTCCATTCCGGCGACTGAGAAGAGTCCGTTGGCATACACAGTGCCGCATCGAACAACCTATTTGACCCTGGATCCCACATGGCTGAGATTAGGATTGCGTCAAGAACGAGAGTGCCGCCTTTGACGTCGCCGTAGGGGTTCTCCTGGTGGGCTACAACCGCATCACATTGGATGACGGTGCACAAAATTTCATCGGTTGTAAAATCGTAAATGTTCACATCGACTTCTCCATCCGTTGAAGCCCAGCTCCACGAAGGAGCGCAGTTGCGATTGGGTCTGCTGCAGCACTGGGAACCACCAACATTGTGCCACAGTAAGCATCCGGGAAGCTAGTGTGCCCACAGGCCTGCGATGTATCTGCTATCGGGCCAGAGGATCTGAAAATCCTCGGCGACGCCTGCCAGGGCATTGAGCCGGTCTCTCGACTTCGTGAGTATGCGTCGCGTTTAGTTACTCAGAGTCATCTTCCAGAGAAATACAGCGTCCGTCAAGTCCACTTCCGGGCCACCATTCGAAGTGGCTCGGACAGAGGAGATAGGCCTAGACAAACTGAGCATGTCGGAGGTATCCTGGAGGAAGTTGGAGTCGGAACCCAAATTCTCGCTAGCTTTCTCGCAGGCAGATCGCAGTGTATGTGCGGTGTAGATCACTTTGCGTGGTGATAGCAGGCGTTCCTCAAGGCACCATGCACGTTCGTCAACATGATGGTCTGGAAGGTTGAAAGGGATTCGCAGTTGCATCGTGCCTATAGCACCGTCAGGACAGCGAAATGGAAGCGTGATGGGTGTGGGGACAGGTGGGTGACGCTCGTGTAAAAAACCATCGTTTACCGTGCCAGCACAGGCAGCGATAATGGTCAAGTAAGCATCACTGAATATCCGGCGAATCTGGCGAATCTGTCTGATCTCTCGCGCCTTATCATCCTTTGAATCCTGTATGATGCAGAAGGCATCCACCCACAAGTACCGGAATCCCAGATCTCGGGTCACGGCGATGGCATCCATGATGGTTTTTGGGATATATTCTAAAGGAATGCCTTTGACTCTGTAGGATTCCAAATTCTGTCCCGTGGTACAGTGTGGTTGCTCGCAACCCCAAACATAGCTCAGTGCAACATATTTGTCCTCAATGCACTGTCGGTTGACGAAAAGCCAGGGGTGCTCCAGGTCTTTGCAATCTATTGTCCGCGTTGGCAAGAGGGCAGGGGGGGGGGTGGAGGACACTTTGCATGGTGGAAACACCTATCCGTACACTTCTTGATCAAATCATGGGCCAATGTCGAATTTACGTCTAAAAGGACTTTGACTTGGGGGAGAAATTTCGCCGCAGGATCGCCTTGAGAAGTATAAGAATATGGCATTTTTTTGGGTTACATCTTATCAGACGCACCTTTAGCACTATGGACACTGTATGTCTGCACTGGCAAATCTTCAAATTGTAGTCCTAGGTGAAGGTCAGCACATTGATCTGCAAGGATGGACATAGTACCTACGCTTCTGCCTTTGCTTACTTTCTACATTAAGATATAAACTAGTCTTTCTATCCGCAGGTCTTTTCGTGCGACTGTCATCCTCAACTTCGAGGTGTTGACTGAATTGCACTCGTATATGGAACCTGCTCCCATCCTGGGGTAGTGCTTTCCTGACAGGATCCTCCGTGATCGCTTTACTGACCAAGCCGCACCACCCGCACTACATAGACTTGATCGAATGTTGCATCTTTGCCCATGTAGGTGTTAGGAATAGAAAGGATGATGATCCGGAGTAGTTCGAAGCAGAGATGGCTGACCAGGGACTATTCCACCAAAACGGAGAATTCCAGCAGGTCTTGCAAATTAGCTTCTCTACATCAGAAGGCGGATACCCCACTGCTCGATACTTCTTTGGAAGGGCGATTCTACGACTCTTGCGCTGTCGAGGCATAATGTATGTGAGAAGAGAACAAAGCTACAGGGCGCTTGAACTGCTTATAAAGCTCACGGCCATAGACAAATAAAGAAGTCCTTGCAGAATCGTGACGTCGTTACCAAGTCGTTACATTCCTTTCTTCTCCATCGGTGTTCGATGCTATTGACTATTTTTCTAGGTGGTCACATCATTTTCATGAATGTGGGAGAGGTCAACGCAGCTCGTACGGATATTTCTCCTAACACACGCTCATTCACTTCGTAGCTTACTACGGTTGGGACTGCATACTGGTTTTCTAAACTCTAAACTACGGTTATATGACAAATAGTACGATCAACGGTGCCATCGCACAGACTGTAAACATTCGGCGGCGCTGCAATCGTTCTCGAGGATAGCTTCTTTGGTGAGAGTACTAATCCCTACCCAAACCTCGATGCCAGCTTTCAGTATCATCCGGATGACGCACTGACGGCATGGGGATCATATTTTACTGTCCTGGACGTTGCTCGGTACAGGAAAACAGACACAGATAGGCGTTTTGTTCGACTGGCCCAAAATGTATGTGGCCATAAAATTCTTCAACCACGTAATCCAAGAACAAATCCTGCACAGAAACAGGTGTAGGATCAGGTGCAACAAGGGCCATCACCAAATCTGTGCAATGGATCCCGTTTAACAGGTCAATGGCTTGTCATCTGTGCTCACGGCTGTACGATTCGCAGCAGACACCGTCGCCTCTCCTCAAGGATCACTTACAAGACGTCAGGGTCATAATCCGCGAGAAAGGCACTACAACCGCTTACGTTTTCCATTGACGGAGAACAGCCTTTCCCTTTCGTTTTTGACGTGCCATCCGCCGTAGAGGGCATTGATGCTGTCGAAATTTGGAATTAAGATCGTAGGAAACGTATCTGGAAATAATACTCACCAGCATCAACTGTACTGTTTGTCAGCGTTAACCATCTAGTCCATGCGGAAAGCGCATGATCCACTCCCCATCCATTCTCTGCGCCACCACGCCATTCCTCACTTCAAGTGCATCACAGAATCGGTAGAAAGAGGTTCCCGAACCGGTAGTGGGTTGTAGCTCTTGCCACGACCACAAATACCATCGCACTGAAAGCGGTGTCAGCTCGAAAGAAAGAAGTTCAGGGTTCATGGTCGCCTACAGGCTTCAATTAATGCCAAGTTAGATGAGTTGACTCGGAAACCAAAGATGCTCTGGATCTTCATCTGCATTTCAGTATCAGCGCCAAAGAAGATTTCATCAATGTAGGCGATGATGGCTTCGATTCGGCGAAACATTTCCTTGGCATGTTCTCGCGAATGGGCTTGAGGCATTGCCAAAAGTCGCTGTGGATATAAGTACGTGAGTTCAACATTGACAAAAACATGAAACCACGAAAAGCTGGACTTGCACGACTGCTGATGAAGCTGAAGTGTAGCCTATCCAAAATATGTCGGGATGTCTGACAGAGACCGTGTTTCAAATTGTCGACACAGCAAGCGGACAACTTACGGGGCTATCAACCCATCGAACGAGCCACCTATGGACGAGAGATCAGTAGGGTATCCTCAACCCTCAACTGTACTGTAGCGACACTTACCTGGGTAACTTCCACTGACCAAAATCCACGGCACCTTCACCAGATAAACACAATAACTGCTGCCCTGTGGAAGGACGTCATTCTAGGCAAAGTAGACGTAGGGTACACTACCGCTCGCATCGGTTTCGCCTGCATTCATGAAGATTATTGTGCCGTCTGGAATACAATTCAGCAGATCTTACGCATACGATGACAGCTCTGCAATCCTTTTCGTGAAACTCAGCGCTATGCCAGTACCTCTGCTTGAATGTTCCTTGGACCAGTCATCGTTGTCAGTGAGCTGATCAAAGTAGTACACCGTGTCATACGGTACCATAGCCGCCCTCTCACGAAAGAAGGCATTCCAATGTGCACCTTCAGTATTTCAGGTACTTTAGGGATCCGTCTACAGTCGAAGGCTTGGCCCAGCGCGTAGCCTCCAAGGATAATGGCCGCATAGAATAACAGTAGCAACATTGTGGCTCCAGGACTGGGGGAGACGCGTCCTGCCAGCAGTCACATTTTTTAAACAAGTTCATTTCGGTCTGGGCGTGGAAAATATTGGCAGAAATTTAATGGAGAAGCGACGAAAACATACGGTAATAGTGAACGAACAGCGACGCGTTGAAGTGCCAATCAGCCAGGCATGCTAAGGATCCAGGGTAATATCAGTTATTATCCATATTATGGTAAGCGACACGACCGAACCCTGGGGGGATCCGTAACCCATAGCAGCTTCTCGCGTCACCGCGTTCATTCCCGTTCTTCGTCGGGAGTTGCTGTGGTGACCGTGAGCCGAAAAACAATAAGTTACTTCGACAGGATGGTCAGCGAAGGTCGCCCAGATATTCTGACAGCTAGACGGGCCCTGAAGACAAGGAAAAAGTTGCTAGTAAGTAATAATTAATTACTAGTAAGTATGCGTTGGTAGTGGGGCATTGTTGTGAGTTATTATTATCGGACCGTGCCGCCTTCCTTTTTGGTTCTTAACAATCCACCACCATGACCGACGACAGGTATGCCATGAAAGCGCTCGACGACGACGACAGCCACCGGACGCTGCTTAGCGATGACGATGAAGAAGACGGAGAGACCGAGACTCTCATTCACCAGCAGCCGGTACCATCAGATCCGCGGTTCGACCAGCCAGTTCCATCACCGTTCGCTCGTGCTGGGCTGCTGCTGCTCGTCGCCTTTTTGTTCTGGTTGGCATTTTCACTACGAAAGGCGGTATGGGAAGGGAAATCCACAGAAAGGTGCGACTAAGTTTCCCCTCACGCACGGTAGCTGACGATAGCATAGGTCGTCAGATACATCCTGGTGATGGGAAGGAAAGTTGATAGCCGCAAATTGTGTAGGTTATGAAGGCGTATGTTAGCGTCTTATATTATTCGTTATATTGCGGTAATAGGTCAGTGTTTTTTTTTCTCTTGTTCAGTTTTCTTGCTCAACGTGCACAAAAGGACATTTTACTATCAGGACTTTTGCATATGGCAGTCATTGTCTGTATTCTACAATGGAAACAATCTTTTTTACGAAATTCACGGCGCAGCGGCGCAGGCGCCTGTTTAATGTTAGTCAGTTTCCAAATGAACGTGCAACTTCCACGGAAATAGACGCCCCTTCGTCGCTTCTTGTTCCCCTTGTTCAAGATCACCCTCACGCACGATAGCTAACGATAGCACGAGTCGTCAGATGCATCCTGGTGATGGGAAGGAAAGCAGGTGACTGCAAATTGTTTCGGTCATGATTTACGAAGCTTGAAGGCGTACATGGTCGCCTTGGATTATTTATTGTCAAAGGGTATATCGTGGTGACAGGTGAGTGATTCTCATTTCATTCGCTTCTCTGGCTCAGCGCTCAACATGCATCCTTGGCCATGTCATTCGCATGAATTTTCCGGACGCAAGGCGGCTTTTGACCGGCAGCCTTCAATTCGAGCGCGACAGGACTAGATGAAGGTGGAAGCCGCTGTTTAACGTGCACAGGTCCGGATGCTAAAAAAGAGTATGTTCACTTTATTCCCGACGAATTGTTGTAGTATAATGCTGCTATCAGTTTCTTTCCTAAAAGAATATGCAACTCCCACGGAAACAGACGCCCGTTCATCACCTCTTGTCCCCCGTCATCGATCAGCCTGCTGTACCTCCACCGTTACCGCTATGCCTGTATCTTCCCTTCAGCAGAAAGGACGAGACCAATGGTCTACGATGGGCCCTTTGTCCATCAAGTCGACATTTACATTCCATCTATCGCCAGGATTGCATTATTCGCCTCGGTGTGGATGGGGATGGATGTTCTCTGTTGAATATGGGGATGAGATCTTTGCGCAGGACTGCACAAAGTTAGTGGTGTATTTTGATTACGCTACTCCAGGCGGTACAGACTTTTTGGGCCCGTCGTTGACGGTATCGGGTGCAATCAGTGGCCCGTCGGTAGCGCACTCCCTTGGCGACAAGGTCGATATCAAAATGGGTCCATCGTCGGCGCCGCAGATCGTTAAACGTACTGTTGGATCGTGCCATCTACCATTAGCAGACGCAGTCTTTACTCTCGAGTTCACGGTCACCTTCCCCTTCCACGAGACCATCTTCTCACCGATCCATGCCAAGGCCGCTTTCTCTTCGAGGGCTTCGAGGGCCCTAAGAGACACGATAGAAACAGGAGAACTGATCGACACCAAGTTTTACTTGTTCAGTCGCCGGCTGGGAGAAGGTCAGGCTTATTGTCCCAAAGCTCTGTTCAGCAGCAGCCGTGTGATATTGGGAGCGAGTGACTACATCGATGTTTGTGAGCATGCTACCTCCTTCCCTGTCCGTGATCGCTGACCTTTGTTTCAGTGCTTGGTGGGAGTGCGTTTTCCGAGTCGAAAGAGGTCGATATCGATGAACCCGTCGACATCCAAGCCGGAGACTATTCATATGATGCGGACAGTGACTTGGAGTCGGATGATGGTTACGATGATGATGCGCGCGGCAGGTATGGCAATCATTAGTGAAGGTGCCACAGCTTCCGCTAACACAATGAACGAGTCAGTTCGAAGTGGAGGTCTCAGTCTTCGGCGTCAATCAAGACCCGTCCACGACTGGGTCGAGTATGTGTGCTGAAAGACATTGCGTACAAGACGTGAGGAAGATACTCATCATGTCTTCTGTCACCGCTGAAATCTTTTCTAGATTCAAAGCTTTGCTGGTGTATCTGTACACTGAAGACATCACCTTTACATCTATCAAGTCAAAAACGTCGCCACCTTCGAACTTTGGGCCAGGCTGCTCTCCAAAATCCATGTATCGCCTTGCAGATATGGTGCGCATCGAAGTAAATGTCGTTTCTCCGTGCTCATTTTAGCAGATCAATCACGAACCACTCAAGAAACTGGCTCTTGCCAACCTTCAAACACAGCTAACCAAAGAGAACATCTGTTCTGAACTGTTCTCGGAGTTTACTTCATGGTAAGGCGTTGTTGATCCCACATCCGTCCAGCACCAAACGTATATCGTGACAGGTACCCTGAAGTTCTGAACATAGAGGTCAAGTTTACGTTGGACCACTGGTCAGATCCGGTCGTCCAAGACAATCGCAAGGCGATGTTCAAGCGACTTGTTGATGGGCAGTTCCCCTATGCATGGCCTGCTTTCAACGCTATCATGGAGAAAATGCGCCCAGCATCGGGAACGGTAGTACCAATCAGCCCTTTAGTGGTGCCGCGGCGGAGGGAATCGCCGCTTCCAATCGTTCCACCGGGACAGAGACGGCGCAATGTAATAAACGTGGCGTATTGGGGGTGTGTACTCAGGCTGCGCTTTCGTTCGTGTTTTGACTATCATTGCTTAGCGTCCCGCCGTACTCGTCTTGATAGGAGGGGGAGTGCCGAGGCAAGCTGTAGACGTAGTCCATGCACCAGGGTAAAGTTTCTTGTTATAAAGCTAGCTTGATGTCGCCGAGTATACTAGGTCGTAAGGACGACTGGCCATCATGCATGACTGACTGCAAAATTCATCTGGGTGGGACCGTCTCGAGTCTCGGCCACTCTATTCAGCCTTGTAATATGCATTCGCGCTGTTTCAGTTCTCACTCAAGTGACAAAGTAGTCCTTAGATATGATACTTTCGTGTGCAGCCAGCAGGATATTACACCAGAGATAGGTATAATCATCGAACGGGGACGACGCGATCTACATAAAGAATAAGAGCTATCTACTTGCGACCCGACTTTTCCGGCGCACAATACAACAACTCGGGGTACCACATATGTTCATCCGGTGCATAGATGGACACCAGCCTGAGCTTATCCAAAGAGATCTTCTCAGGGAGGCCTGAAATGTGGTGATGACCAGCACGCGGTGGTCCGCTCTACAGATGCAATAGATATATTAGTATACCAGGCAACGACCGAAGAGAAGACGAACGTTGGTAGCATGATAGAATGCCTGAGCAATCGCGTGAAGAAGGCCGCGGCGGGTAACCTGCCCATGTGCGCAAGAAATGGCGATCTTCTGAGAAAATGGGGGATATCCATTGATCTATCATGTGTATAAGCTTGATTGAACTCCTGACAGCGGTTTGAAACTCACGTTAATACCTAAGTCAATGGTGGTGGGGGTATTGCTGTTGATGAAGCTAACGGAGTTCTCCCCGTCAACGAGAGCCAAATTTTTGTTACCGGACTCCGCTAACAGGACCTCTACGAGGCTAACACCGGCTAGCACATCGGTTTTGGTGGGATCATTCGGGTGGATGGCGAGGTGCTTATCACTGAAGTCTATCTTTCCCAAAAATCGTTGTGGCAAGGCTTGCCGGTAGTGAACGACATCACCCGGCTGTGGAGGCTTCATTTTGTGCGCCTAGGAACAAATGAGCCGTGTACCAGAATAAAAGTGACTGAAAACTTACTAATTCATAGTCATTGACTGATGAAGAACTCTTCCAGTAGGCACACATCGTCATTGGACATTCTTGAGAGGTGCTCACCTGGGGGATCAACGTGAGAACAGTGATAAATGCTTTACATTAACAATTCACGAACATGGTCCCCAGCCAATTCAAACCTTGTTTGAAATTCTATGGCAGGCGTTGAACCCCTTCGAGGAACCGCCGAAAGGTTGGCTGAGGGTAGGCTCAGCAGCTATACAGTAGACCATCAATACCGGTAATAGACAAGCAAGACATATAACATACATCTTGTCCACTCGGGAACTTGTGTTTCTGGAAGCGCGCCCCCTGGTACATAGTCGTCGCACGTTTGTTATGCCTGGACGGTGGCGACAAAGGAGAATGAGCGTCCGCCGGGATCGAGGGCGGCGGTGTGCTCGGACGAGGGCGGTGGTTTGAGTTGGACCGAGAGACGCGGTAGTTGTTTGTGGGAGACTGAGGACGAGACCGCGAACGGTGCGGAGAACGCTCAGGCCCCGAACCGGACGAGCGTCCCTACGGACAATGTCAGTATTAGATGATAGAGAGTAGGAATAGTTCACTCATGCCTTTCTGCTGGGAGTGGAAGGAGGCGCGATAGGACGGAAGTGGGAGGTAGAAATTTTATTGCCATATCCATCGGGCTATGAAAATTTTGTTAGCATGAATGGTGTGAGTGACAGGGAATGCTTCATGTACCGATGAAGATAAACCCGCAGCGCGAAATCCAGCCGATGGAGTAGCGGTGTGGCCAGTAGCGTAGGGAGAACCAGATGAGAAAGACATTCTAAGTGAGCTGAAAATGAGGAGAAGGAGAACAGACGGTGTTCTGGAGTAATGAGCAGTGGGAAGACAACCAGGTCCTCGAAGTAGCAGTAGACGAGTGAAAAGAGTGATGGGAAATTGGGGGTTCGTCGAGGTCTCCTTTATATAGCGCGGACTGTAGGAGATGCCACTAAAATCGACGAAAATTATTCTCCATTGTCCGAAGTCATAAATTATCGGGACGGCCCGTTCACTTCAATCGTCTATTATTCAGGGTTGGGTGTGCGAGGCTTGGCTGTGGACTTTCAAATTAGTTCACAGAGAAAGGCCAGTACTAACCTGAAAAGGAATTCGATATGACAATGGTACTTCACGACAGCTGAAGGAGCTGAACAATGTTCTTTAAATGCACCTGATGGGTGACTTTGTTTGAATAACTCGGACAACCATGTTGGTGCATCAAGCCAACGATATGTTGGGGATAAGTGTCAAGTATTCCTGTACTTTCATCAAGAGTGAAGTGGTAGTAGGTCGCATATGGAATACAAAGTTCTGGTGTCTTTCTTTGGTCAATGTCGATGTTCAAGTCGAAGAGACGGAGCCGCCGGCAATCAAAAAACCGGTCGATCACTGGCTTCGCAATTTCTATTTTGAGATTGGGCCATCAAACGACGCAAATTAAATTCCACATCCTCCGTACAGAATTTGAAACAGGGGAAGGATTGGGAATCAATTTACAGGCGATATCTATTCTGGCAATTGTCATATTGTCCCTCGGCGACAATCGGCGATACCATCGAACCCTCAGGTGGCAGATTGGTGGCAGAGTAGGAATCCCCAATTTCTTGCCACATCTAAGATCGGTTTCGCCACACGGGGGTTAAAACAACGATCTTCCTATATTCGAACGAGGCTATGCATTCTGTGGCCGATCGGCTTGGGTAAAATGCCACCCCGCAGGTTAGTCGCAGGTGACGATGTTGCGTCGACATCAGCCTAAGCTTTTCTTGCAGAAATTCAAGACTTGGAGATTCTTTGATAAACGAGTGGTAGGCCGGACCGCATAGTTGAAACCTAAGGCTGAAGCTTATTGTCAGTTGTCTATCGCCGTAAGTGCATCCCCCCCCCCTCCAAAGCTGCCTCCGACGTGTTCATACTGATGAATATTTAAGCTGATTCAGTATAAGCTCTCACTTATATCCTCCGCTGTTCCCTGCAGTAATGTTCTAGCGATGTTGCGCTATTCATTGGACTACTTTGTAGCCTTATTGTATGAACTGACCATCTTATCAATACACAATTCATGAGGACATTTCGTTTTTTTGCGCGGGGCTGTCAAATTTATCCCTCGACCTCGACGGTAGCTGGAATAGAGATAGATAGCATACTTATTTAACAAGTACATCTACTCGACGATCTCCAATCAGAAATGAGGGTCCATGAGCACCACCTCTGCACCCCAAATAGTCTTCTCGTCGTTAATGGTATACAGGCGCAGCAAACGCAAGTAGCACACTTTCGTTACGACAGGCAATAGTTTCCTATCCCACGACCTCTCAGGAAATACGTTTGATTTCTCTCTCTACGACGCGTGTCAGGGAATAGAATACAAGCCAAGGAAAGAGACAGGGACAATACCTGTAAGATCTCCTTGTATCCCTCCGAAATAGCATAAGCCAAGTTATAATACGTCGGTCTAATCTTCTGACTCTTTGCGTGGCGACAATCTATCGGAATACAAATGTACTGCGGTTGATATCCAGGTGCCTGAGAACGTAAAATGAGAAGCAGTATCCACAAATAATCGATGGGCAACTCACACGAAAGACAACATCGATGTAGCACGACTTCCCCGGCAATTTATGAGGAACCGAGTCCGACATATCAACGCAGCCTCGATCGCCTTTCAGGATCTGGGACATGCTGACCCCAGGAGTATCGGACGGCGCAGTTGGGTCTTTGAAGATTATCGTGTGTCGACTATACGGAGATAGTCCTGGACTCCGAAATTTATACTTCACTTGACCGAGCGCTTCGGGGATTTGCTTGCGGTCTTGAGGCTACGGACCAAAAGGTATGAGTACTTGATTGCAAGCGACGAGGAAAGGGGGCTTACGGGAGTACACATCTTGACTTCGAGAGGGATGACCGATTGTCGCTCGCACGACACTGGGATGCAGGGTCTATGACTATTCCTCTTCTTTACGAGCTGTGGGGCAGGGAGTACCGGATGAATATGATTCGTTGGTCAATGTATTGAGTCTTACGGGGTGTGTCACGAGTAACTTGGGAAACATCGAAGGCTGCGGAGAAGGATAAGGATATGTACATATAATCAATGAATGATGAAAGCCTACATGTCTTTCCTCCACAGACTCGGGATCCTATTCAGAATACTTGCTATGCATCAAAATTTTTGGAAGAACGTATTATTACCCACCGACGGTGTTTCTTCCGCGGGTAGGGAGCTCTGAGTGTCAAAGATTTCGTCCATCTCGTCATTCAAGCTTTGGTCCGATTGACTCTGGGAAGACACGGAAGAAACATCCATTGACGGATGTAGCGGATTTAGATGGAAATCGAATATCTGTCTTACCGATTCCGACTGAGACGATGAAATCGTAGCAGTAGCCTCGTGGCTTTCTTGAGGGTATGTATCTTCGACATACTGAGCGATGGACGCGTCGAACGCGTCAGTGTCAGACGCGTCATAGGGGTATGTCGCGTGGAAGGGATTGGGTGCCAGGTACCCACTAATCCCGTCGGTCTGCGAGAGTGGACTAACATCAGCATAGGGAGGTGATAAAGGGTGCGAAATCATCGTACGGTTTCTTCGGTACCGTGGATGAAGTAGTAGGACATGTCAAGGAAAGGATGCGATGGAGTTGAACTACACGCTCTCCAGCTTTTATAATAGCCACCGAGTTAGGTTCCTCATGGCTCTACATTTTGTCTTGAACATTGACCTACAGTTATTGTGACAAAGATCCAGCGCCATGAGAAAACATGACAAGTATTTCAGCGATACCTATTGCGAGAGCCTCTTTTGACAGCGGATAGTCCATATAAGGTGGGGAAACATCGTCACTTGCAAAGACAAGCCAAGACTAGAGTCGAGGAATTGGCAATTGAAGTCGCAGCGAGATCCCGGTTCATCTTATGTCCCGCTAGGATCAGCTACAACGGGTACTACAAGGCAAGTGATCGTCAAAGCTCTTGCGTCTGGGTCTGTTGGCGCGAGGACGGACGGACGTTACATCTGCGTATAATCTCAACTTGAAGCGAACAAGTAGCACATAGCCACGTAGGGAAGCACTGACGCGGCCGCATAGGCGCTTCCGGCTTATGCAATGTACTTGCTCAAAGTTAGCCCCATTCAAGGACAGATTTGGGTCAAAATATGCTGCTCAACCAATCAGATGTGTACAACAGTATCTATATATTGACAAAGACAATGATAAGTACAAGGAGGAGGAAAATTTGTTGCCGGAAACGTACCCAGAACGTGAGACGACTCGGAGGGCACAAGGAGGAACAATTCCCCGCTTGAAACATCCAGTGCTTCACCTCCTCCACATTTAAAGCTTGGAGGAATGATAGTACTGGATGCTATCTCATGCTATCTGTAACAAAGTCAACCATAGGGCACTTGAAAATACATCCCTTAGACGGACCTTGTTCCGTATTTGGTCTATCCGGCAAGTCGCGGCCTATCTCTCTTTTCGTGCTGAGGTGGGCGGTCAAGGCCAGATACACCTACGACCATGGCCCGTTTCTACAGAGAAGGATGCCGTGTGCTGTGGCTTTTAATCTACATCGGAGTGTTTAGCCCACAGGACACGCGATGAAGGAAGGAGCAAAGGGCCAACGTTGCCATAGAGGATACGACGCCTTGGAAGACAACGCCGAACAGAAGTACCAGTGTTCACTTAATCAAATCCTCCTCTTGGAAGAGTAAGTCCTGCGGCAAATCCCGCATCCGACTAAATGAGAGCAACAACACCACTTTGGACTGGAGGCGACATTCAACACGAGTCACTACGGCAAGGAGTTGGTCCGAAGTACACAGTTGGAATTTCCCAGATCAAGGACGGCCTGGGAATGAGATTTGAAAACTACGGTAAAGTAACATGGTAAGCCGCACTTGAAAATGGGTATCACACTTCAAGTGTAGCGAAAATCTTTCTGTGCAGGTGTCAGAGTTAGCAACTGAATCAACGTAACTAGGATTTTAAAGGTCGGGTACTTGTAGCTGAGGTTCTTCTGGCCCAGCAATATGGCGAGCTCAGATCGTATTTGCCATAGTTCATAAGGCAGGAAATCTGTGAATGTGAGGAAAGAAGCCAGTCTTAGCTGTGGAAGCCACAGATCAATCCAAATATCTGACGCTGGTTGAAGCAGAAAGCGGAGGGATTCCGATGAGCTTATGCGGGGGACAACTCGATTGCAAGCTTTGGCATGTCGACGTTCAAGTCGAACAGTTAGAGCCGCCGGCAATCAAAGGCTTGTTTCTATTTCAAAATAGGAATCCTTCCTTCTCTCTATCACCAGACTTTCTTGCACATTGTACTTAGCGGTGTAATTGCCGTATGCCCTCTCACTTATCGTTGACTTCTCGACTCCATCAGGAAAAAATGACGTTCAGATATACCCGTACGTAGCGTCTGTACCTGGTATTGCAAATGCGAAAGGTCCCCTTTATGTTGTGATCATACCTCTCACTCGGGTCTCTGTAGCTCTCTGTAGCCCTCCGTAGTCTGCTGCCACGACTACTGTAGCACTACTGTAGGTGTATATAATAGGATGTACAACTAGCTAATCAAGGCCACATCTGAGGTAGACACCAAAAATTACGGAAAAAACAATATATTCACTGGCGGATATGTACGAGTACACAGCTACAACACATTCTGTACATGGTTCCTGGCTCCCGCAACTAGCCCTTGGCCTCTACTGGAGCCATGCTAGCGCTCAAAAGTGAAGTTGCCGGAAGAGCTTCGAATGCCTCGAGACATACGATCTAAATAATCGAGGTCAGCGATTGAGTGAAAGATATTATAGATAATACGCACCATCCAAATACTGCATAGGTCAAGTACCACCTCCAACAACCGAAATCAAACAGACGAATGCTATCAAGATTAATGAGTATGAGTGTGAGGGATAGTTCGAGCAGAACCTGACTCACCATTAGGAACACGAGACCGTCAATCATTCCAAACTCACTACAACAGCAACAATCAACTCCAAGGATGCGAAGGCAGACCAAGAAAACCTACTTCATCTGTGACAGTCCACAAATAAACTCATCGGTGTCTGCATAGTACCAGTCCGTTGCTGCAATCTTTGTAAAGGATGAAGTTACTAGCACTGACCTTGGACGAGGCAGTAAAAGGGGAGGCGATGGTAGGAGGGAAGAAAAATGGTTGGAATTGATCGCGTTTTGGTGGCGTGATCATGTTGATAATGCACGGACCATCGGAGTTGGCATAAGAATGGATTTTTACGTCGCTTTGAACACTTGCCACGTTGCCACCCATTCATATATCTATGGATGTGTGCACTTGGCTTTATGTATGTCCTGTTTGGCTACGGAGGCTAGGTTTCGAACTACAGGTTGCTACAGAGACGTATGGTAGGTAACAGGTGGAGCAACATAAGGTACCGATCATCAATATGATATAGACAAATTGTGGTCAGTTACGTAGTATTTCAATTTTTCCTGATGTCCCGTTATTCTCAAGCTATTCTTTCAAGAATAATTAGGGTCGCAGCCTGAGGGTAGGACGTCGACAATTATTTCAGAATCCGACGTGTACGTGTGGAGGTTAAACGTGCATGGGACTTTACACAACTAACGCTCCTATGCTTCTCTCTAGGGCGGAATTTTACGGTATGCAAGGGTAGAAACGCCTTGGTCTTTACGTCGTAGAAATACCAATGGTCTCTTGGAGATTACCCTCGGGCTTGTGTTATTCTACTCAACTGTTCTAACGCTTTGACAGATATCTTTTCACATGAGATTCTACATCTTCTCCTTCGACAACGAGAGTCCGGTCATAATAGAAGATCGGAATTTAATCTGACGTTGTCAAGTACATACATAGCCGTCGTAAACTTGTTATGCCTGGACGGACTCTTCCATTGATTACCCAGCCGGCGATACAAGTACATACGTAAGTATAGGGAACAAACAGCGAAGACACTTGAAGTAAATACGTAAAAAAGAAACTATGGATCACGATACAATACGGGTCTATTGTAGTCTTCGCGGTACTTATCCATCCAGGTCCCCACAATGTACCATTTAATATTGTCCCTCCAGTCGAGCTCGCGGAGCATCGCATTCATGATATCGCGCTGGGCCGGTGCCTCATCGAAGTTCTCGTCCCAGGACGTCACGATATAAAACACAAACCCAACCTCCTTCGAACGAACTGGGGTCGCGCGCACATTCAGGTTCGTACGGTCCCTGAGCCGACGTATAAGTGTGGTGAGGAGCGCGCTAGAGTCCTCAACGGGCTCATTCGGCGCGAGACGGCGAGCCAACTCGAAGCCGTCATCCATGTCGTCGACGCCGATGCCAAGGACAAACTTTGGAGGAGCAAGGGCACACCCGGTGAAGAGTAGGTAGTGGACAGGAAGGGCGGTGAAGGGTTCGTGCGCAGCCATGTACTTGAAAGTGAGGGACTCCTGAGGAAGGATTAAGACACGAAAAGAGCGCAAAATTCATTCGCACCTTTGACCACTCGTGCTCACTGTCGTCATCCTCTTCCTCACTGTCGTAGCCCTCGTCCTCGCTGGCAGCACCCTCGTCAAACTGTTCCTCCGTCGCGTTGATGTTGACGGCATTAGGATGGGCGGCTTCGTTTGTCGTGGTGGTAGTCATCAAAAGGGCAGCGAGAAAGCAGATAATCGCCGTGTCAGTGTCAGAAAGGCTAGAGAGCGTGTCAGGAAATGGTCGCTTGTTGACGTTGGTGAAAAAATGCCGGGATGATGGAAGTAGCAAATCAAGCAGGATGCCGATCAATTCGCCGCGATCGTCTTCTGACCGTAACCACTACGACCTCGAAAGTCGTTCTTCTGCATGCCATTCGTGATTTCAGCCAACAGGAATACAGGAAAAATTCTTCGGTATCAAGAGCTGCGCTCGCTGAGCTCTGACAAGTCTTACTGGCTTTCGTCGTCGCCGACGATAACTTTTATCCATGCTTTGCAGGTCTTACTTCTCTTTTACTTGAACCTCTGCTATGAAATCTTACGGGATATTTCAGGCTAGTGGAGCAACAGGAAACGGAGCACGGGGCCATCAACGTTCCCAGTGAAAACGGCCAAATATCCGGGCTTGCCGTCGGTTATTGGCAAGGGTTGGGATGTAATGACAGCTGTGGTTGTTACAGCTACTATTATGCTGGTACTTCGGACGCCAGAAGCCGCGATGAAAAGCCTTTTTTCAGGGACTCGGTGCTTACCATGATGTCGGAAGTCGTGCTAATACTGTTTTAATTTGTCTTGGCTGACGCGTCGCTGTTCGCTCATCGTTATAATGTGCTTCTATCGCTTATCTCTGCGAATATTGTCCATGCCCAGACCGGAATGAACCCGCCTTAAAACAAGGTGGCCAATGGCAGGACGCGTCTCCCAGCAATCTCCCAGTCACAATGCTTCTGCAGTTATTCTATGCTGCCATTATCCTTGGAGGCTGCACGCTGAGCCGAGCCTCTGACCCTCGGCGCATCCTCAAAGCACCTGAGATACCAAATGTGGCCATGGGGGACCAAGGACTAGTCAATGTCTTCTTTCGTGAGAGCGCGGATGTGGCACCGTATAGCACGGTGTATTACTTTGATCAGCTCATTGATCACGATGACCCGTCCAAGGGAACGTTCAAGCAGAGATACTAGCACAACGCTGAGTTCTACAAAGAAGGTTTGCAGAGTTATCATTATATGCGTAACATCTCCTGAATTGTAACACAGACGGCCCAATAATCTTCATGAATGCAAGTGAAGTCGATGCGAGCGGTATTGTACCCCACTACTCTGCCCTTAATGCCGCCCTTCTACAGGACAGCGGTGATTGCATTGGTTCAGAAAAGGTACGTGCTATCGCGGCAACGCAGTAAGGATACCCTGCTGATGTTTCGCCCATAGGCGGTTTGGCCAGTTAGATGGTCGCTGAATTGAGTGTCATACCATATGGACTCTTTGTATTGTTCATTTATGCATGTAACGAACTCGACTCAGCTCTGGTGGGTACTCCCGGGCTTTTGCGGTGAAATCAAACTGATGGATATCATTAAGATGGGTAGCCTATTGAACAGGGAGGTACTGGTCCGTAGCTCAACAATGTTGAAAGGGGACCTGGTTGGTCTTATAACTTTGTAGCGCTGAGACATGAATGTCGTACTTATACACCAATCATGCGTTCCCTGCGACTCCGCTCCCGCACAGCGAAGACATCAATGCCCTCTACGGCGGATGGGCATCAAAAACAAAAGACTGTTCTTCGCCAATCATAAGCGTAAGTGTCGTGTCGTGCTGCCTTTCTCGATCCTGAGATTATTTAATAGGCGATCCTTGGAGAGAGGCGACGGTGTCTGCTGTGAATAGTACAGCCATGAGTACAGATGACCAGACTGTTGTCCTGTCGAACAGGTTCCATTGCACAGATTTGGTGATAGCGTTTGCTGCGCCCGATCCTACGGTTGCTGCTGTGCAGGATTTGTTCTTGGATTATGTGGAAAAGTGGTTGAAGGATTTTATGGCCAGATAAAATTTGGGCTGGCAGCTGAATAACATGCTTATCTGTTTTCTTGTACCAAGCGACATCCAGGTCCTCCTTGCCGATGTTCTTCATGTGTTCGTTGAAAGTGACCTGCTAAGTTTGGTTTCTCAAACGAACAAAAACATGTTTCCTATCTTGAGCGCTATGCGTGGTCGTGCAGAGCACTTTTATTGTTCTCTCAGACGAGGATCCAACCGATAGCATTTTTGACTAGTAGTGTGCCGCGATGCAGCGGCGCTTGACGGCAGATTCCAGAAACGCATCATTAGGTGTTGGTGTTGGTGTTGTTATCGGCACAAGGTCCCAATAAGGAACGGCCAGGCCCACAGCCCGAACCATGTGCTGTGGCCACGAAGGCTCATACCGTTGTGATCACGCTGTTGAGTGTGTCGCGCGGAGTAGAGACACTTCATGGGGTGCAAAAGAAAGGGAGTCATTTATCAATAATATAACGGTACAATACTAAAAATGCGGAAGACATATTTAGCGAGAGCTCCTACAATTTTCATATCATCTGCCCCCAGTAGGACATGTATGACTTCAAAAACGAGAGGCAGCCGACTGCAATAGATTCGCAAAAGGACCGGTGGCAAGTAGGAGAAAGAATTAAAACAAATCAGATCGCAAATCTTCCAAGGATTGTGATCCTGTCATAGTACAACAATGCCATTATAGGACGTCCACGGCGAGAATATGCGATGATGTCAACAGTCGGACTAAGGTGTTTCTATGCACGGGAATAGGTATATTCATCTAGGACTTAGGAGCGGAAGGATGCCTCTGTGAGATATGCGAGCTTCTCATGGCGGACACTTAGTCGCCGTTGGGTTCTCGTATCGATCTACTTACGTGTTGACTTATTTCCGAGGGGATTTCGTAGTATATAAAGCTAGGTATTTCGTAGTTAGTCCCCATGTCGCGTTTGCCAAATATGTAATCCATTTTTGCTACTCACTTCGTTTGAGTTCAGCCCCACGATTCTAACAGCCTCTGGGGTCTTGTGAGTGGAATTGTTATAGCCTTCTGTTTGAGCCTTAGAGCAGTAGCGCAAGTTGGCTCTGGTTAGGAAGACCGTCGATGCCGCTTGGCCCCTCTTGGTGCATTACTTCCTCCAAATTCTGCTATGCGACTGATTGGCATGTACGACTTGTCGTTGTTCCACCGTCCTGACCGTGAAAGATAAGTCTTTCCAGCTAAAACATGCATAGCGATGTAACGAAACAATGGATTCCATAAATAGACAGAGAACGTACAGAAACTTCGAACTTATACATACAACCGTAGTATCAGGTATTGTATCAAAATGCTAGTGGAAGTGATCACCGACGGTGCATAACACGGAAAAATAATACCAGGCATTCGAACTAAAAATTGGTAGTAATCAGTAACAAAGAAAGCAGAAACATTAATCCTAGTGCCAAAGAGTGAGCATTTCCTGCAAAGAAAACAGTGGATACCGCTGGTCCAGCTGCAGTTTAATTTCCTTGAGACCAGAGTAACTTGTCTTTGGATTCGCCAGCGACAACCGGAGTCTGAAATCGCAACGGCGGCACAGGAAGAGCCATCAAAAGCTGTGAGTATGTTAGTTCTACACCCTGGAACTCGGACTTCCGAAGGGTGTCAACGAGCACACGTGTGAAAACACCATTCGTAACGCGCGATTGTTTCATCCAGCGTTCTTCAGCGCACTGGTGTCCTTGACATGCTGCAATAATCACATGAGAAGACATGTCTGGCCTCCATTTTTCCACCCATGGATTTAACGTCGAAAGAGAGGCATGCTGAGGGCGCCACAGACGCATATCCTCATGAACATCATGTGACAAGGACGGCAATACACGTATAGTGTCACCGTCACTGTCACTGGGCTTTTTCGTAGCGCCGCCAGAGTGGCAACAGTCAAGGATAACTGTGATGCGAGGGCCTTTCGTGTTAGAAATTTCCTTAAGGATGACGTTCATTTCTCGATCATAGATGTCCGGAATCTTGCCATGAGGAAACCGACGGTCAGAGATATTCCGGCCTCGATCGACAGGACAGATCATTTCGACAGGACAGCAAGTCAGCCATCTATCCAGATTCTGAGCAGCATGCTCCCGATGATTACGGCAAATGTAATTTGAGCCGTGACCGGAGAAGTAAATGATGATGATGTCGTCATGACTGATGCGCTCGTCGTCGCGAAAACCCAACAGCGCATTGATGATGTTATCATGAGTGGCGGATTCATCGCAAAGGGAGTCGACGTGATGCACAGGCACCTTAAGGTCCTTGGTGAGATATTCCTTCATTAACTCCACGTCGTTGACGCATCCTTTCAACGGCTTGCTATCGTATTTGTTGATGCCGATGAGAAGTGCCCAGAATCGTGAACCGGCAGGGAGTTTACTCGACTGAAATATCGTTTATCAGTACGGCGCATAACGAATGCATGCCTTTCTAGCCAGAGAGAATATCTCCTCTTCCGTTGCCCTACCCTTTTCGACTCTGGGCTTTTGAGGCCTGGCTAGACTGGTACGAATGAGGTAGAGTTCGTGAAGCATTTTGTAGTGTTCCTTGTAACAGGGATCCGAGTCTGCTGACATGGCCCTGTTCTTGGTCTCCTGAAGAATGCCATCCGTATCCAAGTCGGGTCCATGCATGCCGTACTCTTTCGCAAGCTTCGCCTCCAGCTCCTCTTGCTCCTTGGTCAAGGCGTCCTGCTTGTTGTGCTAGTACACCATTAAAAAGATCTGGTCAGATAATACATAAAGACGATATACCGAGAACGATTCGCCCGCGATCCCTGTAAAACCAGGGCGCACTAAGTCATCACTTTCCTAGAAGCGCTCAGACGGCGATGAAACGAGAGCAAATGGGAACACATACAGACTGAGGTGTCTTGCCGCCGCTCTCGCCAGATGGGCTTCTGGGACTAGACGAAGACAGCTGGGGTACGACATCAGCAAATAACATTTTATTCAAGGACGAATGCTCTGAGCACACCTGCTCCGCTTTCGCTTGGGTATCGGGTGCCATGCCTTCATTGGTTCCAGTGTTGCGATCGCTGAGCCGATCAATCTTTGTGTCGTGTTTGTCGCCGATAACCTCAGTGGTGGCAATTCTGGTCTCGGAGTTCGACATACTGATCAGTCGTCAGGGAATGAAGCAGGCTGTGAATGATTCAAAACATCCAAGGATGGAGAATGTTGAAACTTCACGGTGATGATACACGGCTATTTATCCCTTCTCGTGAATGTTCGAAACCCGTTCGGGTTGACTTGCCATGAATCCCAGAATGTATGTTTTAGTACAGTTCACTAGTGACGGGGCAGCCATATCTCCTCCGTTCTCGTAGGTTAGTCAGGTTTCAAATTGCAATGTGTGTCAATCAAGATGCTGTGAGATGTCCAGAACACTCAGAATAAATATTAGAGTTCAGCGGATCTTCTAGGAGAAGTACAGAAGCGTCCTCAACGAGGTTAGCTTGCGGCTCCATAGGGAAGATATAAAGAAAAAAAGGAAAACATTCCTTGCCCACATGAGTCACATTGTCCAAAGATCCTATGTATCGATCCAACCAAGATCCAACAGTCATCAGACGTTGTAGGTAAGGTACGATTCGGATGTCGGAGTACGCACACTAGTGCCTAGTAGTCTAGTACTTAAGTACCCTGAGTGTTCAATTTCGATGGGGGACGTACGTGGCGAACCGTCATCGAGGCAAAGCACCCTGGGCCTTGGAGCAATGTGAGCAGCCCAAAAGCGGACCGTGCGGTAAGGTACAAAAAAATCGGGTATGATCGGCGCCGCGAGTTGATTGATCCACTGATCGATCCACCCCAGCTCGAGTACCAGTCAGAAATAGTACACAGTCGTGGCTGTAAAGGCCCCAACGAAGAACCGAGTGCGCCTCAGACGTGAGATGTTTGTGCATCACGTCAAACTTGTGGCTAGCCATTTTAAGTAGGCCGGAAGCCTGAGTACAGCACTGCCTGCGGCGATCTACCGGTGTCCTGGCTTCAGCAACCCAACACTGTACAGTAGATGAGACCATGGACAACACAGAAATCTATCAGCCAAGCGATCGCAATACTGGAGCCAACCCATCCGATGACAGACTGAAAGCGGAGCAGGTGTGCTTAGAGCATTCGCCCAATAAAATATTATTTGCTGATGTTGTGCTTCAGCTGTCTTCGTCTAGTCCCAGGAGCCCCCCTGGCGAGAACGGCGAGACACCTCAGTCTGTATGTGTTCCTCTCTTCTCTCATTCCATCGTCCACGAGCGCTTCCTCTAGGAAGTATACGATTCAGATGTTTTCTTACCTGGCGGTCACTCGGTATGCTGTTTTTACTATGTATGATTTGGGCATAATCGTATACTAGTATGATCCTGACGAGACGATCAAGAAGATAGAAGAGCTGGAGAAGAAGCCTGTGACAGAGTACGGGATGGATGGACCTGACATCGACTCGGACGGCACTCCTCAGGTCAAGAAGGCAATGCCAAAAGAAGATCCCCGTTACAATGAATTCGTCATGTTACTTCACGAACTCTATCACACTCGCGTCCGTTTAGCCAGTGATAAAGAGTCTGGAATCGAGGATGGTAGACCAACGGAAGAGGATATATTCTCTCAGGCCAGAAAGGTGTGCATTGGTTGGGTATTCGTTATGCGCCGTATTTATGAATGACATTTCAGTCGGGTGAACTCCCTGATGCTTCACGATTCTGGGCACTTATCATCGGCATCGACAAATACGATAGCGAGCCATTGAAAGGGTGTGTCAACGACGGGAAGTTAATGAAGGAATATCTCATTAAGGACCTTCGCGTACCTGAGGATCACGTCCGCGCCCTTTTCAATGAATCCGCCACTCGCGGTAATATCATCAATGCGCTATTGGGTTTTGGCACCGACCAGCGCATCCTTCGTGACGATATCATCATCATCTACTTCGCCGGTCATGGCTCAAGCTACCCTGATCCTAGGCATTTATCTGATGGTTTCGACCATGCTATAGAGGCGATCTGTTCCATCGATCGCGGCACCGATCGTAATGGAAGGACAGTCCCTGACATCAGTGACCGAGAGTTAAATTCCATCCTCTCCTTAATTTCTCGTGTCAAAAGTCATCGAATCACAGCTATCCTCGACTGCTGTCACTCTGGAAGCCACAGTAGGTGCTCTGCGACAGAGACGACAGAGAGGATTCGAACTGCATCTCCGCTGACACGTGATTCAGCCAACGATATGCTACGTGTAGCAGACGAAAACATGAAACATTATCCCGACTATCGTTCAGTATTCGACTCAAATTGGCACCCAGACATGGGTTCCCACGTAATATTGACAGCGGCTCGGGACTACGAATACGCAAGAGAGGCGAAAGGGGATAATGGTTTTCACGGTGTTTTCACACATTCCCTTCTTCAGACTCTTCGGTCGCAAAATCTGCCAGAAAGATCAACATATATTGATCTCCTACTCACACTACCCGCGACATCTTACCAAACACCGGTTCTTGCTGGGCGTCGTATGGACACACGAATCTGGTATCAGGACTGATATTGTTACAAGTCCTGAGGCTGTAGCTCTTAGATATCACGCTGCTTATGTGCTATGATCCAACAGCATTATAATAAGTATCTCATCACTGTATTATTGCCTGTTGTACGACATAGGAGCAGGTGCGAGGAACCCTGAGGACCATAATCTAGTATCGTTATGATGCCTTATTTGCCAGATGGCATGTCACCTGAAAGGAGGCCTTTTACTTCTCAGCCAGGAATATTCTGCGAGTGCTAGCCTGGGCGGGAGAAAACACGATGGCGCTGGGTCGAGGTACCCCTTCAGCCTATTACAAATACAATACGGCTATCTTCTACGGTGGTCCAACGAAAGAGTTCTCAGGGGTATCGATAAAACTTTGCTATTGTTTAAGAGCATCGATTTGAATGAGCTGCTCTTCCCGTCCTCGCTTATTCGTACCAATTTTTGTTAGGCTGGTGTACTGACCATAGAAGTACATTTATTCAATCGAGCTAAAGAACATACTAAATAATAAATTTTGCACATGCTAGACCTATAAAGTATAGTCTTGATACGGTGTAAGCTTGGTCATGAGCTTGCCTCCCATTGGAGACGAACGGTTGCAGACTTAGGCACACGCAGATTATTGTACATCGATGTATACACAACAGTGGATGGAAAGGTGGAATGGAAGCTAGCGCCACTAATCCATCTGGCGTTATCATGAAAATGCCCCCTGACGTGTTTATGGTATGTAAAGGCACGATGCCTACCACACTCTGGCCGTAAGAAAGGCTTACTCCAATGAAATACAAGGTACTCAAAATCCATCAAAGGTCCAGACTCCAGAGGATTGTTATCATAACTTCCGCGTCTTGAATCGGTGTGTTTGATCACTGTCTGAGGGAGAATGTCGATTCAACGAAACATGTCTGAATATAGAGACCACAGAACGTCTGACCGTTCACTGAAGACGTAGCTATGGATATATGCTACCGCCAAAAGGAACATTTACAGCAAAGTGTTATTCGTATGCGTCTGATCTCCTTTTTAGCTCGCACGGAATCCGCAGATAGATAGAAGGTCAGAAAGATCCTGGCAGTGTCGATATTCACACATCGCACCATAAGGGCCCGCCTATTCTGGGCATTGGACGTTAATCGAGATGAAAGTGTTATCTGCAGTACACGTCAGAGTCTTGATAAGTAATTCGGGGACGATAGAGCCTAGCGAGAAGATACTACCAGCGCCACCGTACTATCCAGACGAAGCAGTTTTCACGCCATGGTGAACCAGACTTCAGAGAATATAGAAATGCGTTCGCCGAGGTGGAATCTCAGGCGCTACGTATTTCGTCTAAGTAGGCCGCATACCAACAACCATTTATACGGCATCATAACGATTCTAGTTAAATATTTTCCCAGCTATGCAAAATGCTGAGTCGATACTGACACTGAATCCAAGAATGTACATGCGATTCAGATTCCTGTAGATAGATGATCAATCTGAGAATGTATGAAATTAAAGAAGCGCAACAGTCCTTTTGTCGTTCGTCATCGTAAATTGTAGCACTGGTTATATCACACGTAGTGCTCCAGGCCGCGGTAGTCAGATGCACGAGGGCGGATGGCTCCCTTTTTCCCACCATGAGCTAGGGCTCTAGCTGGAAAGAGGAAGAATGTGTTGTCGCGTTTGAACTATTCAAGCACGTACAAAGGTCTCTAGAATACTTACCGCGTGGATATTCGACAGCATTTACTTCGCATTTCTGCAAGTAGTCCTTAAGTAAGATGAGCATCCTCGAATACATTTGACGTTCGTGAATTGCGGCATCTCATGAGCGAGTAGAATTGCATCCTCCGAATTTCTGAAACAGACATTAAAACGGGGTATTCGAGAGACGCAGAGCATAAATAATATTGCAGAAACTTGTATCCCCACTCCGGTTGCATCGACTTCGCCTTCGCGTATGTTATCCCAGGCTACAACGTCTGGACATCTGGACGTAGAGATTTCCAAGTTTCGTGCAGATATTGAGAGTATGCCGTCTGTCGTAGGAAATCTTGGACAGTGTCGATATAAGATGTTATATCCTTTAAATGCTGGTATTCCATCTATGAAAAACGCCCTCCCTCACAGTTCGGTAATGCATTTGTTGTCCATGATGTCGAACATCAGAGATTCAGAGTCCCCAGTCCCCACACGGTGCGTCTTCAGTGACAGATATCTTTGAGGTGCCAGCGTTAGACACCTCAGGTGATTGACGCTCAAAGCTGCCGCTGTCGATGTTGACGAAAAGATGCTGGTGACTGGAAACATCAAGAATCAAGTAGTGGGAGCGTTGGTCACGGCCCGCATCCCGAAGGTCACGTGAATATTCGGGCAGGTTTCAACTTTCGAAGGCTGCTACATCCATAACTATCACTAGTTCTTCTTCTTTTGGACCTAGCAAGACGGTCTCAGTGGCAAATTCAGAAGGGACCAAACACCGATCAACCTGACTCTGCCTCTTACCATGACCAGACCATGACGACCTCGGAAGCAAACTCGTTTTGCCGCCATTCCTGACTTTAATGACACGTACTAGAAAGGTCATGAGGGTACCGAGAGCGAAAATTGGTGAGCCGAGCTACGGTGATTCTTTTACTACGATTGATGTTAACAGTGCACAGGTCATTATATGCGCGCCTATGCGCGTATATTTTCAGCGGCTATTACTTTATTCTTTCCTCTGGTAGTCAGAAAATCTTGGCGACCATCGCTGACCATCGTGTCGAATGAATTTATTATTTTCGGGTCACGATGACAAAGAACGGGAACAAACGGCCGTAATAGGGTGCTATGAGCTATAGAGGCCGCAGAGAGAGGCTCGGTGCGTGTCGCTTACCATGACGTGGATAACTCAAGCTGATATTGTCCTGGATCCTTAGCATGCTTGGCCGATTGGCGCTTCAACGCGTCGCTGTTCGTTCACCGTTACCATATGCTTTCGTCGCTTGTCCATCAAATTTCTGCCAATATTTTCCATGCTCAGACCGGAATGAACTTTCCTTAAAGAGGTGACTAATGGCAGGACGCGTCTCCCACAGTCTTGTATCCACAATACTTCTACAGTCATTTTACGCCGCCATTATCCTTGAAGGCTGTGCGCTGAGCCCAGCCTCTGACCCTCGGTGTATCCCAAAAGCACCTGAAATACCGAAGGTGGACATAGGGACCATGGATCGGTAAATACCTTGTTTCGTGAGAGCGCGACTGTGGCATATGACACGGTGTACTACTATGAGCAGCTCGTCGACCACGATGATCCGTCCAAGGGAACGTTCAGGCAGAGGTACTGGCATAGCGCTGAGTTCTACGAAGAAGGTTTGCAGAGTTGTCATTATATGCATAAGATCTGCTGAATTGTATCGCAGGCAAAGTCGATGCGAGTGGTACTGTACCCTGCGTCTACTTTGCCCAGAATGCCGTCCTTCCACAGGACAGCGGTGATTGTATATATCCAGTGAAGGTGCCGTGGATTCTAATCAGTGGAAGCTACCCAGGTGAGTGTTACGGCATAGTTAAGGATATACTGATGTTTCGTCCATAGGCGAGAACATCCCAAAGAACCGCTCCTCCGATGTCGGAGCCGTCATCACCTACATAGATGTGGTTTTCTTTGGTACTAACACTGAAATGTAGAAGAAGGTCTAGAGCATGTTCGGCCTCAAATCATCTAACCTGGCGTTAGTTAAAACCGTAGGTGCCCCTGAACCTCGAACCTCATTCTCTCTAGTTAACACCGCTGTCAGTGAGAGGGGATCTGTGTCGGAAGAGCTAGCCTACTACCGATTCGGGTGCCTCCTTCTATGCACTTGGCGTAAAGAATGGCGTATTGGCACGGAGAATAGATGGGGGATAGACCATGCACTTCCCGCATGGGATAAGTGGTAAACGCCGACAAATAGTACAGTTCATGTTGGCGAGTATGTTTTCTGAATGTATGTGATATTCATTAACGTTCAACAGCTTCATGTCAGCCGCCGACACCTGCGGCTGCAGTCGCTCCCCTTGAACTGGAGCCTACCATCCCGTCGGTAATGCATATCCTTCTTTGCTCTGGTTGAAGTGAGTGTCATATCATAACTAAGTCCTTTGCATCCTGAGTGATTATTCATTTGTAGATGTAACGAACTCGACTCGGTTCTAGTGGGTACTCCCGGACTTTTGCAGTGAAATCAAACTGACGGATATCATCAAGATGGACCGCCTGTCGGGCGAGGCGGTGTTGTTTCACGGCCCAACACTGTTGAAAGTGACCTAGTTGGTCTTATAACTTTGTAGTGCTGATACAAAACTGATGTCTTTATAAAGCAATCATGCGTTGTCGAATTCCCGGATGCGTTCCCTACAATTCCGCTCCCGAACAGTGAGAGCATCAATACCTTCTACGGGGTATGGAGTATCGGAAACAAAGGGCTGTTCTTCGCTAATGGTAAATGTAAGTGTACTAGTGTTTTTCTCGCGGATTATAACCCTGACGTCTTTTAGGTGATCCTTGGGGAAAGGCGGCGGTTCTGCTGTGAATGGTACAGTCGTGAGCACAGATGACCAGCCTATTGTCCCTTCGAACGGGTTCCATTGCACAGATTTGGTGATGGCGCTTGCTGCGCCTGATCCTACGATTGTTGCTGTGCAGGATTTGTTCTCGGATTACGTGGGAGAGCGGTTGAAAGATTTTATGGCCAAATAAATTTTGGGTCAGCCGAATAAGACGCCTATCTGTTTTCCTGTACCAAGCGACATCCAGGTCGTCCTTGCCGATGGTCTATTGCAGTCTCGCAGTTTGTTCGGGACTAAAGGAGAAGCGATGACCTTTCAATTGTTTGCTCCTTCAATTGTCGCGCATGGTGGTCGTCGCTTATCTGCCGAACGGCTAAATTCCAATCGCGGCAGATTTGATTTAAGGCCTAGAGAGGGGTACGGCAGATCCATAAATCATCGACCTCTTCCTTTCCCGACCACCCTCATCCCCAGAGGCGCTCTCACCAGGCTAGCCAGCTGCCTCTGCTAATCGCACGAAAGTGAGCGGAACTCGTCTAGTTTACGCCTACAGCTAATCAGTATAGCAGTCAACTTCAATACGATGGCCAATAATACCACGGGAGCGACACTGTCAATTTCGCCTGCACGGGAAGCACAGCTTCGCCTCGCGGCCATAGAGATGAGGAATGTACTTGATAGAAGCGATAGGGAGCTTGGTCGTGTCCGACAGGTCAATCAGTTGCTTCAGGAGCAGATTCGTTCAAAGTCCCGTGGATCCGCCGGTACCGAATTTGTTCCCCTTTCTATCCAGGAGTTTCCCAACGACATCCTCCTCGAAATCTTTGGCCACGTCTGTGCGATCCCACCTGACGACGATGACCACGGCATGCCCATGACCCTTCACTTGTCGCAAGTATGCCATCGCTGGCGGGAAATGGCATTGTCCAATCGTATCTTATGGAGGACATTCATCTTCTCCGCCTCAGACGAACAAAGGCTCGTCTCCCTTCTCCAGCTCTACCTGACACGGTCACGCGGTGCTCGTTTATCGTTCCGCATCAAGAATCCCCCTGACGAGGATCCAACCGACGTCACTTTTTACTGGCAGTGTGCCGTGATGCAGCGCTTGGCTGCAGAAGCTCGCCTTTGGGAAGATGCCAGCTTCGACACTATCGATGTGTTCTTCGCTCCGAATCCAGTAGGGCGCCTCGATGGTCTCAAAAGTCTATTATTATTCCATCGTCCTGTGTTTGAAGAACAGGTCCCACAGGATATGGAGTTCTTCTCCAGCGCGCCCCAGCTGCGCCGTCTTCACATTTTGTTGTACTCCCTGGCACTGGGTTCCTGCTTCCGCCTTCCATGGCATCAGCTCGAAACAATCGTGTTTGATGTTCGATCATCCTTCCCAGCCATTTTCGAAGCACTGCTTTCATGCGGAGCTCTTCGGTCGCTCACCATTAGTCATAGTAGGTTGCTCAACGTGCAGGAAGAGCAGCTTGGAGATAACCAAGGGACCGTTGCCAGGTCTTCCCCCACGGGCAACCTATCTGTAACGTCTCTTATCCTAGCTGGAGCTGACGCCTACGAGCGGTTTCTCCCGCCTTTTGCAGAGGTGTTCCGTTGTCTCGACCTTATTTCCCTCACGCTCAAAGACACGTACGCCACCAACAACACTCCCCTCGTAACATTCTTGCGTACCATTAATCCTAATCTTTGCAAACTCGACCTTGGAAATATCAGCCTCTCCGGTCCTGCAATTTCCGAGGCGCTGTCTTTGGTTCCCCTCCTCCAGGAATTGTCTTGTTCTTTCCGCGAGCAGATCCCTCTTTCCTGCTTCGAAATTTCCCAGGGACTCGTCCCGCAGCTCGCCGTTGTCAACTTCGCGTTCTGGTACAGGCCGGATATGGATGCTCTGACAAGGGCATTTGCATCGCGTTGCATAGACGCCCGCCTCGATGTGATGACTGTCACGTACCCCGCTCATCCCAGCAATGTGGAGCTGCGGCATATTGCTTGGTTACGAGAAGAGGCGGGGGAGCAGTACAGTTTCAAATGGATCGATGATCGTCCTCTGAGTACGCGCACTCTCAGGAATCCTTATGTGCGCATGCGGCCTCCGCCGTGGTTGGGATTCTCCTTATTGAAGCGAAGCTGGAGGGCGCCATCTTGAATATTAAAGGGCCGAGGAAGCTAGGTGTTGGTGTTGGTGTCATTACTATTTGAGACCTTATTTAATAGGGTGGCCAACTTTTTTTTCTTTGAATAATGTGTGGTGATAGCACGTAACCGATATACATGCAGCGGAAGGGAACCAGTCTTTGGAAAGTCAACAACGTAGCAAGTGCTTTTTGAATTCTCACCGGGGCAATATACTCAAGTTTCAACATTCGCGAATAACCGTGACCGGCACTCCGCTGCGAGCTGTCGGACCTAACATACTCAAGGCATTAAGGGCTAGGATCTTCGTTATCTGCGACTATACCCTCAGCCATCTAAACGGAAAGTTCAGACCGCGATGGGAAAAGTCTGTAAGGTGCGTTTCAATCTTGTTGTGGATTTTCTAGTCTGATAGCTACTCTACCACAGTCGGGATTTATCGAAGAAGGCACACTAATATAATGTAACCTACTGTAGCCCTGCATCTCTTGCTAGTTGTAAAGTATGGTTCGTGACATCTCCGTTCTTGGACAATCTCGCATTAAATTTGGGCCCTTATCATTGTACTGATACTAAGAGGCACGGGTTTTCATGATTCACTTACTTGCCATTCGTCTAGATATCCTCAGAGCGACATTTCTCCGGGACCTCATGAGTCCAAGTTCTATCTCACCTTCTTTCCTCCATCACGGTACCTGGGACGAAATTATCTGAATGGTCTTTCCATATGCTCCTCCGGCTTCTCCACAAGACGTCTGCGAATCTTTTCCGCGTCCGGGCCGCGATGACTACTCTTAAGTAGACGGTCGTATCTCTCAGAGTAATCCTGCGTAATGCTGGTTCAGTCATTCTTTGTTCTCGTTCTTTTCTGCAGTTGTGCTCTCAGCGGCCGGGTTCCCCTCCGACGCCCTAAACCCCCAGGGATACCGAAGGTGGAAGTGAGCGACCTTGAAGCTTCCAATGCTCACTTACGCGCGCGCGATCTGCCCCCATACGACACGGTATATTACTTTGACCAGCTCATTGACCACAATGATCCGTCCCAGGGAACGTTCAAGCAGCGATATTGGCATACTGCTGAGTTCTATGAAGCAGGTTTGCATAGAGGGACGTGTTTTGTGGGTTCTCCCACTGACATCTATATTCTAGGAGGTCCGATAATTCTCATGAATGCTGGTGAAGTCGACGCCAGTGGTAAGTATCCATGCTTCCACAAGTCATTTATCTCATACCCATATTAGGTTACTACGGCTACGTGACAAATCGCACAATCAATGGTGTCGTCGCCCAACAGTTCGGGGGTGCAGCTATAGTCCTCGAACATCGTTATTTTGGCGAGAGCAATCCCTACCCGAACTTGAACGTGGACAGCCTCAAGTATCAAACGGTGGCCCAAGCCATCGAAGACCATGTTTACTTTGCCCAAAATGTTGTTCTTCCTCAAGTCAATGGCGACGGCGTGGGTCCAGATAAGGCGCCGTGGATCTTGATCGGTGGAAGTTACCCAGGTCAGCGTCGTACCTTCTGAAGGTAATAGACCTAATGTATCATGTATAGGTGGTTTGGTCAGCTGGACAATGGCCGTGTCAGTTGTTCTACACTAGTTTAACGTCCTTCGGCACTGACGAGTCCGTAAATAGACACCCCGACATCTTCTGGATTGGCTATGCGTCATCAGCAGTCGTTCAAGTTCAACTGTTCGCAGAGATTTATCTCTCTCTTTTCCACGAGCTGATACATGTTCGCAGAGATTTCTGGCAGTACTACGAACCCATTCGAGAGAACATGCCGAAGAATTGTTCCGCTGATGTTGAAGCTGTCATCGCCTACGTTGACGGAGTCTTCACTGGCAACGATACCCAGTCTCAACAGAAGATCCAAAGAATGTTCGGGTTTTCGTCTAACGCGGAGGTGGCACAAGCTCGTGGGTATTCCTTTGTATCCATCTCGCTTTCTAACTCTGACAGCACCTTCAGTGAGATGGGATCTGTGGACATGGCAAGATCTGCAGCCCAATACGGGCCCTGGTGCAGCCTTCTACCAATTCTGCGATGCGCTTGAGGTGAAGAATGGAGTGTCGGCATCTGAGAATGGATGGGGAGTGGACATCGCGCTTTCGGCATGGGCAAGGTGGTTCTCCGTAAGCTATGCAGCTGATACAGGCGAGTAACGGATTTAATCGAGCCCTAGTCTACTTGCTGATGATTGCTATTTAGATTGTGTTGACGATAATGGGTAAGATGGCTTTACAGTGTACGTTTCTCGAGCTGATCTCTGAGATCGTCTTGTAGACCGTGCTCTAGTTCCTTGCGCCGGCCACCGATGCCTGCAGTTGTGCCTGACAAACAAGCTATTCCTCGGGAGCTCGAGGCTAGAGCCGACTACCCTGTCGGTGATACGTACCGTTCTTGGTTCTGGTTGGAGTGCGTGATGTTCACGGCGACATATAATCGAATCATACCTCATGCTAACATTCTGCTTGCAGATGTAATGAGATTGAAGAGTCTCTAGTAAGTTTTTTATGCAACTTCACGAAACACAAATGATGAGCCTTTACAGGACGGACCACCTATTGGACAGGGAGGTATCGTTTCACGACTTAACAAGTGGCAAGACGATCTGGTTAGTCTTGGTTTGATAGTTGCATAATGCCGTGGCTGACAGAAACCCGGATTCCTTGTTTAGCAAGAATGCGTGACCACCTTTCCCGAAGCGTTCTCCACGGCTCCGCTCCCCGACGCCGACCGTGTCAATGCCTTGTATGGTGGGTGGGGCGTCAAGAACACGAGACTATTCTTTGCGAATGGCAAACGTGGGTGCCGTATAATCACGATGCGCATCCTTATGCTGATGTCTATCAGGTGATCCGTGGAGAGAGGGGACAGTATCCGCTGTGAATAGTACGGCCGTGAGCACCGACGACCAACCTATCGGTCTCTCGAATGGGTTCCATTGTACTGATTTGGTGATCGCGCTTGCGGCACCTGACGAGACCGTTGTTGCAGTGCAAAATTCATTTTTAGCTTACGTGGAGAAGTGGCTCCCGGGATTTGTCGCGAAGTAGATGTTAATACATTTTATTCGTCTCGTAAGGAAGTGTGTAGGTGAGATACATTGTGCGTTGAACGTAAAATACAGCGGACCACGATAGCGTAAGGAGTGGCGAGTCTTTGGGATAGATCATTCAGATAAAAGTGTCGATCAAGTCACTCAAGGCTCACAGCCTATATATGCCTTCAAGTCGACGATCATCGGGTCCATGTTTTTAGGGTCGTGAGCTAGCCTGTAACCAGAACAATAGCGAACGAGCTGCTCTGGGGTGAGAGCGTTTACAACATGTACGCTAGTGAGAGCGGGAAGCAGATGCTGGGAAGAATGGAATAGTTAACAAAGGTTAGTCGCAACAAGGTTCAATTCCGTACGGGAAGTTCATTAGGCATCGAGCCATTCGCGAACGGTATTATTTCAAAAGGGATACCTTCACCAGTGAAACGATAATAATTGGTTTGCTGCATTTCGGGTTGAAAAGATGCTCTGTCGGAAATGCGTGATGCAGACTCACTCGATGCACGGTATGCGTGAGACTTGCAATACTAGCGAAAACCTCCGCCTTGTGGTGTTCTAGGAGATCGAGCATGTCCTGGTGAAGATCTATCGCTCGCGTTTCATATAGTGGACGATACGGATTAGCGTTGACTGTAAAATATTAGATATGTGTCGCAAAAGCGAATGCGTATGGCTAACCAAGTTTATGCTCATAAATCGGGTCTCCCAAAGAGTATCCGTTTCCAGCTGAACCTACAGGCGATTGTTCAATTCCCTTTTCTCGTTCCGAAACGGGCCTTGCAAGTACCGTGATCCATTCCCTGGTCGTAGCTTCGATAGTCATCGTCATTAGGATAGGGAGCGCTCGGGTGTGAGTGAGGTGCTCGAAAGGTATGGTAGGCCATGGCTTGGAGGGTCAGAATTTACCCAAAGATTTTGGAGAAGGGGAAATTGTAGAAGGGCTGGGGTCATTTTATAGCACTTTTGTTAATGCCACTGGTCAAAGTGACAAGACGGCCAAAGACAACAAGTTTCAAATTTGTGGCTTATAGACCGTGAGTGGCCCTGGGGTCAAAGAACAAAGCACGACAGGATAACTAAGTCATGTTCATTGTGAATGAAACCAAAGTGGCCGATATCCAGATGGCATTCAGACGTCTCGCTACCCAGGCCCAGACTGCATATAGAATCTCTAGGGGGTGCTTATTTTCCAAGAAGCTGACGGTAAAGACGCATAGATCCAGTAACATAGGCAATCGTACGGTGGATATCAGAAAAGGAAGATGCCAATGGTGACTGTTGCCGGGTTACGGCGAAGTTCGTCGTGATCACGTGTCACCCACGCGCCGCGCCGCGCTCAGCCGCCTACAAGTCGTCACCACCGATTCTTTATTCTCACAGGCCCTTGGGCTAGTCACTCTTCTCTTCTGCCGGAACTCGAGACGACAGTCACGACTCGCAACCAAGCGTTCTACCTCAATGTCCTCGCACATCCTAAGATAGTGACCGTGTGCGCTCTCTGTAGCGAAGCCTCTACCGTAAGTATCTTCCGTAGTTTCCGAATTCCATCAGGACGGGGAGAGGAAGAGGTATCAATCAGTTACTGCCGAATGCATGTGACTGTATCCGTTCAAAATCTGTTACCTGTGCCAATCAGTCTTTCGCGTTCAGTTAACCCGTATCACTACCGGTATGAAAGAAATAGCAAGGAAAATTTCCTATGTTTCTAACCTGCGATGAGATTGGCTTCAATATTAATGTGCAATGCGCAAATCACATTAATGAAATATGAAAATCTGGGGTTTCACTGGGAAGATCTGTGTCAGCTGCTCTGCAATGTTGCGTGAGTGAGGTTTACAACTTGAAGTTGGCTCATCACATCAATACAGGATGGTACGATAGGGCGGCCTTGACATGCCAATCGAAGCTATTCCATATACTGAGGACCTTGAGAATACATAGGAAACTTATGGCCGAGCGATGGCGCTGATTGAAAGGTTCACTAGGAGCTTATAGCCGAACCATTCCGTGGTTTTAGTCACTCAATTATACCCGGTAACAATGGCACATGGCCAATCGGTCCGGACAGAACTGCGTGTAATGAACGTCAATAAACCGCAGACATGCCTTCAAGTTTATTATCGGCGTATGTGAGTATATTTTTGCTTCTTTCCGAATAACCAAGCTTAAAGTCTCCTACCAAGCGTAAAACTTTCTTTGCTCAGCGCGGTATTCGTAAGGCTTGTCGCTACGCCACCTCCTCAATCGCGGTACCTATTGCGGGTCGACTTTGAACTCGCTATCCCACGACGGCAGATATGGTACATGATTTGGAATAGGCAACGCTATAAAGCGCCCAGGAAGCGGTGGAAGAGGACGTAATATTCTGCGATGCATGTCAGTCTGACACTGGAGAACAACGGCTCCGTCGCAAGGGATCATCTAGCCTCTGAGAGGACATTCCTTGCGTACGTGAGAACCTCTCTTGTCCTCGCCTCTACCGGCGTCGCTCTCGTCCAACTGTTCTCCATCGCAATGCAGAGCGCGTCATTTGCGTCTACCAGCGCTATCACTCAGGGATACGCTAAACCCCTTGGAGCCACGACGGTTCTCTTGGCTCTGGGGATACTTGCCGTAGGGGTGTCGAGGTATTTCTCCGTTCAGGCAGCTTTGACGGAGGGTAAATTCCCTGTTGCACGTACGGTGGCCGTCATCATTACTGGATGTATGGCAATGCTTGTTACGATGCTGTTTGCTTTCGTACTGGCTGCGAGGACACGAGTAAGGTTTTCCGCGATACATATTCTAATCAAGGCTGACGGACTCACTGGCATAGGCCTAAAGGATTTGACGACATTCAGCCTTCTTCGCAAAGGTTTATCACGTTTCAGCTTGCTTTCCTGAGTCCTCAGTTGGTCCTCAGTCCTGCCAGCATCTTGATACTGATACACATCACCATATGAATTATAATTGACTGATTTCCAGTACAGTCTGTCTGGCGTGCTGATACCTGGAACACAACGATTTGTTCGCCGCGGGAGAAAGTAGGTACGAAGGAAGTTGCTGAATCTGCCACGTCCGGTAGGCATCTTAGAAAGATTACCACCTAAGAAGGCCAAGCCTTTATGGCGTAGTGGTAGCGCGTCGCACTTGTACTGCTCCGATGGGAGTTATTGGTCATGCGAAGGTCTCTCGTTCAACCCGGGATGGAGGCAAACTTTTTGCTTCCACGAGGTCCCTTTTTCCGTAATAAATGTTTCAACTAGGGTTGTGCACAAAACCTTAGGAGGGGATAAGTAACCGTTTGTTACCGACTCCTCCCCAGGGGGGTGTTTTGCTACGGTAAGTTACTGTTACTTACCTTATGACGTACATTATCACATGACTGACACACCGCAATTCCAAAACCGTTGTCTTCGTGTTTTTATACATTTTCATGCTGTAACATGCAGGGTAATTCGGTCGTAACGACCCCTTATATGTAAATATACAATTTAACTTGAACCATGCATATAATAGTGCTAAATTGTTCTGCCCAAGTACCTCACATAACAGATAAGTTAGTACATACACGCCGTCACTCCATCCCTCCATAGGCGTGCATCGTCCGTCTATCTACGTAGTGTTGTGAAAGGCCGGGCTTCAAGCCTTAAGCCCGGCCCAGCCCAGCCTGACCCAGCCCTGAAAAGCCCGGCCTGCTAGTAAGGCTTGCTCAAGGCTCGGGCTGAGGCTTTGCTTAAGGAAAGCCTTAAGCCCTAGGCCGAAGCCTTGGGCTTGAGAGGTGGTTAATATTCATTCTTAAAGTCAATTCTCATGAATGTAACACACCTCAATATTATCTGATAGTTTCATTTACCATGCTTTCACAATAGAACTTATCTAAATGCAAGATGTCATTGATCGAGAGTGGTTATGATGTCATCGCGACATGTTTTCTTCACAGTGACAAGTCCAATTAAACGAAAATGGCTTCGTAGATGCTCAGTGTGATTCAATACATAGTATATTAGACTCGCAAAGTGATATCTGAATGGATACTAACATATAATGACTCCAATGAGCCGATATATATTTTGAGTCAGAAGCCCGGGCTTGAGCCTGAGCCCGGCCTGAGCCTTGTAAGGCTTGGGCTCAAGGCTCAGGCTCACGAATGTACTGAGCCTGAGCCTCAAAAGCCCGGCCTGAGCCTCAAAAGCCCGGCCCAGCCCGGCCTTTCACAACACTATATCTACGAGAGACTAGTAAATTAGTACCCTGCAAAAGTTAGCTCAACAAAAACCCCTCCAACGAAGGGGGGGTAAGTTACTGGTAACTTACCCGTAGCTTACCGGGAATAAACCCAGGATTTCGTGCGCAACCCTAGTTTTAACTTTTAAAGCTCGGAAGAAGGGATGGAGGTGGGGAACTTGTAGAGTTACCAAACAATTGCTGAGGTAATCCATCCGGGCCGGGACCGAGGCCTTATAAATTGGAGGACATTTAATACATTCTTCAAGTAATCGAAGCAGATGGAATTGAACTTCAAGTGCACATGTAAGATCATCTAAATGCATAGAGCTTCTTCTTGATCTCTTCCAACCTTGCAATTCTGTCATTCAAAATGTCCCTCCTGGACGCAATTGCCGGATCCTCTCGAAACATTTCCCTAGCCCTTTGATTGGCGTCTGGCAATCCCATGTCCTTGATGAGACTCTCCGATAAGCGAGATAGCAGGGTCTGATGCAGCTCGTGCTCGATGGTGAGAGGAACATTGTCAATGAACCGCTATATACCACTTAGAGTCAGCAAAGGAAAGAGTGTGCGGAGAAAAGCACAACAGACCTTGTACGCTATCTCAAAGTATGCTCGGACCTTAGCCATTACGAGGAGCGCTTCTTCGTCTTCCGTTGCCTCGCGAACTGGAGAAGGCATTGGGATGGGTATGCCATAGCTATGAGGATCCCTATAGGCCCTATACAACCTCCTGAACCACTTCGAGCGTTCCATCGAGTATTGCGGTACTTGGGTAAAGATGGGAGATGTCTCCAAATTGATAGCCTTCCCGAGTATGACGAGGGCCTCGCTCTTGCACATCTCCATCTGAGCGCGCACAAGGGCACTGGGCAGAACATAAGGCTTCAGAATAAACGATGGAAAACACACAACGAACCTGACATGGGTCTCTAGAGGTTTGAACTGTCCGAACCGCTGTGTAACCAATGTCTGAATGTACGTCGACGAGGTGTCATACACAGCTTCGAAGCACTCCACCGAAGGATTAGACCACTCCTTTGTGAAACGCTCAATGAGTTTACGTGTCGTTTCCAGCGGGACTTCACCAGGTAGCTCCCACGAAGTACAGCTACACGGAAAGCTCAGTAAGATAGAACCAGGGGCAACAAGCACACTCACTTCTCAATTTCCCCTCTCACGTCCTTGATATCCATGACATACTCGGACGCAGCCATGTGAACGTAGGGGTTGTCCTTCCCTTCGAACTCCTCATCCCGGATACAAGGATCCCGATACTGGGTCTTATCCTCAAAAGGTCGGAAATTGGGGCACGTCCCGAGGATATCACGCTTGAACTGCGCATACCTAGCACGGTTGCGCTGTACGAGACCCTTGTGTTCTTCTTTCCCTTCGACGGCGGCTTGGACGTCAACGCAGAACTTATGGATGAGAATGGTAATTTGGGCCCACGCCTCGCCGGTAGGTGGTAGTGGAGGAAGGGTGTCCAATTCCGCTCTATCGCTCGCGAGGATGTCGTCAACGCTCTGCTTCAAGGTTGGGATACTTTAAACAGAGATGAGAATAAGTCCGAGTACACGCAAATGATAGAACACATACTAGTTCTCGATGAGCCTGACTAAAAGCCGGCTGATATCATGCACAAGTGCCGGTATACCAAAACGACTGCGGTCGACGAACTCTTTCCAGGGGGAATTCTTCTGGAAATAGACTTTTGCCAATGCCTGGGATTCGTCTCGCGATATCTTGCGCTTGCGCTCATCGTCGTCCGGGAGACGAACGCAATAGTAGCCATGTTTGAGTTTGTGCTTCTCGTCTTGCCCGAGAATGATCTCTCTCCACTTTTGGCGCGCACCAGAGGCGCCTACTGTCAACATATCCGGCTTTGTCAACACTCCTGTACGGAACGATTAGGGCCGGATAAACGTAGCAAAAACGAAGGTTCAGACCAATTGTGCGATCGCCATCGGGGTCTCGGGACTTGGCGAGTTTGACGGCTGCTTGCATTTCAATGTCGTCTTGTAGAGACATGAGGAGGGTATACATAGTGTCAAAGGAAGAAAACGCACCACTCATCGGAATGGTAATAAGGACAATCGTATTCTCTGATTCTTCGATATAGGATATAACCAAGTCGTTGATAAGCTTGATAGTTTCTTCTTCCGCATTGTGGATAACCCCTGCCAAAGTAACAGTCAGTATACGAAGGCAAAAATAAGGGCGCCTTACCAGGTAGATCAACGAAGGACAGATCCGTCAACTGCGGATCTCTCAGTTCGACTTGAACGATATTCTTGGAGAAAGGTAGAGTCTGTGAGTCAGTCGTAGCAAGACTGCGGAGCTCCTCTGTGCTCATGCTGGTGAAATCCTCCTTGGTACGATGACGGCCGAGGATCGCCGCTTGAGCTCGGCGGATCCATAGCTCGACTGCATCCTTGTCTGTGATAACAGGGCCGAACCGAACCTTGTCCGGGATGGCGAGTTCACTACCATCTGTCCCATACTTGATGTTGAGGTAGATCGTGCACGACCACGTGGAGGATGAACTGAGCATCGTGCATTCCATCGGACACCTTGAAAGGGGGTGAGATCGCGCAAGGAAGGCTTGAAGTGCATTCACCTGGTACAAGTACCGCTGTCCCTAGGTACGTTGATCTAGATGATAATGTGGGAATGTAACAAGCAAGTGAAAGACGCAGGCGTACGCCAGATACGGCTTCTACCAGCGAACTCTTTCCAGCTGATCACAGACATGAATCAATATGACTTGCATATTGATGTTCAAGAAACGACGTACTAGATTGACCGCCGATAACTATGATCTTTGGCAGCGTTGGAAACAATCTATCGGCACTGTGACATATGGGTATGTAAGTATGCGTCGGAAAGAGGAGGCGTCCACGAACCCTAGGGCCTGGAGAGCGCGATACAGCTCCATGACTTGCCGACATCTCCGAGCGTATTCCGTCTGGTTGATGGGGACGGTAGTGCTCTCTGGCTCTGGCTCAGGTGGCGGGGAGTCTGTTTGGGGAATGGGAGGAATATTGTTTGAGGTGCCATTCGGAAGATTGGTGCTCCTACGAGTGGTACGTCTTGTAAGGAACGACATCTGGTGGTGGTTGGGAGGGAAAGAGCTGAGGTGTGCTAAGCGTCCTTATATCCCGTGTGACCACCACGATGCATGGCGCTTATTTTGTCTTCCTAAAGTTATCCGCAACGGAGCTTCGTAAAGTACCTGCCGTTCAGTAACGAGGCAAAGACATCGTGTACGCGGTAGATGAGTTCGCCTGTGAAAACAACACAGTAAGCGGTGCTATCATTACAAACCGCGAGGAGGAAAGTCTCGTGAAAATTAAAACAAAAATACTGTGAAGCCCAGCAATTCATGTCAATCTCATTGACATTTTGTTTCGGAATAATTGAGGAGAAAAGGAAGGTGGATATGCACCATGAATATATAGCCTGATCGATGCTTCTGCGTGTACTATTACAGAAAATCAACCACAACGGCTGTTGCTAAGCACTGAGCCGAAATAAAATTGTGGGTATTGTCTGAGGGAGTTACTCGAGGGTTCTTGTTGCTAACTCGCAACGTAAAGTGAGTAATGAGAACGATGAATCAATAAGTCGACACACTAAGGTCCCTTCAATACCACCAGCCTGTAACGCTAGGAGTCCACAGCGTCTAGTCGCTCTGACGTTCTAAATAATCGGTACTTAGGTGGTCTCTTATAGGTAGACAACGTTATGTGAACCTGAAGGCGGATGGTTGAGGAAGGGGGAATTTGAAGTGACAACGCGGCACCGAATCGATCACAAATTAGCGCTGACGTGATAGCACCGGGCCGATGTCTCCGGAATTCCCAAGATTAGGTTGATACTCATGATATGTTGTTATTCAAGGACATGAAAGGATACAGCCATAGATATAGAAGATAATAGATTTATGAATTCATCTGAAAGAATACAACCTCCTCCTGATCTCCTCCAATCTTGCGATCCTGTCTTGTAATACACCCCTCCTTGACGCGATTACCGGATCCTCTCTAAACAGCTCCCTAGCCCTCTCACGGGCATCCGGTCCTCCCATATCCTTGATAAGGCTCTCTGACAAGCGATCCGGAAGAGTCTGGTGCATTTCATGTTCAATAGTAAGCGGAACATTATCGATGAATCGCTAGATACCGATTAGAGTTAGCAAAGGAAAGAATGGGCGAACAAGATACGGACCTTATAAGCCATCTCAAAGTATGTTCGGACCTTGGCCATCACGAGCAGCGCCTCTTCGTCCTCTGTCGTCTCGCGAACTGGATAGAAGTCCGCTCCAACTAGAGAGGGTCTCAAGGTGGAGTCGCTAGGGCTTGGTCGGTGTATGGCGTAGGTACTAGAAGTCCTATACACCTTACGAAACCGCTCAAGCCACTTGGAGCGCTCCATCAAGTAATGCGGTACTTGAGTATACTTGGGCGAGGTCTCCAGCTTGACAGCCTTGCGGAGTATGACGAGTGCCTCGCTCTTGTAGATCTCCATCTTTGAGCGCACGAGTGCACTGGGTAGACGCAAGGTTTCAGACCAGGTGGGAAGGACAGGCGAACGGAAGAAACAAACCTAACATGCATCTCTAGAAGCTTAAACTGTCCAAAATGCTGCGCAACCAACTCCTGGATGTACACTGACGATGCCCCGTACACATCATTGAAACACTTCTCGGAAGGATTCGACCACTCTTTCGTAAAATGATCGATAAGTTTGAGTATCGTTTCGTACGGAACTTCACCAGGAAGTTCCCACGAAGTACAGCTGCAGAGAGGCAGACGCTCAGCAAGATACACTGGAAAGCGACATCTACTCACTTTTCAATCTCTCTCCTCACATCCTTGATATCCATTACATAATCGGATGTAGCCATACGAACATATGGGTTAGCCTTCCCCTCGAACTCTTCATCCCGGATACATGGATCCCGATACCGGGTCTTATCATCGAATGGTCTGAAGTTTGGGCATGTTGAGAGGATATCTTGCTTGAGCTGCTCATATCGAGCGCGGTTGCATTGTACGAGCTTCTTGTGTTCTTCCTTTCCCTCAACGGCGGCTTTGACGTTCCCACAAAACTGATGGATGAGAAGGATAATCTGGGACCATGCCTCGTCAATAGGCGGCGGAGGAGGAAGGGCACTAAATTCCGCTCTGTCGTGGGCAAGGAGACCGTCGACACTTTCCTTCAGGGTCGGTATACTATAGGATTGAGCACAGGGCAATGACAAAAGAATCGCACACATACTAATTCTCGATGAGCCCAACCAAAAGCCGGCTGATATCACGGACGAGCGCTGGAATGCCAAACCGACTACGATCGGTAAATTCTCTCCAAGGAGAGGTCCGCTCGAAGAACTGTTGGGCTGCCGTTTGGGATTCATCTCGAGAGATATTGCGCCTACGCTCATCGTCGTCCGGGAGACGAACACAATAGTATCCATGTTTGAGCCTGTGCCTCTGATCTTGCCCAAGAATGATCTCCTTCCACTTGTCACGCGCACCAGAGGCACCTGTTGTGAGCATGTCTGGCTTGGTTAACACTCCTGTAGGAACAATTAGGGTCGGTCATAGAGGTGGTAAAACGTATGTTCAGACCAATTGTGCGGTCACCGTTAGGATCCTTGGACTTTGCGAGTTTCACCGCAGCTTGCATCTCGATATCATCTTATAGATAGAAGTGTGAGGAAAATCCACCTGGTGTCATAGGAGAATAACGCACCGCTCATCGGAATTGTAATCAGGACAATCGTATTCTCCGATTCTTCGATATAGGAAACCACCAAGTCGCGAACGAGTGTGATAGTCTCTTCTTCCGCATTGTGAATAATTCCTGCCAAAGTAACAGTTAGCATACGAAGACAAAGATAAGAACGCCTTACCGGGTAGATCAATGAAAGACAGATCCGTCAGGTCCGGATCTCTCAGCTCCACCTGGACGATATTCCTCGAGAACAATAGCATCTGTTCGATCGTAGCAAGATTGTGGAGATCCTCCTTGCTCATGTTGATGAAATCCTCCTTGGGCCGATGTCGGCAAAGGATCGCCGCTTGAGCTCGGCGGATCCATAGCTCGACTGCATCCTTGTCTGTGATAACAGGCCCAAACTGAGCCTTATCCGGGATGGCGAGTTCGCTACCGTCTGTCCCATATTTGATGTTGAGGTAGATCGTGCACGACCACGTGGAGGATGAACTGAGCATCGTGCATTCCATCGGACACCTTGAAAAGGAGTGAGATCGCGCAGGGAAGGCTTGAGGTGCATTCACCTGGTACAAGTCCCACTGTCCCTAGGTACATTGATCTAGATGATCATGAGAGAATGTAACAGGCAAGTGAAAGACGTAGGCGTACTCCAGATACGGCTTCTACCAGCGAACTCTTCCCAGCTGATCACGGACATAGATCAATACGACTTGCGTACCGATATTCAAGAAACGACGTACTAGATTGACCGCCGATAACTATGATCTTTGGCAGCGTTGCGAGCAACCTATCTGCACTGTAAGGCATGTAAGCATATATCGCAAAGCCATGGCAAACACGAACCCTAGCTCCTGGAGGGCCCGATACAGCTCCATGACCTCTCGGCATCTCCGAGCATATTCGGTCTGATTGATGGGAACGGCAGCGCCATCCTGCTCTGGGTCTGTGTCAGGCGGTGAGGAGTCTCCTGCAGGAGGAGTATGAGTGCCGTTTGGGATAGTATTCGCAGTTCTGTCCCCGTTCGTGGTGCCCCGGCGCGCGGGACGTCTCCCAAAGATCCCTGACATCTGGTCGTGGTGGTGGGGAAGAAAGGTGTTAAAGCGTACTGGAAGGTTCTTATATCCATCACGATACACAGCGCCTTCGAGTCATCAGATCACTGAGCGCTTGAGTAGTGTCTCGACTTTGCCCGTCCCTTTGATTGAACCTTATTTCTACATCCATCCCTTTTTCTCAGGGAAGCTAACGTGAGTCGAAGGCAACACCGAACGTAACGCGTCACGATGGATCTATGTAGTAATCCCTCGGGTACGCATTTTGCAGCTGTTCAAGAACGTGGATCAGTACAAGCTTTGCATCGATATTCAAGGGACGACGTACTAAATTGACCGCTGATCACTGCTCTTGGGCAACGTCGGGATACTCTATTAGCACCGTATGGTAGGTGTAAGCGTATGTCGGAGAGAGGTAGCGAACCCAAACTTTGGGCCTGAAGAACGGATACAGCTTCTTGATCTCGCGTATGCCGTCTGATTTGGTACAGACGGCGGTGCTATCCTGCTCCGACTGTGAGGGCGGGGGCCGTGTCGTGGGAATAGCCGGAGCATTACTTGGGGTACACCCTGTGGTCCGTACTCTGGTCCTTCGACGCGTAGGACGGCATCTGGTAGTGGCATGATAAGCGTCCTTAAATTCCGTGTTACCACTAAGCTGATTTATGGAGCTTGTCTGAAGCACAGGTGGTCCTCAAGGAATTTATTATTTCCAGCTAGAAGCGTAGAGTGAGCAATGAGAAGGACGAGTCGATCAGTCAGTCCACGCACCTCCATGATGGCCTTCATTGCTACCGCTGGTCACGCCGGTGTGCTGTAGTGGGATACTCCAGCTTCTAGAGCCCAGGGTGTCACCGATGTTCGCCGAATCCGCAGGATAACTTGAAAGACAAAGCTGACATCTTGCAATAACTCAGCCAGCGAGCAGTCGGGCAATTTTAGCGACATACCATCTTGAGAGAGACCGGGGGCCACCAACGCAGGGGAAGAAACCACCATGCGATGGTGGTTGAAAGAGAAAAGCGAAGAGGCAAGACACCGTACGCGACACCTGTGAAAAATTATACAATAAGCGACTGTATGGCTATTACTGAACAGCAAGAAGAGAAGTCTCAGACAAATAAAAAGATCGTCAAGCCCAGCAAGCTGGGTCAGGCTCATTAAATCAGGTTTTGTGTTGAACATCATTGGAAAAGGAATATGGAACTGAGTACGTACCAGACACTGCTTGTATGCGTGCTACAAGGACGCTGGTAGTAGCAATTTGTACAGAGCTGGTGTACCTGAGCAGCGATGGCCCTCGAACACGCTATTGCTAGCTAAAAGGCCAAGTGAGCAACAAAAATGACCAGTAAATCGGTCCACGCACCTCCTTCTCTTCATTACTACCGTCCCCGTAACGCTGAGCGTCAGCTGGTCGCATTGACTGTGCTGCACTCGACAGCTTCTAGTGCTAGGATACCACCGATGCTCGGTTGTTGGTTGATTTTTCAGGATAATTCGAAGCTATTATGCAAAAACTCAGCCGGCGAGCAGCCAGGCAAAAGGTAGCAACGCACCCTATACTATTGCGACGCTCGCCATCCATCTCCAGAGCGATACCGGGGGCCGTCGTCGTCGATATCCAGGGCGAGACGCCGTTGAGAATGTGCCATGCGATGATGGTGGGAGAAAGGAGAAAAGCGAAGAAGCACCGCGGGTCGGATTTCCTATTGCGTCACTGATTTCCTTCTTCAACCTCAACGTCCACAACGACGACGAAACCTCCGACTGGACCATCCTCGACGATGCTGCGACGACCACAGCTAATGATTCGGAATTCGCGACCTGGAAAGGCCTACGGCGGACAACGGAGGTAATTATTCGGAATTGCTCCTCTTTGCTTAGCACCATGCCTATCAGCCTAACGCTGGAGAACAACGGCTCCGTCGCAAGAGACCACCTTGCATCAGAGAGGACTTTTCTTGCATACGTACGGACCTCTCTCGTCCTCGCCTCCACTGGCGTCGCCCTCGTCCAGCTATTCTCCCTCTCATCCAGCACGACTTCCAATGTCACCACTTTTTCGCCGACGAGCGGGGCAGCACACCGCTATGCTCGCCCGCTAGGAGCCACAGCTATTATACTGTCCCTTGGGGTACTGGGCGTTGGGATGACGAGGTACTTTTCGATACAGGGAGCCTTGACAAAGGGCGATTATCCGGTAGCGCGGGCGTTCATTGCCATTATCACCGCGTGTTTGGTCGCGCTTATCGCATTGCTGTTTGCATTCGTATTGGCGTCGAAAAGATAGGCCGGTACTGCCCGCCCTTTGGCCAAATATTTCCCCTTCCCGGCTTCTCCTTCCAGTCACTGCCTGCAGGGACCGTTGCATCGACGCCCCTACTCTACATCTCTCCGACACCTTAATTCTCCCGTTTCTTGTCATAATACGACACCCGGCCCCTCTGCTATGTACTCAACTACATACCAATATCTCGTCACCTCTATCTAACCTTTGACATACATGTTCCGTCGCTTTCGCTACTTATTTTGCTCCTACCTCTACCACTTCCTCTCCTCTTTCAGCCACTCTCGAAATATCGTTTTGTGTTGCCAAATATCTACATTATACATAATTATCCACTACTCTTATGCACTGCTCACTCTTCATCTCGAAAGACGGAGCCAGCAAGCTTCAGAGAATACTAAACTGGCTGCGCCCTTTCAGATACATCACTTTGCAGAAACACCCGTTCCTTTCTGGAGCGCACGACAAACAGACTTGAGACCCTGAAGTATGATCCCAGTCCGTCGGAAGACGCATTTGTGGGAGTAAAAAATTCTTTCCTGAAAGAATGATACTTTTTAATAAGGTCATCGTCGCTTTAAAGATTCAAGGATCTCTCTGCCGCCGTCTCCTGCGGAATGGCCAGGCTAACAGTCTACAGATGCTGTTCCTCGGACACCTACGTTAATCTCAAGCACCCGATGCTCAGATTTTGTTCGAGCCGGAGCGCTCGTTGGACGAACTCATTCTTCTCATTGCTCACCTTACTGCTACTTTTTCAGTTGACCTCGGGCTTGAATTTCTTTAACTTTATGAGCCTTCTCTTCTCCTTCGGCAATGATGGTATCACCCACCATATCAATTTCACAGACAAACTCTTCCACCACGTAGCCTGCGCCTTCAAGTTCGTCTGTGCGACCAAGACGCCATTCTGTCTCTTGGATGGACCGCACCGGTTCCTAAACTTCAGCGTCAGGCGCTGTACGAAGAATGAGTACGGAGGGCTTCCGAATTCTTGCTACGATCGACTCACGGATGCTTCCATTCTCTAGGAATTTCGTCCAGGTAACATTGGGGTTTGGGAACATTAATTCGGAAGATGAATGAACGCTAGAGGGTACACTTTCCCCCGGGACTTCCCGCTTGCTGAATGAATGAGACAGCCTTTGTCTTTTCGAATGATCCTCCGAATTTTCCGACAACTCGGTTGAAGAAGGAAATCAATACCGCAATAGGAAATCCGACTCGAAGTGCTTCTTCTTTCGACCACCATCATCGCATGGCACATCCTCAACGGCTTCTTGCCCTGGATATCGATGTTGACGACCCCCCGTATCGCTCTGGAGATGGATGGCAGGCATCGCAATACTAAATAGTATAGGGTACGTTGCTACCTTTTGCCTGACTGTTTGCCGGCTGCTGAGTTATTGCATGATAGCGAGCATCGATAACATCCTAGGCACTAGAAGCTGTCGACAGTGAAACACTTTGCGGGGGCGGTAGTAAGGAAAACAGTTGGAGGTGCATGGACTGATTGAATAGTCATTCTCGTTGCTCACTTAGCTTGCAATAGCACATATTCGAGTACCATTGCTGCTCAGCTCCGTAGTCTGCTGCGGCCGACTTTCTTTTAACACGCATCGTCCATGGCGCGTATACAATTCCCTTCTTCTCTACCAATGATTTCAAACTAAAACCTAATTTAATGGGTCCTGCGCGGCTCGCTGGGCTTGACGACAATCTGAGTTTTTTCTCCTCGCCGTTTGTGACCACTTACCGTATGATCTTCACAGGCAGACCCTAGCGTCTTCGATATGTACCGCCTGTGCGATCAAGGAGGAACCATGGCGCTTCCCTAAATTTCATACTCGGGCGCTGTACGAAGCATGAGCACGGAGGATCTCCGAAGTCTTGCTACGATCGACTCTCATAGACTGTACAGCCCCTTTGACTCAAGCCAAACTATTCTCTACCTCTCAGCAAGACCTTCGCAACAATCACGGAGACCCTAATGTAATCGCTCAGTATCACCCGGCCTTTGGCAGTGAGTCACTAGTAGGCGCTCACCATTAATGGAAATGCATGGGGAAATTCGAAATCAATCAGAATCGAAACCAGTTGGCAACTGACGGGAGAGGAATATCGAACTGGAGGTTATACAATGAAATTAAATTTAAAGAGAAGGAATTCGTGAAACGTTTGATATCGCTGTAAGCTAGTTAAGGAAACTGAATGTATGGTCAAAAGGATAGCCGACAACGACCTGCAGCCATCATGACTCAGGTAACGCTGGAGGTCTGTCCTCGCTATTCTAAGCCGGTAACTCTCTAAGAAAACTTCAAAATCAAATGTAAATCATGAAAGTGAAACAAACGCACCCTATCACGACACCGACATCGACCCGAGTCTTACCATCTGCGCCGTAAGAACTTACCATCGCACTGGGAGAAAACCTGCGTTCCAACGCCCCTTTCGTCTTGACCTTCTCCGGCACGCGGAAAAATCCAGCAGGTACAGGAATAGCGTCAATATCCTTCGGAGAGTAGGTCCGACCAGTGAGATCCGCAAAGCAGCAGATGAATTTGTGTGTTTGGCCCCTGGAGTCGTCGTAGCGGACGATGCTGGCTGGCCTGCTCGTTTCCGATTCGACGACGCGGAGTAGAGACTTGACTGCCTCTGTAGGGCTGTTAGAGATGTCTAGAGCATCGTCTTCGAGCTCGTAGCCGATGAAGACAACGGGGAATCCGCCCATGATTTCAACTTGAACGCGGGAGTCAAGAATAAATGGGTGGCGGTGCGGATCTGCGTCTTATGTCATTTACGAGCGACACCCACGTTTTTATGTCGGAGATTTGGCCACGAAGTACCCTGTGCGACCAAGACATCGTTCTGCTGTCTTGGATGGAGCACGATGCTTCCACAACTTCAGCTTCAGGCGCTGCGCAAGGCACGAGCACGGACCTCCAAAATTTTTGCTTCGATCGACTCACGCCGGATGTTACCATTCTATGAACTTCGTCAAGGTAAAATTAGGAGTAAGTATCAATGTTGACGCGTAACGGCCGGGCCCGGTCTCGCTCTGAAGATGGATGGGCCATGGCGAGCGTCGCAACGGTATAGGGCTTTTGTCCTGGACTTCCCGCTTGCGGAACGAATGGGATAGGCCTTATTTTGTCGAATTATCTTCCAAAACCGACCAAGCCTTGAATATGAGCGGAAGAAGTCCGAGCCGGGAATTACCACAACATCGGGCCGTCTCCTGCCGTCTCCCTGTGCATGATCAGCACGTGACAGACGCGTCATGATGCTCAACGACGACGAGAACTCTTTTTGCGTGCTCTTTCTCCTTCTCCCACTACAAAATGGTTGCACTGTGCAGCATACTTGCCTACGGAACTGATGCTGTCTGTATTTTCTCGTAACAACTTTGTTCTTTCGATGCGTATGATCATGCATATCGCGTCAATCGATTGCCTTTCCTCAAAATAACCACCAGACTTGCGGAACCATCGACTTCTTTAGATAAATTATTCCTCGGTGACGTTTACTTCACCTTTTAGACGTTGCTAACACTACTGTTGTCACTTTCAGGTAAAACGTGGGCGTTCTTCGGACTGCAAGCGTCATCTGATGGCCCTACATATACAGTTTATGTTCCTGGTTCCTATCTACTAGAAGCGATGGGAAATAGTCCAGAAGTGACTTTATGTTTTACCTTCCCCACAACAGCTCGGAACCGAAGAAATTATTGATCCTGCGCACGCCACAAGCAAAGGGATGAAATGAAAAGCAATTGCAGGTTTGAATTTGGGCTTCAATTGGATTTCCGACATTAAGGACCGTGCCTATAGGCTGTGGACTGCGCGCGCATGCTTTGCAATGTACTAGAATTAACGTATGGAGGTCTCGTAAGTGCGCGTACGTTCTAGGCCGGGATTCTTTCGTTAGCACTGATGATCATTACCGCAGGATTTGCCTTCTGTATAAATCTGTGTGGCTAGGTGTTGAGAAGGACAACGCGCTTGACGCACCGTCGTGCTTCTCTGCCTGCATGTAGACGCACGCCACAGGTCCCCCTCGACTATTGAAATCGAAGCTACCACGTGGGGGGCCTTTAAAATAAAACGGTACCGGTTCCATGCGCAGCGCCGGGACCTGTTGACCATCGGCCAGTGAGGGAATTATTCTATGTCTATTCTGACGCCTTCTGCTACTGGGCTTTCACTGCATATTTCATTGCCCGCTCTATACTGTACCTAGGGACTTCGAAATGGATGGGAAACAGGGTCCTCTCGACTGTGTCAGTTATACAGGGCCCACGGTGGACTGATGGCAACGCCGAGCAATCAGAACGCCCTTTCCACCTTTCTCTCTAACCACCACCACCACCGTCAAGCAGCGCTGACGCTCCTTTTCATTCCTTATACCGCACCACCAAATTCCATTCTTTTTTCGTAACTTCTAGCTCACAATTTCCATTCTTATCTCCTTAAACCCTGCATATTTCGTTCTCGGCTCTCGGCCGTAAGCGGAGGTTATTCGGATTGGCAGTGACTGTTGAAATTGCCCAAACCCGGTAAGCGCCCGGTTATCTGAATATGTAATGGATGGTTCGTTTCTGGAACGGTGCTTGTCCGCCCTGATTTTTGTTGGGTTCGTCTCTATCCCCCACGTTCACCAGGGACACGAGGCTGTCTTCACACCCTCCACGAGGCTCGCGCGTTCCTCCTTCACTGGTTGAGCCAAGTCAGCGCGAGACGCGACGAACTGATAATTCTCCCAAAAATACCACAAAAAAACGTTCACGCGAAACCCACGAAACGCTACGCTGTTTGACGTCTTTTTTGTTTCGCATCCATCCCCCTTGTTGATATCTATACTGACTCTCACCTCTTTCCGATGCGATTCATTTCACGACTGTTACGAATACAAACACCACCAGAGCAGCCCGAGACGTCGTCTTCGTCCCCAGGAGCCTCGACGTCCCCTGCTGATACCCGTGGCGACAACGACCACTCAGAAAACACCTCCCCTCACCGGATGGACTCGGAGGGATACCCGGCATGGCTTCCCCAGCGACCTCCACCCCCTGCTCCGGCCTCGACAGTTCGGTCTTCCACGATGGACGTCACCACCGTGCAAGAAGCAGGGCCGAGCTCGCACCCCCCGTCCTCGTACTTTGGTGGAAGGAGGGCCACGCCCCGGTCCGTGAGGATAGTGAGCATGCAGGATTCAGCATACGGTGTGGAAGAGAAGGAGAGACGTGTTCCGACCGATCATACACGAGTAGGCAGTACCCCGCGTGTATGGTCACGGGCTACTGGTACTGCGCTATCACCAACCGTCTTCTCCACCACCGATCTACCAACCCGTGGCCTCCAGCCAAAATTTCGCTCAAGAGGCCTCAATATCGACCTCTTACGCAACCCTTCCCCCTTTGCTCGCGTCTACTTTTATCTCTTCCGTGTATTCATCTTCGCACACCTTTTCCTTCAGACTTTCTTCGATTTCAATGCTGTATTCATAATCATTCAGTAAGTTTTTTTTTTCTCCATTCAATCGTTCTAGCATGGTTGATCGTATTTTTGTAGGGTGGCCAAATACCCTAACCCCGAAGCGCCCGGCGTACCTGGCTCTGGGAAAAACTGGGCCTTCGGCGCAGCCGCCTATATCGCGTGCTGGTTTCTCCAGATCGCCGGTGTCTTCCTTGTATACGAACTTTTGTACTCTTTCGTGCGGCGATGGCGCGTCAAACGCCCTTCTATATATCCCCTATACCTCTCATCCCCAGCCTTCAACTTCGTATCCATCTTATCCTTCCGTAATTTCTGTTTCCTACACTACCTTCGCTATTCCGCCTTCCGAGGAAGCTTCGGCGGCATCCGCGACGGCCTTGCCGAGACGTTCTGGTTCTATGCTCAAAACCTCCCAACCGTTGCCGTTCTCCTACCTCGCGCAGCGATCTCTCTGGCTTTGCTCCTGGAATTTTGGGAGCCGCAAGTCGGGGAGATTGTACTTGCTGATGCAGGCATCAATAACCGGGACGGTACCTTTTTTCGTGGTGATGGAGCGTTAACCCGTTATGCACGCGGAGTGCTAATTGCAAACGCTGCTTGGACGGCGTGGCGAACACTAGTATTGTTCTTCAGCTGGTAGCGCATCTTTCCTTCGTATCTGAGCCGATAACTAATTCATTGCTCATTCTTAGGATCGGTCTGTGGGCAGTCAGTGGTCATGGCTGTGCCGGTTTTTGTGGTCCTCGGGATCGATGGGAAGAAGAGGACGCTGAGAAGACGATCTCGGTTTACAGCGATAACCCCACACTCGCCGATGCGCTACCCTGGAGTTGGCGAGAGTGCACTAAAACGCGTATCCAGGAAGCATATGATTTTTGTCTCACTATAACACGGCCTCCTCGTAAAAAGGACCTGGCAGATACCCCGGAGCCTTTTGAAGGGATGGACCAGATCATGGCTGCGGTTGGTCTGAGCAGTACAGTGCCTCAGTCGCGAAGGGGTGTTCTTACCGATGACTTCTTCAGAGGACCGAAAGGAGAACCGTCGCCGGAGATGGTACCAGAGGCGTCTACTTCCGGAGGTCCGCTGAGGGAACTACCATATCCCTTCACGACGAAGGCCGCTCAGGTATCGTCAGATGACGAGAAAGTGCCATTCCCGCCTTCTCCATCCCTACCAAGCGAAGAGAAGGTGACCACAGAGAAAGAGACGACGAGTGGAACCGGTGATAACGATGATGCGGACGAGGAGGAGGAAGGGGATGGTGAAGAGGACGAAGACGTCGGGCATGCAGAACTGGGCGTCGTCGGAAGTGACAGACGTTCTTCAGGACGCGGGTCAGGGTCCATGTCGAGCTTGGGACATCCAGTTTCGTCGCGGTATCCCTTCCAGTTCCGTAAGCCGACGCGAGGAACGAGTATCTCCTCTGGTTCACATGGTACACCACCCCATTCGACGACCAATTCCAATCCACGATCGATTCATTCGCGCGTCTCGCAGTCGACGGGCAACGTCGAATCATCCTCCTCACATTCTCCTCGATCACATTATAGCACTAGTTCTGATGCTGCCAGCCCTAGGAGCTTGCAGGGCAGTGTGATCCCTCTGCCGCCGAGGCATCCTAATCGGAGTCGCGCCGGCACCGTCCCTTCATCCTCTGGTCCTTCTTCCCAAAGCAGCCCTATCAGTTTCCCTAGGTCAGGACGCCCCAGAGCGAGGACAAGAACGAGTAGTAGTGCTGCCCCATCGTTCGGGGAACCTCAACCTGTGATGTCGAGTTCAGATTTGGAAGGGGATGATGAGCCGATTGAGGAAGGCGATACACTAGATCAACCTGAAGCGGCAGAGAGCGAGGATGTTGTTGGCCTATTGACGCTCGAGCCATCCGGGTCAAGTCCCCGCCTACCATTCATACCTCTTCGCGCTCGCTCAAGCACACCATCCCACCGCAACAGCTCCCGATCCGGCTCCGTCTCCCGATCCAACTCCCAGAGCGGCTCCTCCTCGCGTTCCCGCGCCGGCTCCCTATCCGCAATTCGCTCCCGCACCCAATCACTAATCCACAACATCAGCGCAACGAGTCTAGAGCTCGTCCAAGGTGCCATCCGCTCTCGCGCGGACTCGTCCATGGCCCGTCTGGAGGAAGACCCCGGTTCGGCGACGCATTCCCGTTCGGGGAGCTCGACGGACCCGAGTGGGAGCGGCGGTGAGAATTGGACGTTTGGGCATCCGATGGCGTGGCAGAGGCAGGAGATGAGAGAGCGGAGGGCGCAACAGCAGCAGGAGGAAGAGGCGGAAGAGTTTGAGGAAGGGATGTCACGCGAGTACATTCGTGGGCAACAGCCGTCGCCTGTTATTGAGAGAGATTCGGAGAGCGAGTCGTCGCATGAAGATCCTCATCCGAATGTGCCTATCGTGATGCACGAGTCGCGGTCGGAGCTGTCCGTTGGTAGGACGTCGACGGAGCAGCCGTACATCAGCGCGACTTCTTCATCGCCGCCATCCGTTTTCACGCCTAGGCCGCGGGAAAGCGAGGGTATGTCAGTGACCAGCAGTCATCCAGACATCAGCACGGCTGCTGCGTCGTTCGTCACCGCGCCTGCGACGATCGAGGGCTCGACGACCGAAGAGAGTGTTAGGACAGTTTCTACCATCGGCGCTATCCATCATATGGTTGACCGCCCTCATCCGAGCGGGATGGGAGGGTACGGTCCTTTGTAGAATAGATTTCATTTTCTCATGGATCCGGTTGACTTATTTTGCCTTTATTGTTGTGCATTTCAAGTGTTTATTCCTAACATTGACGACCCTCTAATACTATACATAGTTGACTTAACGCATTCACCATTATCTCTCCCTACCCCCATCTACCATCTACCCCGTGGAATATCTTGACTATCTTTAGCTATAGTACTCCTATACGCTTCGGTGGAACAACATAGTACTAATCATCATGGAATAAAAACTTTACCGCGATGCCGTTGCCTCTCTAGGCAGAGATGAGCTTCAGAGAGAAAGACGATTAAAACTCGCTAGTAAGTTCCCTTCATACTCCAAGATCAAGAAAGCGGAAGGTAAGGTATATGTAGATCCAAAGGAGAAGAGCGGTGACTTCAAGCGCGACAGACGCCGGACTTGGGTGGAATACTCCGGCACCGAACTCACCGTTCGCGCCACCTATTCGTTTCGAAATACTAGCAATTTACCAAGCTTGGCCGCAATGTTCGTTATGCGCATGAAAGTTTTAACCCCGGGCGTCCGCCTCTGTTTGATGCATATGATGGGACCTTGTTCTCTTGACAGTACGTAAAGAAGTTTTTTTCTTCTGACTTGTCCTCGAACGCGTGGTACTTATCTGATGCACAGTGTCTTGTCAAAGAAACCCTCGTGTCGTCCACGGCATCTCTGCCAATTACTCTCCAAGGCGACATGATAATCTTTTTTTTTCTTCTGTGTCAAGCGGGCATTGAGTACCAGGTTTAAGTTTCGAGGCTCGAACGAACATCTGTAGCTTCCTGAGGTCATTAGATGGAGATGGCGACGTTATTTGTTTGAATGCGAGCTAATCAATGTACGGAATAATTTGTATCTAGCGGGATATAGATAGGTAATGTAGGTGTGAGATGCGAGCATTAAGTATTGGAGTGGTATGCAATTGACGCGTAGATTATTTAGTTGACCTGGGAGTGAACATCGTACATCCACTGGACGACGGTGGGAGTCAGGGTGCTGGCGAACTCGGAGGGGTTGGCACCCCAGAAAAAGTCGTAGTAAGGGTCATTGTGGTTACCACCCGGTTGGTAGCAGTACGTAACGCGATCCTTGGGCCACGCCTTGAAGTGCTTCTCATACAAGGTGACGATGGAGTCCCTCAACGGCTCGAATTCACCGACGGTGATGAGGAGCTTGTTGATCAAGTTCTCTGCGCCATCGAACCAGCCCTGGGGAGCATGCGATGCCTCCATATACGGGATCTGGGACTGTGGAACGGCCTTGAGGACAGGTGCACCCCATTCCCGGAGGGTGTCGGCGCTGGTGATGTCGGTGTGGTTGTTTTCTTCGAACGAGTTGGGGACGTCGGTACCGCCAACGGAGATCCAGGGGGAGAGGAGGTAGCCGCCGCCGAGCTTGGTGCCGGGGGGTAGGACGAGGGGCTCGACGCCGGGGATGGGGTGGAGCATGTGCGAGAGCAGCATGAGGATTAAGTTGGAACCGGCAGATTCACCGACCATAGTGATGCCCTCAGGAGGAACGCCGCTGGCAATGAGATGGTTGAGCATGACGACGAGTTGACGTAAAGGCAAGGGGTAGTCGCCCTCAGGGTGAAGAGCTACGGCGACAATCGTCACTTAAAGAATAGACTAGAAAATAGAAATCCGTACCGTATGACAAGGCACACAAACCGACGTCGAGACCCCTGTTCTTCAGCTGGCCTTGCATCCATCGCCAGAAAGGATAACCTTCGGCGGGAGCATGGACGAGGAAGGCTCCACCTAGAACAAAGGGTTAAATGGGGGGCATATATTTGAATCTTCAAAAACATACCGTGAAGGAAAATGTTGACGCGTTTAGGGTTCTTGGGACCAACCCACATGATCTTAGCACCGAGGTCGAGCTCTTCAATGTTCATGGGAACGCCAATCTTCTTGGTGTAGCCAACATAGACGTCGTACGAGTTACCGAAAATGTACTGGAGCTGAGCGATGTTCAAGTGGGTAAGGTAGTGCACGCTGTAGTGGCTGACGACGCGTCTCCAGGTCTTGTCCCTGGTAGCTCTTTCCCATGGTGAGACCAAGAGCCTGTAGAGAACCTTGAAGGCTAAACAAACATATATTATTCCAATGCCGAACGAAGAAGAAAAAAGAAACAACGTACGCAGAGTCGCAAAGACTAGGTAGATACCTGCGATTTCCAGGGGGGTAATCTTAACGACGCGAGTATGCTTGACCATGGTTAATCAAAGGAGGACCCAATGATCTTGTCTAGCCAGCAGACTTTGTATTCTTTATAACTGGCCTAGACGAACCCGAGTCGCATCCGATATCGATAGAAAATCATGCCGCAAGTCTATACGCTAAGGGTAAGCGTCAACCGTGGTCCCTAGCAATATCTTGCGCCTTGCGTAGGATTGCCGCATGATGAAACGAGAAACAAGAAAGGGCGGAATTACCCGAGAAGAAAGTTCGAGGGAAATCCGGGCCGGCTCTCCCGACCAATGGTGTTCAACCTCACCGATGACCAATGGCCACCGGGCTACCAAACCGCATATCTGCAGCGGAGACGATGCCAGTGCGCCCCATTACTTACGAGTATGACAAGCTCGACCCTGTCCGACTCCGGAGACGCGAAACTCGGTGTCGTTTGTACGACACCGTCGCAATCACGGGCATCCAGTGATGCTGTATTCTAATTTCTCTGCATGACGAGAACGCAACGATGCCGACAAGTTAGTGGGGAGATTGTCGTGTGAGGCCGTTTCTTGCTCGCTGATCCTCCAAGATGATTATCATATGTTAAAAGTAGATTTTTAATATGCTCTATTTCACTGACATGACATGCAACGTTTCTAGGTTCAATTTGTCTTTCTATCCGACCGTTTTCATGTGATTGAGGCTGCACCAAGGGACTTGGAGGAGTTCGACTCTCCCTTTGAACGAGAGGCCTTGTCTGAATTCTCCTGTCACCCAAAAAATGTTTATTCCCATCATCTCGATAAAATGTGTGCTTCACGTTCAATTTTCGGTTATTATATCATAATTAATAGTACAGATAATGCAGGTCTATCAATGTTACATAAATCGTAAATCTACTCGGCCGTGATAGTCTGGCCGCCATCAATAAGAATACTGGCACCAATCATGAAGCTGTTCCTGGGGCTACTCAAGATCGCAACCATATCGCCAATCTCCCTCGGCTCCCCAAATCTGTGAAGCGCGTTGTTATCGAGGATCCTCTGCGCCGTCTCCGGAGTCGCACCAGGGAATGCAGCCAATCCCGGCGTAAAGATATAACCAGGGAGGATCGCGTTGACGCGGATACCGTTCTTTCCGTGGTCCTGGGCTGTTCCAACGCGGTGAATCAATGGATGGTATCCAAACCAAATGGTTCACTTACCAGCAGCCTTGGTGAGACCGTTCGTGGCGAATTTGGTATGCGTGTAGGCACCACCTTCGGGGACAGCGATAACGGCTGCGGCGGAGGATAGGACGACGATGCTGCCCCGTTCTGCTGGACGCGCCTCCGAAGTCAATGGTGTCACGAGGCGCTCCTGCTTTTCCATGGTCTTGATCTGCTCCTTGACGAGGAAGAAGACACCGTTGATGTTGGTCTGTTGGATTGCCAACCATTCCTCCGTCGGAGTCTCAGCGAACGGCTTCCTCTCTCTACCGAATGACTGTGTGCAAAACATTAATGACGCGTTCTTGGAATAATCGAGGACAGAAACTTACCCCTGCAATGTTCGCGCAGTAATCCACACGACCAAATTTCTCGACTGACTTGGCCATGAGGTTCTTTACGGAGTCTTCATCGCCCATGTCGACCTGGATGACGAAGGCTTCGAACTGAGAGTTGGACGCGATAGCCTTGGCTTCCTCAGCGACCTCAGCAGCAGCCTTGTCCCTGATGTCGGCGAAGACCAGGCCACGGACACCAGCCTCTGCGAAAGCCAAAGCCGTGGCACGACCCATGCCGGAGCCTAGGTCCCCCATCAGCTAAAGATGCAAAAAAAATAACACACAGGACCCACCGGCACCGACAACGAGAGCAACACCATTCAAGTACAAGTCGAGACCCATTTCGTTCGTTTGTAGGTAGAGAGAGAGGAAACGGTCGCTTTAATTCATTCGGGTAAGGATTTACCTCTTTTAAATAATTCACGTGTCGCGGTTAATACCTTGCGTGCCTCTTGCCCTAGGTACTTAGCCGCAATCCAATTTTTTGATCCCATCAATGCGCATTTTACTCTGATACGGCCGTATTGGATCGGCGACTGACGCCAGGAAAGATCTGCAGCCAACACTGGGACCCTTTCTACGAGTCGGACTCTTTTCCAAAGCAGAAAGACATCTAGTACCCATCCGCTCTTCGTGAGGATCTGGAAACGCCGAAATCTAAGAAAAGCCTAAGCGTGTGTTACGCCGCAATGGATGTCGAACGGCGGGTTGGCTATGCGCTTGACCGCAAAATCAAGCATATACCTCGGGCCGCTCCTCAGGCATATGATTCTTCGATGCCTCTGCTAGTTTGTTTCATATTGAAGCCGAATCACTAGGGTGCGACGGTCTAATGCTCCGAGTCGGAACTTGGGGAAGTGCCTCTGCTATACTCAAGCTAGCTGCTTTCAGAACCCAACATTACTGCAGGATCTTGCACGCTCTACATAAAAGGCATAAATTTCCTTTATAACACCATAAAAAACCCAAGGCTTGTACAAGCCGATTTCAGCGGAGCAATGCCGATCAGAGAATCGACGACAAGCCGAGACTTCTATTTGCGGAGCGTTAACCTGGACCTTCGTGTGTCTCAAACAGCTTCCACCGAACACCCATGCTATCTATGTGTATATCGATAGCTCGCTTCATATACAGGATTGTAACAAGACTAGCTTCGACCGGCTCTAGCAATAATCGCACAGTGCTACCACAAGAGCTTATCGATTACACCCTAGACTTTCTTCACGACGACGTTCCAACACTGCGAAAATCCATCCTCGTCGCTCGTTCCTTCGTTCCCTCTAGTCGCTTTCATATCTACTCCCAAATATCTTTGACGAATTCGAATTCGAATTCAGCCTCCCGGCTTGTTCAAAGCTTTCGACAGGAGCACGTAGGCAGAGTGTATACTTGCCGTAAACTTCATCGTCTTCTGACAGAATTCCCTGATATCCCATCCCTTGTAACAACATTTGGTATCTTCGGTTCTGGATCATGCGACCTATGCGATGATCCAATAATTCTGTCGATCATCCCGAACCTTTGTTTCCTGAAACGTATTGCTCTTGTACAACTCGATAGGTCAACTGCTTGGAGGTCACTGAACGACGATTTCAAGTCGTGCTTCCTCCAAGTCCTACGTTTACCCGGACTCACTACATTACACATCAACAATATTTACATGTCAGAGGCCAGCGAATTCATGGTCCTATTCGACTCGGTCGCACTTTCTGTGAAAAATCTTGTTCTAAATCAGGCTTATACGCAACCTATTTCATCGAACTACTCCCTTCCACCCTTTCAACGTGAAGTGCCAATCTTGGAATCCCTCGAGATTTGTAATTTCACAAGTGACAACGGCTTCGGATTAATGATGTTGAAGTCTCCCCCACTTTTCTTCAATCTCCATCACCTTCGGCGACTGGTTGTTCAGGACCGAACTTGTTCTGCGAATGGTATGATGCAGGCACTCCTCGATGTCACAGTGCATACCCTCGAGCATCTTTTGATCCAGCTAGACAAATGTCCTGGTAAAAATTTCAAACTATATCTATGTGCTTTGTCGCTGACTCATCCAGAAGCGTCGGATCTACCACTTAATCTTTGTCGTCATGAACGTCTAGCGTCCATCCACGTGGTAGTAATAATTTGGGATTCTAAAATCCTAAACCTCAAATCGCTAACATATCCTCCGACCATGCGAAATCTGACAGTGGATGCCATATTTAGCGCGTTTAGGCACCTCGCGGGGCGAATGGGGGTTCCAGACTGTCGAACGCTGGATGCTTGCATCGACCAGCTTCACTTACCTTCCTTGCAGAGTGTCAGAGTGAGGGTCCACAATGGGCGCCACCACGAATGCCAGAACTGGTACTGTGGTGGACTTCCCGCTGGGCTCTATGAACCGGGGTGGAAGCTAGAGATAGAGCGTGGTATGCCATTGCTCAGGAAGAGAAATCTTCTTCAAGTAATAATCGCACGAAGTAGGTTGAGTATTCGACTCTCTTATCGTTACCTGACGCCTAGTATCTTTGTAGAGCGTATGGTCACTTGGACTGGCCAATGGAAATCCTAATTGTTCTTGTACACTGCGCTACAGTATACGGCAATCACCATGTCACTATGGGTAACACTTGTACTGCAATTTAAATAGCCATCCGTGATCGATGTACTTGGGAGGCTCGAGAACCCGTAGCGACTCTATTCGTGCCCTACCTCAAGTATTATTGATGTTTTACGGTTCTGCGAATTCTTATTCCAGAAAAATTCCAGGTTATTTTTCAGCGTGTGACACTTGCATAAGTTTTTTTTTGCTGTCCAGCCGAAAGCTCTCAGAGCTCGCATGGACTTGGGGTTTTCCCTTCTTTTTCTCGTTGCTGTGGAAAGGTGGCCAGACGGTCTAGATCGCTGCGGCGGGCCGCTCGCGGCCTTTCGGAGATAAAAAATTTCTCTGTCGGACATACCCGGCGTATCCTCTCTCTTTTTCCTTCACCGCCTTTGCCTTTCGAACGCTGTGCTCAGCAACCTGTTCGTCACGGCCAATGCTTTTTTAGAAACGTTGCTCGAGACTCCCGAAGGTTGGGCGGTCGATCGATGGTATGTATCCAAGTTCATTTGCGGTTTCCAATGATTCCAAAACAAAATCTGATTTAATGAGCCTGACCTGGCTTGCTGGGCTTGACGATATCTTTCTATTTTTCTGAGACTCTCTCTTCTCTGTCTAGTGGCTATGTCGCTCACCGTCTCATTTTCGTAGATGCTACATACCGTTGGCTTCGCCCTATTCGCTACCTAAAATCACAAGTTTCGACTATCATGGTGCGCGCAGTGACTCTTCCCCTCTATTACGCCTTCCCCCCATTCAATGATTCCAAAAAAAACTGATTTTAATGAGTACGACCTGGTTCGCTGGGTTTGACGATATTTTCGTATACAATTCTGAGACTCTTATTCCTTTCCACCTTCTAGAATGCGATGATCATTGCTTACGGTTTGACTTTTTTCAGGCGGTCGAGTCACCGATGTCTATTGCTGCGTACACTTTCCGTGCGCTTCGCAATCGAGGAGATAATCCTGTGCGTATTGAACGATTCGAGACGAAAATTCTGCATATTTCGACGTGTATGGATCTTGAGTCCTATACCGAGAACGCCTTATATTCTTATGAAACTCCATCCCCTTTTACCTTCGTCTGTTTTCGGGACATTTGTTCATAGCATGCTTCAGACTATACCATTTAGAGGACGGCATCTGTCCTTCTTTCATCCTGACGAACCGTGCTCTTTCAATGGACCACAAAATTCTGATACCTCGCTAGTATGCATGACGGCAACTTTTCGTTACTGAAACTTTCGTCTTAGATTTTTGCTGCTGAATTTCTTTGGAAGAATGCTGCTGACGATGCTCTTCAGGAAGGAACCTAATGTCTATCAACAGGCTGAGCGTATGCTCAGCCACATCGGTGGCGCGCGCGCGATCTGAAACGACGGCGGGAACAGTTCCTCCCGGCCGCGTTCAACTCCTGGATCGCGGCTGAAGCAAAACATATCCGCAGGTGAATACAGTCGATCCTAAACTTTGTCATTACGTCACTTATAGCCTTCCCGATCCAGTACAGCCTCCCATTCACCGCTCACCACCCAGAGTGGTATGACCGCGTCAGCTAGTCGCGAAACCGCTATAAAAGCCGCCATCTACGTACCTTCAAATCTCATCACCTTCCAACTTCTACTTGCAGCTTTGATCTTCTTCGTCTTCTTGAAAACCGATCATTTTCATCTCTTACATTTTTTCAATGTCTTCTTCAATCCTCTTCTTCATCTCCGCTCTCTTTTTCGCCGCCGCTACCGCGTCGCCCTTGGCCGCCCGGGGTGTCACCCCAGGCTGTCATCCCAACTTTGAGGGTGCTGCTCTCACTGTAACCACCCCGAGTGGCGCAAACTCGTGGTCAGCCAAGCCCGTCGCCGGCGCGCCCGTCATTTCTGGATCTTCGCCTTCGAAGTTCTTCTTCCAGCAGAACGGGAACCCCGTTGTCAGCTATACTGTCAAGTACGCGCCTTTACCTTTATTCTGGAGTCTTCTCAACGAGCTTTTCACAGGACCGTGGAAAACAACAACTTCGCCGTCGCACTCAACGGTGGAGCTCTGTCCATGGCCAATGTTGACCCGTCAGGTAGCGATGTGTACGTTCTTATCTGGTCTTTGACATATTTCCATAACTGACTCCATATACAGGAACCAGAAGTGGATGGTTGACTGCTCGACATGTTCTACGGGCATTTCCGGCAAGAAAGGCGTCGTCGCCTCGGGATGCAGCATCACTTCCAACACTAACGGGTTGTGTGTCATGAACAAACCCGGTGCTCAGTTGACGTTGGCTAGTTGCAACGACTCTTCGGACCAGAAGTTTGACTTCTCGGTTTGAAGAATGACCGAAGAGGAGAGTGGGGTGTAAGATTTGTTTTTTAGTGTGGTTCCTTTTTTTATTTTATTTCTCTTCAAGTATCTACATGACATTCGTTTCATGGACTTATAGTAGTGGTATGCATGCATAGCCGATGGGAATTTGATTTGATTGTTAACAATTATCTCTGCGGCGAGCTTAATTCCGAAAACGGACAGGGGCGCCAAATCGGGGCATAAGATCGCATTGTTTGGTAGGTCCGGAGTTCTTCGGTGGGAATTTCGCTTTCTACGACGACGACCACTACTACTTGGATTGACACCTTTTTTCTGGTGGGATTTAGTTCGGTACACGCATCGCATTTTCCGACGTCCGGATGTCACGCTTGGGCCGGCTCCCATTGAACATACTCGCTCTGGCCTGCGCCTCTCTGAACTGTATGTTTTACCCCCGGCCCTCGAAGTTCAAATTGTTGACCTCACGCAGCTTGATGAGTGGCTCTCATAGAAGTACTATGCGATTTTTGCTCATGTTAAGTTCGAGACGGCTGGGAGAATAGCAGCCGGTGCGTCCAAACGTCACAGCGCAGGGGGGGGTCCGAGAATCTAATCAACTCGACGGTGCCCCTAGAGGTAATCTTTCCGAAAATATCGAATTCCAGTGAAAAACGGTTGTGCTACCTGAAGACATCTCCGCGGGAGTCTGACCTTCCCGCTGGGCATATTCAAAAACGGATGTCCGACTTTTTCTTTCTTTAGTCATGACGGCGGCCGTCGTTCATTATCGTCGCTTGGGTTATTGAAGTGTTTCAAAAATAAACTCATCGACGCATAGTAACGTAAGCTTTCCAACCGTCTTTGGAGGTTGACCCCGATCTGAAGCCTTTGTATAGTATTTACTCATTACAGCGGTATAAGAGCGGTATATATATTCACCATGAGCGTTATCAACACTGCCAATGATTGTTTCCACAACACGGATGCACAATACAAAACCCTCGTCGCCGCTGCGATTCGGATTCTACAGTCGGGTGCAATCCTCCCCGAATGTAAGGGAGCTTCAGGTATATAACCAACATTTGTGGCGCCATCCCTCCTTAACCCATGCCCAATCATGAATGTAACCGAATTCATCGTTGACACATATAGCACCGGAACTCAGCTCGTCTCTACTGCGAAGCGGTACCGCCCGTCTGCCGCCACCAAGGAGGGTTACATCCTAATATTCGCGCACGGGACTGGATTCCGTATGTTTGTCTTCTCCCTCACTTTTCCATACTGATCAGACAACAGATAAAGAGCACTGGGAGCCAATTATCGAACGCCTATACGCCCACGGTGGGCCCGTCATCGAAGCCTGGGCACTCGACTCGCAGACGCATGGCGCAGCAGCTACACTTAACAGAGACGCCATCGATGAACCAGGGTACACCTACAGTGAGTTTGAACTGTTGGACCTGGAGTGGTAGCTGACAATGGTAGGTTCGTATCATTTCGCTGAGGCCTGCGCGAACCTGTGCAAGACCCATCTGAACGGAACGCGTCACCCAATCGTGCTGCTTGGCCATTCGGCAGGAGCTGCATCTGCGTGAGCGTCCCAGCTCAAGATCTTCTTCTAGACTGACGCCTACTTCACAGTGCGTTAGTACCATCTTTCTACGGACAATCCAGTAACCCACCTTTTTCCGCTTTGATACTTATTGAACCTGCCATCTGGCCGGGATCCATGATCGGCGTTGCAGACTCGCCTGCTTTCAAGCTCGCCTGCGTCGCTATCCCACGCCGGAGGACGACTTGGGAGAGCAGGGATGCTGTTCGTAAAGATCTAGGGAAGCGCGCACCGTGGGGAACCTGGGATAAGCGCATTTTGGATATATATGTTGTGGGTAAAATCTGCTGTCGCTTGACGTCAACTTATCCAACTAGGAGCATGGTTTCGAGGAGGACCAGGAAGGAGTGTCCCTCAGGTGTCGTCCTGAGCACGAGACTCAGCCATTCATCAACCAGATAAATGCAGTGTACCCGGTCGCAGAGCTTGACAAGACGAGGAAGAAGGTGCCGGTGCATCTGGTCTACGGGGAGAGGAATGATTTATTGTGTGTCTCACATTTGTATTTACTGTATGGACTCTGATCATGCCGTTAGCACCCGGGAAAAGCAAGAATCCCTCCTTAGAGGACGCAGATTTGCCTCCGTTACCAGAATACCGGGAGCCGGACACTTGGTATGTATACGCCACTGGTCTCACTTTACAAAGAGGCTGATGGGAGCAGGTCGTTCAAGAAGCGCCTGACGCTGTCGGTGACGTGTTGTTAAGTATATTGGGAGGATTGGAGAACCAAAGGTATGTCGAGCGGGAGTACGTCTTGTAGAAGCGCTTTAACGTCGGGACAAGTTGGAGACATCAATAGAAAGAATAGATATTGTTATCTTATTTTCAGTGTTATGTTAAGTACCTGCTCGATAACATGTCACACCTATCGCGAAAGTTTAAAGCAGTTTGTCCTCAAGTCAATTTCTTCAGTCTAGATGCTCTGGAAGTAGTTGATTATAAGTTGAATGCTGCTGGCGTTCGAAGTTCACCCGCCGGTACGATGGGGGCAAAAAGGTACAGGGATTCGGTCCTCGGAAACTGGTACCCGTAACCCCACCTCCATCCCCCACAAAAATTCGTAAGGCACTACCAGGGCTCGAACCTGGGTTATGGGAACACCCCAAACATCAGAATCCCATGTGCTGCCACTACACCATAGCGCCACGACCAATTCGCCTCGAATTAGAGATCTCCGATTAGAACGCAAGGGCTATCTACAGGACTCGACGCAGTCTTTGTCCAGACATCGAGAACTTACGAGGATAAATGGGTCGTTTGATTGTTATAGCACGAGGACTACCTATATAACACCACAAGGAATTAGCTACGATCCTCTAACAAATTCGACATGTCCAGGACACGAAGAGGGAATTAAAAGGTAGAGGGAACAAGGATGTAGCAAGGGAAAGATAGCTACAACAAGTGGCAGGTAGGAAAATGTCAACGGAAACCAATACAACAAAATTTGCCAGTAAGAGTAGAACCATGTCTCTCAAGGAGCGAGAGTAGCTATTGACAATGGGTGGATACGATATCTGCCAAAGACACGAACATTAATATCGGCATCAGTATCATTTGTCGGTTCTGAAGGTCCTGTGACGATCCATTTCTTTGGCTCAGATGCCGGGGGGAACTTGTCAAACTCGGGGCCGAAACAAAGGGGAAGGATTGAAAGAGGGGGTGGTTGAAGATTCATATAAAGACGAACTTGAAGGCGTTGCGGTCCGTCGTAAGGTCGGAAGGGATCGCGGAATTTTGGCTGGGTGCACGGGTGAGGGTGAATGACTCAGATGGCGCGGGGGAAGAGTATGATTATGAGCGGCGTCTGGCTACGCTTTGGGGGCATGGAGGAATATACGGCTCAGAGCCGCGGCGGAGGCATCGAGAACCCTGACAGCGTTTTGGTGGGAGTCGTAAAGGAATGAAGGGAGGAGCAACTGAGCTCGGGAGAGATGGACGGGGAAGAACGAGGCTAGCAAGAGACGGAAGGGGCTCCGAGGAGCTGCAGGATTCATCAGGGTACCGCACTGACGTGGTTAAGCGATTGAGGATCGGTGGCAAGGGCGGGCGTAAAAAAGGCTTGGGAGACAGGTAGTACCTTGACAAAAAAGAGTGCGACGTGGCCGGGTCATCAGGCCTTGGCTCCGGTGCCGTTTCAATGGAGGGGCTAGGAGAGGCGGGCGGAGAGAATTGTGGAAGGGTTGGCGATGGTGGAGATAGGGACATCAAGTTGACTGGCTGGATTTTATCCTTAGATCTTGACCGTTTCTTTTCAGTCGAGCTCTGCCCATGTTTCCTAATTTTATGCCTGGTCATACTGGCCGGGTCCCCGGTTTGATATGCTGGTTCGCATTCGTGGCAGACGAGATTCTGTACACGGAGGCTAAGATATAGGACTGGCGTCAGCGTGATGGTCAATTAGATGATGGAAAAGACTCGCTGGACGACATTGTCGTGGACTATCAGGTTGCTCCGTTGTAGAGTCTTGAAACTGCAGCCGCTCTGGAGACAGTGATACATTCTAGGTGATCAGGTCCTCAGATGTGAATGTCAGATGCTGAGGAATAAGCAACTTACTCTTTGTCGCGCGCCGCACCAGTCAAATGAGTCTTGCTATGTCGAAGCAAGTTCCCTTTTGAGATAAACGTCTTCTTGCACGTTTCGCAAAGAAAGTTTCGAGGTTTGGTTGATAGGCGCTGTGAAGAGATGAAAATGTGAGTCAGCAAACATGAACACTGACATGGTAGAGAGTAATCCACTCACTGCCATGTTTTTGTCGGGAAGGGAAGAAAAGTAAGCGCCAGTGATATAAAAGAGAGGGGTATGCTGGAAGATACAAGCTTTACCAGCAAGCAACAACTTTATAAAGCAGACGAGTCCTTGAATTGGCCTTCGTGAATCACGAATGTCTTCCAAATTCGTGAAATCCGTCAAATCTCCGAAGGGGAAGACCTTTTGTTAAGTTGTAAATTCATATTGGCAACGAGGCGCTGTACCGTTATGAACATAGTATTTGCTGGATAAAACAAGAGGAACAAAGCAAGAGGGACATATGGCTTTATATAAAGCGGACATCCCATCAGTCGAATTCCTTCTCGAGAGTAAGATCAGGAAGTGAACAAAGGATAACGTAAGCAACGTTCGAGCACGAGGCAGTCCGTCAGACAACTCGACTCTTTCAGGCCTATCCTTCGTGATCAGAAGGGCGATTCTTTTGACTTAAAGACTGCTGCCAATATGTGAAGACAGTCCCGTCGTCTGGATTCAGACGACTCAGACCCCATCGAGTAACTACTTAGTAGATAGATTCGAGTCATCGAGATATTGACAAAGGTTCGAAGTAGTAGAAAAATCAACTCAGCTGAAGCATCGTGTACGGCGAATGTAGAGGACAAAGGAGTCTGGGTGCGGATTTGGAAAGGAAGTGGCACAGGAATGCGAAGACAAAGGACCAAGGTAGACAAGACATCGCTGTAATACTTGTTAGATGGCTGGACTTCCGAAGAACCTAGGAAGTATGTGGACAACAGTGACGGATCAATCGATCGCAGGGTTGCGCTGCAGCACCGGATTGTTCCGTGGCCGGTCGGAGCTTTCGGCCGCATATCCGAATCGACTTGACCAGCGACTGTGATGATCCTTCGTGCTACCTCCGTTTGATTCTCTCTTCTCCCTTCAGTAACGCGTATTCAAGGAATCTATCTCGCGAAAACAGACGTAAGCTTAAGGTCTTACTTGCTGTGTCCGTCGTTTAACTGTCGTTTTGTGCCAGTCCATCACAGTCGACATCGTAGCACGGTTTCTTCGCTTACTGGAGATATGGATGATCAAAATAATTTATGGATGGGGCAATGTTTGTCTCGTTATTACGCTCCTGGTATCTCTACTACGCTGACAGTGCTGTTCTGATTTAGCGAATGAAAATGTCCAGACTCTCCCAATGCGCTAGAGATATCATCAATATCTGTCGCCTTCGAATCAGATGGACTCAACAGAAAACATGGAACTCCTTGTTGCAGCAGCTTCTTTTCCCGCACTAACTTAGCTCATCCAAAAGAGGAAACCTTTGTCTGTGCTATGAAATCAAGAGACCGAAATGGTCCAGTTTCTTCTATCGACGCCACAGATCATATTTTCAGCTTGATCGATTTTGATACTCAGAAACAACCTCGGAAATTCCCGTCAGGAATTTGTGATTCCGCCATCACGAACATTGGTCCTTCCTTTGTAGTCTGTTTTCGGGAGGATGATCATAGGCGTCCAATTTTCCCACTGCGCGGACCTTGCTCTAGCTTTTATCTGCGTTTCTTGAACGGGCCGCGACCATTCATGTCAAACTCGTGTTTTTCTCTGGTGCCTTATTGTTCAGTCCATCTCAACTACGGGACTTGCCACGCACCCCATTGTTCAACCGTTTGTTTGAAATTTTATTTTCGAGAGCCTTCGAGCAGCGCACGGAACAGCTTCCTTTGGGACACTACCTCCGTATGTTCATCTTTCCGAATCATTTCCAAGCGGCTGATACTTACCTCTCCAGTCCTGCTTGCACCGTGTGTATATGAATGGTACCAACGGGCGCTCCGTAGAATGACAAAGAATTCTTGTCGGGACCAAGAAGCTATGGCAATGTGCGAGTCTCTTTTCCTTCTATAGGGAATCTCTTCTGGTTCGCCTACTTCGACCGTCTGGATGGGATTGTAATCATACTGTTTGTGCGTTCTCGCGCTCGCACTCTTCTTTCTCTGGTCTGACGCTGATACAGGTCTCCCGGAAGCAAGGTCAGCGTACAAGGACACATGGCTTCGTGAATTGCAGAGGTGTTTTGCACGCATTTTGTTTTCATGACACGCCGTCCCGTTTCATGACGACTGCATACGTTTATGTGTCTGTATGGGTCCAAAAGCTTCCGCGGAAGCAACCCTGATCGACAATTAATACCCGACTGCTATCTGTCACGGTGCAAGCAAGGGGGTTATAGTTTATTAGGACTTTGTTCAATCCTATGAGAATAAGTTATTCATTAGTCGCAGCCCTACGGTAGCGAAGGTCACGAACTTCTCTGCGTTTGTTGGCTGAAGTCTTCGCCGACAGAAGTAGGCCATAGCAGCGTCATTGATTGCTCCCTCGTATGCTGCCCACGTAATTGCACGTACGCCCAACTCTCCCGCAAGCGTATTCAGACAGATATCCGAGATGTTCGGGGACATTAGAAGCAGAGGCGGCAACCCGAAAGTACTAGGCTCGCCTTGAGCATAATTTTTCATGGTTCAAACGGCATAAAAGCTGGACCAAGAGAATGAAAAAACACGTCGGTTGAATGTAATTTACACCAAAAAATCCGTTGTTCGTTACCAAGCGCACACACCCATGCGTCAAGGGTAGACGACTTTGCCCACGAAGGGTGTCTCATCGTAAACCACCAGCTCCATTGTGACAGCTAGCTAACCGACGGTCAACGTCAGCGCATCACGGCCATGCACTAGAGCTGATGCCTCCCTCAAAGGAGGGAACCCGCCGTGTTCCAAAGGCGAACGAAGTACACTGTGAGGCACGCTTGGAGGTCCGAACACATACTTGTGTTAGAAAGATACGACCTGGCTGTAGCGGTTTTGATTTTTGTTCGACTGGCTGGGGTGATCTGAGACAAGGCAAGATCGGGTAATTTCGTTGACAGTCTGCGATAAAATTTACCGGCGATAGAGGATGGCGCAGAAATACTGAAGAGACATTTCTTACTTTACGTTGATTGGAAAAATAGGGTGACGTTTCTCTGGGATAAACACTCAAGACTCCAGATCGGAAAAATCAGGAAAAGGCCCGAGGGCGGAAATCTCTAAACTCTTTACAAAATAACAGTGAGTTTTCACTACTATTTTCCTAAGGTTCTTCAATACCCGGACTATTTCCTAACCAGTTTCGCAGTGATTTAGGAGGATGGTCATTGGTGGCAAACCAGCCATGAACGTTGAACGGGAAGATTGATTTGAAATTGATTTCCTTTCTTGCCTCATGCCATCACAAGTTGCTGGATCGCTCTTTCGCTTTCAACACAAAGTCCTCGCGACACGACGAAGACCTTGAACATGTACAAAATACCTCCAGTTACGAACGAACTCGTCGGCGACGACTGTCCTTGATGGCACAGCAAATCTATGCAGCAATGATATCGAACCGCGCGTTTGATCAACGGTTTATTTTCGGGTTTTTCTGGTCAACGAAATCCGGGAATGTGATCGTAATTTCCGCTCGGTTACAGGTCTAGTTTCCGCTGCACGCCCATGGAGAAGGAATCGACGCGCTGTCCAAAAACGGCAGTGAGACCTTGTCCAAATAATCGCCTTTCCTTCACCTACCACCATCATCACCACCAACAAACTACCCCAAACTACTCGCCTTTCTGCGATGATATCCACTCTACATATCAATGTCGCCCTCCGTCGCGCCTTCAAGGATCGGTACCAGAAGCGAGAAACAAAAGCCAAGATATCGCCTAAAGGCGAGCTGGTGAAGAGCCCAGTCTCTATCATGACGGGGAAGTCCAGTAAGTGGCAGTATCGTTTCACGCTTTTGGAATCTGATCTCTCCAGCAACGAAAAATTGCCAGAATCAAGAGGAAAAGGCACTCAACGCTGGTATGCGCGTCAGTTTCTCACAAAGGCGTTTTTAAGCAACCGCCTTTTGTTATCTAGGCCGAGCACCTCCCCGGAGACCGGTTATAGACACGGTTGGAACCAGGAAATTCTGGCAACGCGTGAGTCTCTTTTTCTTCCTTGGGGCAACATCGCTGATCTCCTCTAGTTCGCTTTGCTACCTCAACCTTCCGGATGGGATTGTAATCATAGAACCTGTACGTTCTCGTGTGTCGTCTTCGTTCTTTTGTCTGACGCCTAGACAGATCTCATACTATCGTGTTTTACTCCTCAATGCTATAATTACTTTTGGGGAACTTTCCATTCTGTAATCGTCGCTGTGACACGCGAGAGCCCGACATTTCTGAGTGCAGGAAAGACGAGACGGCTCATTGCTCGTCCAAACGTTCGTTCAGTTTAAGAATCGGACAATCGAACAGGTTGAAGCGCATGACCTCCTCGACTCCTTCCCGCACAGTTGTTTACTCTTGATGCATTTATTCTCACCGACGCCTCTCCGCTGCAGTGTCCTGGTCGCCGATGTTGAAACTCAGAGGTGCCGAAGACGGGTTATAAGTCGCCTGTCTTATCGCCACCGTGATCCTTCGCGTTCGGAATCCACGGCTTTACTTTCCAAGATCTTAAGCATGTATGAAGGCTGTGTTCGGCTCTCCGGTTCTATACCCCGAATCCAACGAAACTTTGTGGTTTTGGACGAAGAATGAATGGTAAGGCGACCATCAGACTGGGAGTGGGCTCTGCTAATTTCCGTCAGGTATCTGGGAGATGTACGAGTCGGGTGGTATTTTTAGCTCAGGCTTGATGACTCAAATTTTCACTCGTCTTGATATTATGGTATTGAGAGAATGCCCATAGCGTTCCTTGGGAGACACACCGTCGCGTCGTCCACCAAGGTAAAGATGTTGGTGAGTGCCCGCCACCCGATGCACCCGCCGAATCTGATTGCTAATAACTAGGGCGCTCAATGTTAATGTCTTTAAGTCACAAGTCGCAGTCTATTTATTCTGGAGAGATATTTGTCCATCAGTGGGTCGTTATCTGGTTAGTAGCTGGGAAGCTTATGTTTCTAGCGATCATCTTTGGACGAATCAGAATTGGTATCGACTCAGGTCGGCATGCCTGGCCCCACCACAAGCATCCTTTTACTTCTTGGCCTACCGAGATGCTCACCGCCAAACGCCTCTTTTTGCATGAGGTAGCGCAACGTACAAAACACTGCCGTTTGCTAACATATCTGATCAACGGTGCTGGTGAGTTTCTATATCCTTCCAAGGCTCGACTATGAGACTTACGCGTTGTTTTTCTACTTATCCTCCTGGTAATCTGGAGTTTAGACTCGAGCGCGAATGGAAGTATGGTGTACATAGGCGACCAGCAGCATTGTCTCGCTCCGACTGTTCTTCAGACCACCACAGGTAAGGTGGAACCGTGGATTCCTTCACTTTCGATTCGCGTGCTGATGCAAACCTTGTCGCAGCTGGCTTGTTGGGTCGCGAAACCACTTTCGACTGTAGCTGTCAGCCTGCTATCGTCTTCGTTGATTTACATCTAAGTGGTGTTAGCTAGGTCTTCGTGTCTTGAGTTAGTCATGGGACATCGTCGAGACGTAGCTGATACGGGAACTTGGTGAATGAAAATAACAACGAGAACAGTGATATGCAACGAGCTCGTATATTGATGACATTGATTGAGAACGATTGTAAATTGTAAGTACTTAGCAAGCTAGAAGGCCCCGCCATCCAGAGCGATGGCATTTGTTGGGATCAGGAACCTCGGCATCAAGACTGGGAATAAGTTGGCTGTAAAACGTGGAGAGCGAAGCCGCTAAAGCAGAAGACTGTAGAGTGTATACTTCTGTAGCATCGGAGGGTATCGTTCCATAGTCCGCGAAGAATGGTCCGTACTCAAAGTCAGAGAGACATTTGAATGGCAGATAGTTCGAGTGGCCGTACACGGAAGAGACTGGTCGAGGCTTGAGGTAAATCTGGAAACTCGCCATGAGAGTCAGGAACAAGGATGAATAGGGGCAGGTCTCTGTTCATGTCTCCCTCCTTCGTTGTTCTGCTGAACTGATGCCAGATGATTTTCTTCCAATGCCTGCGCCGATTCCGGCACCTATCCTGCTCGATTGCATGAGCAAAAGAAAGTGAATATATTACTTTAACTCGTAATATGTAAGATGATCATCTAGTTATCATCGAGGAAAATCGTGGCTAATAGAGAAGTCCTTCAGGAAGATACTGCCTGGATGCTAATCGTTGTTGTAAGCACCTAAACAAGCAACTAGGTCCGTAAGGCTCACCTGGAAGCACTAACATCTTCATCCGCAATTGACGTAGCCTCAGAAAGATCATTGGCTGGGCAGAGAAGATCAAGCACAGATCGGCTCGCTACTACTTGATCTCCCAACGAGCGCCTGAAAGTTGCAGTTTCACCAGCTCGTGAACCGAAGCAATTCTGTACACAAAATTGACCATTAAAATTTGTAACGAAAATGCTGGCAATCCACATACTTTAAAGAGCTCAAAGTCAGTGTTGAACAGTGTTACGGACACGCCATCCTTGATGATACCGAAAAAGTTCCCTTCGGCTCCAATATTGACATCAAGCTCTGAATTAACAGAGAAACATCCGCCGCCATTGCCGTTGGTATCCGTCGACACGCTCAAGTCATTGATGGAGGTAAGACTGGGGGTGCCGGAGGATTCAGCTGATCTTGCGGCGTATACAGCTTCAGCAATGGAGGTTGGCCGGCTTCGCCTCTTGCGATCGAGTGTGCTAGCAGTTTCGGAAACAGAGGTGGCTCCAATTGAGAGGGTTGGGATGGAAGCATCCGTTGCATTATCGACAGAAGAAGTCGGCACGGTTAGGACGGAGGATGACGGTGTCGGTGTATCTAAAGATGTTACATTAACAGAATAGTGTTGGCTGTCAGACTCTGCAGTAGAGCTGCTCTCTGCTGTGGATACAGACGCGGTTCCAGCGGCGACGCTAGTAGTAGTATAAGCAAGTTCTGACGTCGTCAACGTCGCCGAAGAAGCATCTGTGCTCGTCGACCCGTTACCGATGGTAGCGTTAGCTTCAGCCGTCGCGTCGAGCTCCAAATCCAGCGTGGCGCTAGCATCAAGCTCTAGGAAAACATTGGCTTCAACAGTACCGGCGAACGCTGATAAACCCAAGTTGAGGCGCGGTATTAGATGTGCCTCAATCGTACCCGTGGCATTGATGGCGGTGCCGACCGAAAGCTTCAAAGCTAAGTGAGCGAAAGAATAAGCAATGCAGCAGAGTAGAAAGAACGCGGAATCGTACGTGTGTCCCCAGTATTGAACGATCCACTATCTGGCGCATTGCCATCGGTAGGAGGGAAGGTGAATTGGGCTTGAGAGATGTTATATACAACACCAACGTTGAGGTCAAGGTTAACATCTAGTTTTGCTTTGGCCTGGGCATCAATTTGGAAAGAGGGTCCAATAGAAAAGATCCTGCAGTCGAATTAGCCTTTAAATAAAAAGACGTCAATGGAGGTAGAGTGCCTACCCGGGGAACTGGATATCTGCGAAAGGAATAGGTGGAAGAAGGGTAATTCTTCCAGAGTCTAGTGTACCCTGTGCAGAACGAACTAAGAACAAAAATAAGACAAATTGTCTAAGTAAGACTCACAGTAACATCCGCAAGTATATCAATAGCACCATTAAGAGTGGCATCAAGATCTGAAGATAAGGGTTAAACGGGCTTGATGAATTGATCTTGGCAAACCAAGAACGTACTAGCCGTGATACCAAAATCGTCGATTTTGGGAATTGGGAGGATAGTTCCGCTCGCAGATACACCTAGAGTAGCAAGAGCATGTGCCTTCGCTGCGACGTTGATATTCAGACTGGCATCTATAGATGGGCACGAAATGCTCTCATTGAGGAGGTTGAAGGTTTGATCTACGTCGACGGGAACATTAAAAGACTTGTCAAAGCTGACGTGGTTGTGGAGGAGATCCCCGATAGCTAGACACCAATATCAGTGAGAAGAACTCGACTGTGAGAGAAACAACACACAAAAAAGTCCATTCCTAACAAAGTCAGACGTGTCGCGGGATGATAAACCGGCAGAGAGCGACGAAAGATCGATATCGGCACCGGGGATGTTGGCGGCTACGATAGCGAAATTGACGGTCCCGGCTCTAGATAAAGTTGTGATAAACAGCGGCGTGAACACTGAACTACTTACTTTGAGGAGTTGGTAGCAGCGAAATTTGTGTCCAATGCCAGGGCCTTGACGGGAGGAGTAGTTCCGTCGCGACGGACTACACGTGCAGCCACATCAGAAGGAAGGGATTGGTCTTCAGGATCCCATGCTCTAGCCACCCGAGCGAACGCATTCTGACCACACTAAACAGGGGGAGGTCGTTAGTTCGTTGCCAAGGGAAAAATAGAGAAATACTTGCGTTCTCCGGTAAGCGAACGATCTTGCCTACAGGGCCATCATTTTGATAAAGATGGTCACAATTGGCAGAGTCGGTGCTATTATGCGAGCACACGAGACGGATGTCCTGTTCGAGCCTATCTGGAGAGCAATCAAGGATTTCCCAACCGGCTGCCGGTGTGATGTCTGAAAGGGCATCGGCAGAGCCCCACTGCACCGACGATTAGGATAAACGTGGTGGTAAATAATTGAGCTACGCACAATTTTCAACGAGCCCGACGCGGGCACATGTGACGGAAGAGAATATTCGCATTCTCCATAGAAGCAAGGTTTAGTCCAGTTGTTTGTTGCGTCTACTGAGACGAAGATTAAAGATATAAGAATAACGAATGAATACAACGCCATCGGGAAGGCGAGTTTTTAAAGAGCGGAAGGAAAGAAAAGATAGAAGATGTGATAATGTCGAAGAATACTGAGGACGAAGAGATCCACAGCAAGGCTTAAGTATGCTTCCACATAATTACAGCGACCGAAAATCAGACACGCAGATGCTCTTCCATCTTGATATGAGCACAAGATCAATGAGACGCGACGGCGGGTCATTATTGGTTCCCAAGGAGAGCCAGGTGATATCGGTGAGAAATTAGACCTTGTAACGTGCATCAGGATAGCCGGACGTGATAGAGGCTTCGAGGTATGCCAAGCCTCGTTTCCAAGGAAGCCAAGTTACAACAAGGACTGTAGAGATACGAATTGCACGACATCTTTCAGGGGGGCTTTCTCAAGGCTCCAAAGTCGGCGATTGCGCCTCGACGGTGATGAGAAAACAAACAGTGGCAGTGCCACTTCGCCAGACCGGACACTCCCGGGCCGCCTCTGCGAAGATTTCCGTATTTCTTTGGGATTATTCATCTTTTTTAGGCCAAAACCTGTCTCGCCTCGTAATATTTGCCAAGGGGGGAATAGAGGGCACACCCATAATGTCTACTCCCAACTGTTCGCACGTATCAGACTCGATCACAAAAAGATGTAGTAAAATTTTGCACGACCCATAAGTTGCCCATAACAAGGAACTGTTTGCGAAGTTCTGATTTATTGGTATCATGTTTATCAACTTTCAGCTATTCACAACCAATATCAAAGTCATTGATGAAGTGAATTGAATATCTGCCGCTTGTACATTAAGCTTTTTGATATATTTGACATCCCGAGCCAGCAGCGCGACGCCGTGATACACATGTGCTCTGAACAGTTGCTGTGTTTCTATCTTGCCAGTCAGTCTCTTGGCTCAGTCGCTGATGCTCTCGAAGAGCACTAAAGCCGAAACAATTAAAATTTCTACGGGCAGCAGCGTGCCATACATTTGCTCTGAACAGTTGCTGTGTTTCGATCTCGCCAGTCATTCTCTTACCTCAGTCGCCGATCTGATGCAATTGAAATTTCTTGTGAACAGAACATTGACTGCTGGAGCCAAGCTGGAGCAGGTACATTTTCTCTGCGGAAAAACAAGATCTCAAAATGTTGTGACATTTCGTTTGAGCTTCTAATGATAAAAGTGAGTCCACAAAATTGAGTTGAAAGATGAGATAGTTTCCGTACTTTTGAAAGAACAGGAAAAAGGGAATGAAAAATGTGTCCCCCACGGTCAGAATAAAGGAAACCACTTTTCATTCGGAGAAAAGAAGTTGCTTTGGCGAAAGGAGCACTATACAGGACAAGTTTTTCATTGCGGTTTCCGTATCCCATTTTTACGGCATACAAAGCGAACGAAAAGTCGCGACATTTTTAGAATACATTTTTCCGTCCTGGAAAGGAACCGGCCCTGGCAGTGAAGGACAGGGAGAACATTTTTGATAACGCGAGCATAGGAAAACAAGGGCAGCGACACAGCGGAATGTAGCGACGAGACAGGGAGGTACAGTTAACAATAGAATCAGAAGAAAATGATACTAACAGTAAAGATAGTGATAACAACGAGAAAGGGAAGTGGGAGATGACAACGGAAAATTATAGCTATAAATTTTGCACTTGAGAGTTAAAAGCGCGTAGAAACGACATTGCGGCCGACGGAACTGTATTGAGTGCCCCGGATTTGATTGGGAGCAGGTAGAGGACCAGGCCACTGAAAGGCAGTTGTCAGTTGTGCTGGTGGTCGCTTGGCTGATCGGAGGTTAGAATACACTAGCGTTGGGTGAAGAGGACAAGCTCCCACTCCTCGTCAGCTCGGACTCGGAGTAGCTACTAGTCGGCGGTGAAGGAAGTCGGTGACGCTGAGTGAGCTCGATACCACAGGTGTTGCGGAGAAAGTCGCGGAGTGTCGGAATCGCCCTAGTATGTGTTCTGCAGTAGGGCTTTCGCGCCTCGCGGGGGCGGCGAGGAGGAATAATAGGCTTGAGGCACGGGCCCTCTGCCGGGAGTGGCGGTTGGGCTTGCACGATAAATGAGCATGGAGGGGGCATTGGAGGGGTTGTGGCGGGTAGGTAACGAAGGAGAGTGGCGAGTGGCACCAACGTGATCCTCTCTGGTGTAGTAGATCGAGAGAGAGCCGGGGGAGACGATGCTGGAGTGGTGGGTGGGGTGGGATTGGGGACAAAGCGAGGTAATGGTGCCGGATGCCGTCCTCCGTGTTTCTCTGCCTGATGCTGTGCGAAGGCTGCTGGGTCCGTTGTAAGCACGAACGGCCTGCACACCTGGCATATCAAATGCTGGATGTCCTGGCTGGTTATATAAATATCGTGAGCGTAAGGAAGGCGAAGATGATGCAAGAACTTACTGGACAGTCTTGATGTGCGTTCGAAGGTTGCCCAACTGGAGGTTCTTGAAATCATGAGGGCAGTGGCTACCGAGGGGACAATAATGGAGACTGTATCGAAGTTTGCTAGACGATGGTCCAGGTGGCTGCGAGAAATATAATCACTTACTGCTCAACGCGAGCGGCACCTTTAAGGTGGATTCGCTCGTGCCTATCGCGGTCGTGCTTTCGGTTGAAGCTGGACGGGCATGGAGCAGTCGTACCGTCGATAAAGCATCGACATTGATGCTCCAGAGGAGAATTACGAGGATCACGGACCTGGAGAATAGAAATTGAGAGTAAATAAATCGCTCGAAACAAGGAGAGAGAGAAAGACGGACGGCCATAACTGCAAAAATTGAGGGCGGATTTTCTCGTGACGATGCAAGTTGAAGAAATATTTTAAAAGACAAGGCTCAAAGGTAGAAATAGACCCTTGATTGGGCTTTCTCCCGCGCTGATTCTTGATAGCGTACCATTTCTGCGGGAGCCGCCGATTGTTTGGAAACAAATCCAGATAGTTACCGCTCAAGATAAATCGGGGATAAGATCTCCATTGTCCAAGATAGTCACTGTGAAGCGACCTGTTCGGGTAGAACACGAGGCCGGACATTGTACCCTGGTTATGTTTATTTTCTTATGACTATGCAATTGGGTACAGTCCGCCTTCTCGCCTGTGGTACGCACTTAGTGCTTGCGCCTTGTCTTCAGCGCCGTGAAGAACAGATAATATTCCAAATAATATTTGAAAGAAGTCGACGAATAAACGACGGGAAATCCACGATACTGGCTAGCCTCGCTGGGGCCTCGTCTAAGCAGTGATTGAGTGTGAATACAACGTAGACTTCCGAAGCGTGTGCACAAATCTGGATCTAGACCAGCTTTATTGATAAGGTTTGAATATTTCAGGCACGAGGCTCCGAAATTACGAGTAATTAGTCTCTCAAGAAAGCTGACATCCGAGCCGGCGTCACCGAGAGGTCGACTAACGGTAGAAATCGCAGAAAGTTACCGAGAATTCCGGTCAACCATAATAGCAGGTTTCTTCTGTGCCTTGTGAATTTAAGCTAGCAATGGATCTGGGCCAAATAATGAGGATCTGAGTAACGTTATTGGCCATAGTGTGAAGTCGTGAAAGAGCAGAATAATTTGACAACGGGAGCAAAACGCGGACCCAATGCCACGGTAAAGATATAGCGCCAGATCCTGCAGGTTTTGTCTCAACAGCCTTAGTTATCAATATCAATGCCCGAGACAATGGATTACTCGAGAGCAGGTCCTCGCAGGGTCGTGGAAGTGGTGCGCACTTTGGTCTGTAACCCCTGTGTTTACCTCGATGTCAAACAAAAAAAAAGACTTGGATTGAATTCGTCCGTATTTCAGGCTAAATTATACTTCAAGACCTGATTTGGAGTCGCTTCCCGGACACCAGACGCGAGACAAACACGAGAGAGGAATGAACTTATGAAGAGGAACATCGGTCCAAATCACGAGATCGCGTTGATGACTATCGATAACCAAACAACAGCAGACAAAACCTTTCTTTTCTCTCCACCGCCACCTTTATTGGATTTGAATCCTGCTCTCGACTACTATGGGTCAACACTGGCGATTCGTTAATATTGACAGGCGCGAACGTCTCGATCTAGAGGGGAAGCTGGGTGAAATTTTTTACGACGAGTTCAGCGATGTCATGGGCCTTTTGGCGGGCTCGTGGGCTGGTTGCCGCATCATGTGTATTGGGCACTATATGAGAGAATGTCCACCCAACGTCCTCACCTCTGAGGAAGTCTCCGAGATAATCTCGTCTGAATCCGAAGACGATTCAACGGCGACGCTTTACGACTTCACGTACACGTACTGGGAGCTAGGATACCGAGGATATATTAATCTACGAGGAATGGTTTTGAGGAATCTGACGAGGCACGTGTACGTCCGGCGAGATGTGGTGGTCGCTAGGGTTGAGCAAAAAAGTACCACTTTTTTACAAAAATAGTTTTTTACAGTAATTTACACGTTTTTTACATGTTATTTACACGTGAGCTCAGAGACCCAGATTTTCGTTGATTAATTACAAAGTCACGTGTATAGCTAGAAGCCTAGGGAAGGCATGAATGGTAGCCCGCAAGTATATATCTGGTGCCTATGAGCAAGACATGAGCACCAGAGCACTCTGTAGCGAGATACACCTTTGGCAGCAGCTTCCGGCATGTCGCGGCAGGGAGGGAAAATTTTTGAGTCTCCAGCTACAATTGTCACGTGATGCGTTATTTACATGTAAATTACCTGCAAAAAACGACTCGCCAAGATGCCGATATAATTTACCTGCAAGAAAGTCTGGATGGAGTTTTTTGCGCAACCCTAGTGGTCGCAGAGCTGAAGAGCAGTGAGAAAAGTGGCGATATTGGCAACATCTTGCTCACGAACATCTGTTGGTCTGATAGCTCGTCGTGCGCAATGCTGTTAGATCTCTCACAAGGTGGCTGGGCAGGAGACAGGTTTGACGTGGTGCCACTGAGTTCTGTGGAGGATGATGAGAAAGAATGGGAGGACGTGACGGAAGACCAGGTCAAGCTCACTCGATTTGCTCTCAGCTCCTGAGTCGGGCCGGAGGCTGTCGTGATTTGTAATCAAATAAATTATTCCTCCTATCTGTCACTTCAACGTCGAACGACGTCTCTTTATTACTCTCATCTACCCTCTTACTCTCATGAGGTAAAATTTTCCACTACCCAGTTTATGTGTGAAATCAACGAGTTTTATCACCCATTTCAGATGTCGGAATCCACCGTACCTTGTCCACTTTGCGACGCTTTGCCAGGCCTCCCCGCGATTCCTTCAGTGGTGCAACAATTTCGTTCACCCCGTGTGCAGAAGCTGTTAAGTCAAAATGACCCGCCCTTGGAGATGGAGAGATCCGACATACACGAGACTATCACTAGTGGCGCAACCGCAGTTTCTCTGCTCAACGAGAGGATATCGGAGGCGCAGACAATCTTGGCCACCTTTATCAGCGAGAGAGAACAGGTGTTGTCATGTATTGACGATGCCAGAACTCTTTTACACCCCATTCGCACCATTAACGACGATATCCTTCGGGAGATCTTTTCATGGTGCGTCTACGACTGGGAGGATATTATGTCCTGTCGCCATAGTTACCATGACTCTTTGGGTCGTCTTGAACCTCCGTGGACATTATCCCATGTCAGCCATCGGTGGCGCACCATCTCTCTCTCGTCGCCGCGCTTATGGACCTCGGTCATTTTGAATTTCTCCGCCTATTCTGACCTCATGATTCCACACCGAAACATCTTGTTCAAATTTGGATTACAGCTTGAACGATCTCGAGGTTGCGACCTTTCCGTCTCTCTTTCCAGTGGCCTCGCCGGGATTGGAGACCATCCAATCTTGGCCATGCTGGACACCAGCTCATCCAGATGGAAACATCTGCGCGCCCATTTGCCTTCTGAGGGACTCAAATCCCTTTCTGGCAACTCATTCCTCAGACTGGACACCCTCATTGTTCGTATCTGCACCCGACGGAATTCGCCACTGAACATGAAGGTTGACACCTTCCAATCCGCTGCTCAGCTTCGGACTTTTCGATCCCTCGATGATGCGAACCCCTCACGCGTATTACTCCTTCCTTGGTCGAACTTGACCAAGTACGACTGCTCCGATGCGTTCAGCCCCCACAACCTTGCCATCCTTCCACGGTTGACCTCCGTCGAAACACTGACATTCACTTTGAAGGGCGACTCGAAAAACCCTCCAGGCGGCACGCGTATAGTCATGCCGTCAGTAACCAGCCTCACCGTGCACGAGTATGCAAAGTCTCCAGAACGTGCCATTTGCCGTCTTTTCGCTTCAGTCATATTCCCATCAGCTACGTCGGTCCACTTGAGTTTCCCAATGAACGAGGATCGTATCATTCGCTTTCCCTTGCATGCCGTCTTTGGTGACCTGCGAACCCTTCGGCTCACATTGAACGTCTTCTCTGACCAGACTGTGAGAGCTCTTCTTGAGCTCCTCACAGTCTCCGTTAGTGTTGTGGACCTCCGGTTGTATATGAATGTCGTTCCAGATTCATTGTTAGACGGCCTCATCGTTTCGCAGTCACATCGTATACTCCCAAATCTCCAAACCCTCGCTCTTTACCCCTTCGCTTCTTCTCCTGCAGTTTCTCCTCTCAGTCCAACTCTCCTTTTTCGTATGTTGCGATCACGCTACATGTCAATGAAGGAACGCGTTTCCGATTTGACCACAGATATCAACGGTAGTTCTACGATTGGAACTGGCGCGTTGAAAGAACTTCGGCTTAAATCACGGCGCAAGCTCACTTTCGCTAATTTGGAGGATCAGCAGGGCTGGAACGCGATATGCGAGGAGATAAAAGTGGTTTACGAATGATTTACTTCACGGCGGCTAGTTTTTCACGAAAGTTTACAATGCCCACTGTCCCAATCGTTCTTGTTAGCATTAAGCCCTTGTTATTTCAGTTTAATGAGCTCGCTCGAGAGTAGCAAGGGAATATCACGGAACATCAGATTTAACTCTACGTTCAAGCCTCGTTCTCGTAAACCCCAGTTGTCTAGAGGTTCTCCATTATACAACGAAATGTTTAATGCGTAGATATCCTAAACAATGGTTGTAAATCAGTGGAAGATTTAGAGACACAATGATATTAGCAAATAAATTTGGAGATACTTATAACCTTGGAAGAGCTTTGGAGTACGGGTCATGCGAACTCATCCAGGTGATGCTCAACAAGATTGATGAAAACCCTCTTCAAAGACGGACAACACGGCTGAAGCCTCATGATGAACTTCACCTGCGCACTGGCCGTCCTCAAACGCACGTCGTTCACATGGAGCTCACGAACGGAAGGAAAGCGTGCCACGGCCTGAAAGAATCGGACTCCGTAGTTATGCCCCTCGGCGGCGGAGGCTGTCAACTTTGTAATGCTCGTCAAAAGAGACTCCGCTCGTATGGAAAATTCTTCAGCAGAAGTGAAGCGGGTGGCGTTGACTGCGCGGTAATCAAACGAACCCCATCCTTTGCTCGTGAGGTTCGTTAGTGGGAATTTGATTGCAGTGATTGTCGGGATCCGCGAGATGAGCATGAACATGTCTCGTACCAGACGAATGTTGGTGTCATTGGCAGTAATGGGCCCCTGCATACAGACGTCCTGCAAGATGGGAAAAGCTTGCGGAAATTCCAGCAGAATGGCGAGGGTATCAGCGGAAGCGCTAATGCTTTTCATGCAAGGGAATGGCCCCACTCCGTCTTGCAGCAAGTTCATGTTCGCAGGAGACGTGCCACCGAGCAGATGAAGGCTTTGCAATGTCGGATGGCGAGAAAGAAATGTCCTTACAGCAACGAGTGAGGTGTTGGGGCCGCGACACAACAAGTTGGTGAGGCGAGGAAGAGTTAGACAAGGAAGGATGTCTGCGCCATTAAACATTAGTGTCAGGGATCGTACATTCGAATGATTCATAGAGTAGACGAGCCAGTCCATGAAATGTTTCGGTTGCGCGTAGAGTGTGATGGTGCGTAGTGTTGTCAATGGCAAGGGTTTGAAGGTGGTGTCTTCTAAAAGCTTGAGGGAGGATGCATAGGCGGAGGTTGTGAGGGTACGACATTTCAGTTTGGAGAGCGTCTCGCAAAATTCTTTGAACGATAGAAGAACATCCGACTGGCACTGCTTTACGCCTGGTAACGGGGCAAAAGAGAGCGAGCGGAAGTCAATATAAAGGGCTGAGACGTGGGAAATTGAAGAAAGATAGCGACCAACCTCTTTCATCTCCTTCTCAAAGCTCGCGGAGAACCGAAATGTCATGGACGTGATGTGGGGTTTGTTTACGAAGCAAAGCCGCAAATGGCACAGGAAGCTGAACGGGCGTCCGATATTTCCAAACTCACGTAGTTTCTGAGGAGCTTCTTGGAGGTATGAGGGAGGTATGAGAACATGACTTCGTTGAGTCGATAGCAGATACACGCCACCGCAACTATGTCGTTGGTGCTGATCTGATAGAAAATCATGATCAATAATTCGTTCGGAAGATCGGCTAACGAAGTCGTTCGACGAGACGCATGGCTATTCCAAAGAGCCATGACTGATTCCTGTTCACCACCGGTGGCCTCTAGGGACAGTAGCATATGCTGAGTACCTGGGCAAGTTTATTGGCGAATAGAGAGGAATATAATCATGCTCTTGACCTGATAAATCGCTACAAATGCATCCCTAATCTGTCACCTTGAAATGATGGCTGGAGAGTGATGGCAAGAGGATGTTCTTGAGAGATTCAAATCGATAGCTGAACTTGAAACATCCAAAGCACGTGACTATGGCGTCGCGACGCGTCGACGCGCCGGGGACCGTCGGGAGATAAGTAAGAAGGCATTTAACAGTAAGATCATCCGCACGCATGGTAAGTACTCACTAGTCATAAAATATCGCGTCACTCTCCGCATAAGCAGCCAAAATGTGACGATGTTGGAAAATACACTTGAGCTATGCGGCCCTCCGGTGAATAATTCAAAGGCCAGCCAGGACCAGCCTCGTAGATTGCTTCAATTGTCTTGGAAGAATCACAGATAAAATACGAGAATCGATAAAGAGAGTAGAGAGTAGACTAGATTGAACTCTAGCTGTAACCACTGGCATATCAGACGTATATGGTGTCTGCATCAACGATCGAGATATCGAGACCTTCCTCTTTATAAGCCTTCAATCGGTTTTGAATGTCCTGCGAAAAGCTTCCTGGGGCCGGCAAATTCCGATCTATTCGCATATAGACGCGCCTTAACTTCTCCCCCTGGATTGGCACTGGGTTCCATCGAGAAGCAATCATGCCCACGAGAGCCGTGCCGATGAACGTAAAGGGCGCGGAAAGGTCAGATGCTTCAACGATAAAATCAAAGCTTCTCAGCTCAGGGATGAGACGCAGGCGGTGTTCTTCGTCTTTGTCAGACATGCAAGAGATGACTTGCATGATGGCGTTGAAATCCTCTCCCCAACCAAGGCTAGAAACATAGAAATCCTCAAGACGAGGAGTCAACTGAAGGATGTCGAGGAGGGTAGACTCCAGCGACCAGGGATCTATGATGCGTAAACTTCGGAGAGAGCAGTGCGAGTGTTGCAGCAGGTCATATAGACTGGGAAGGGACTCTTCGGGACAAGGTGAATTCGCACTCAAGCCCACTGCCAAGCACACGTTCTCCAGTTGCGGAAGGGTGAGACTGCGAAGGAAGGAACCTTCGCATGCATGAAGGACATGGATATTGGGGTGCAGAATGCGTGGCACCATACCCAAGACTCCATCGGCGGCTAAATTCTGGTGCCCTACGCTGAATGTATGCAGGCCAGGTGCGTTGCGGATGATGTCCAGGAAATATGCATTCAGGGTATCGCCTCCATATGGTCTGTTATCGCGGAATTCCAAGAGACGAGACGGCGGCAGCGATACCATCGTATCCTGGAGGCCAGATATCGATACGGATTTCAGCTGGGGGGCTACTTCGAATGCACTGATATGAGCATCCAGCGACTCATCATTGCAGAATATATGCAGATGTTCTAGACTATCAAGCCGGCCGCGTATGGGTAAGAAAGCAAGCAGAAATTCAGGAGGTAAATCGAAGCGGACAACGAGCCAGCGGTCCGAGGACTCCATCAAGAGGTTGAAAAGAGGAGTTATGTCTGAAACAGAGGGAAGCCAAATATGGAAGCGTAACTGTAAAACGAGCTTGCGCTCTCCAGTTCGGCCGACTGTAGTCCGGAGTAAAAGTGTATCATCTTCCCTCGAGGCACCGGCATTCCATCGAGTTCTACCATTTCTGCCTGGGCAGGTGATGTCTGGATTCCAGCGGGGGCAAACATCGAGATTGCACCAAAACTCCGAACAGTTCACCACGATCGTCCGCCATGAGCTGCAAACCCAACTCAGCACCCAGGAAGGACTTGACACATCGAATACTCGATGGTACTCGTCTTGTGCATGGAAAAATATCTCTGATAACATCTCGGAGGGGATGCGACGTATGGGAGCAAGGATGGCAGTATACTCGTCATCTATTCCTTGCTGACGTGCACGCTCGACTCGGAGTGTCTCCAGTATGAGAGTGAGGCCACGAATTTGTTCATCAAGTTCCCCGATTGAATGTCTGACGTGCTCTCTCGATTTCTTTAGATCCTCTACTTCTGACTCTGGTGGGGCCTCGTTCGTTTGCGAGAGATGGACCAGGGATGGTGGGATTGTAAAGGCCGGTGGCTCTTTAGGGAGCAAGAGAAATTCTTTGCATTTCAAGCAGAGGCCCTCGCGGATGTTCTGGTAGAGCGTCAACCTAGAATCAGTTTCGAAAATGGAGATTATGTCCAAAAACGTGAACTTACATCCATTCAAGTTGTTACTGACGCGAAGAGATGAGTATCGTGGATGCGAGGGAGTAAGGATAACAAAGAATCGCAGATTTGTACTAGTGACAGTACAGCTCGGGCCGAGTAGGAGCGCTATTGAAATTGTTGGCCCGGCCCTGAATAACACGTCCCCGATTCTTTCCGAAGAATGAGGAAACGACAGAGGGTTATAGGGAGCCGTAACTGGTCGTGAGTAGTGCCAAACTGTCTGGACAGGGGCTATACTCCGGGTTAGCTTAGCTAATTTGCGGTGATTGGCGAGCATCCGGCAGGCTTCGGCTGGCATGCCGGGTGGCTGAAGATGATGGCCGATGTGGCTGAAAATTTCTCTCTTTCCGATTTCTCCCTATTGGTTAGGTTGCTTATGAGAAGAGTACCTATGGCTTTGGTACTTATCGCTAGCATGGGTCTCTTCGCAGGAATATTCATTTTCATTCGTCCTTTTCATAAGACTTCATTCCATGAATCTGTTTCCTTCTCATTAATAGTCGGGCTGGACATCTTCCCTTTAGAGAGCAGCACACTACCTTTGAGGCTCCTGCCTTGTCGACTTGCCCATCTTCTTTCATCCTATATCTTGTGTTAGCCTAAGGTTATGAATATGGTATTCTTTAATTGAATAATTAAAAGGCCGAGTTAGAAAATGCGAGCTGGTGGTGGCCGAAGGCCGCCACCGAGTGAGCTTTTTCGAACGAGGTATGCTGATTTTACCCTTTAAAGATATAGCATGTGTAGCAATAACCTACTTAGTAACTACATGCTGCAGCAAAAAACGGACGCAAGTAAGCCAATAATTGTTGATATTTGAAAGAGGAACGAATCGGGGACACGGCTTCCGCCGCTACTGGATGTTTTCCAGTCAACCGTCAGGCCTCGACGGACTCGTTTTATACTCCCACGAGTTCCGCGAATATATAATAAAGCCGGACTCGCCAATGGCAAGCTAGTTGAAATACTATTAGGTTGTAATTTAGTGTTGATTGTGAATTTTACTCTTTTTTTTTTTTGGAGAACCGATACCTATTCCAGGTAGGCCCACAAGCCAAGCGGCTTCAGACACAATAATATTTTACAGTAGTAGAGTATAGAGGATTGTTCAGTGCTTGTGCGCAATACAACCTGGCAAGAAACTAGTAGGTAAGCCTCACATTATCTAGGACTATCATTTCGCGACCCAAACTTTGCAGAGCGACGACAATTGGGTCGTGAAATACCTTATCAGATAAGTAAGTCGTATTCGAGCTCTGTCACTGAAATGGCCGGGTTGACACCGACGGTCAAACAACGAACGTCAAAATAATCTTGGATGCTCCGCTTATAAGACAACAGCATATGTGTAATGCTCAGAGCTTTCTACAGAGTGCTTTCGAGGGGAACCGCTAGCCGACTTCACCCCAAGAGCCCAATCCTTATAGTCGATGATGAGAGCGAACCTGCGACACACGGGTCCTATGCAATGACACCAAGCGCTGCCTCATCGATGGATCAGGCCTCAGGGTTTAGAAGGGTTTCTGATGGTTTCCAGGATAATTTCTGCGTATCTCTGGACGACTTCGGGAGGGGCGCAGTCGGTGTACTTGGGTGGACTCGTCAAATGAAATATAAATTCACTAAGTCACATTCAGTGCAAAGATCCTCTACGACGAAGAATTATAAGCAAATGAACAAGTAAACACAAACTGCGTACCTTTTGTTGCCGCCATCTGGAATCTGAGAGAAGCCAGTAAATCTTCGGGTAGACATCAATAACCACCATCGTGACTTTTGAGAGAATCTCATACCAAGTCGCAACATCTGGAAATACTGATCAGCAGCGCAAAATGAAGGCTTACCAAGCGCACACACCATGCGTCAAGGGTAGACGTCTTTGTTCACGAAGGGTCGTAGACCATCAGCTCGAGGCTATGACTATTTAACTAACGATCAATGTTAGCGCATCTCGATTGTATACTGAAGTCTGGAACTGATGCTTCCCTCAAAAGAGGGAACCCGCCATGTTCCGGAAGCGAACGAAGTGTACCGTGATGCACACTTGGAGATCCGAACACATATTTATGTTCAAACAAGACAGCCTGGATGTAGTGATGCGGTGTGAAGTGCATACTAGCGCAAGGTCCATTTAATTTTGGTCGACTGGCTGAAGCGATCTGAGACGGTAATTTATCGGTAGTCTGCGAAGGAAAAGTTAATCCGCGATATTTGGCAAAGAATAGAACGGATATCTGAAATTTTTACTGGCACGTATCGGCATCGCTTGATCAAGGTTTACTGGGGAGCGATGCATTTATTTCGCCTTAGATAACAGTACAATAAGACCAAGATCCTAGGTAAGAATATGCCTGAGGGTGTGTCAGACCTTGCTCGAAGTTTTAAGGGGGTAACGATGGGTACTTGCTATTCATGCAGTTTTTTGGCACCCATATTTACCGCCCGGTCAGGTTTTGGCGGTCCAAGAAGGCGATGCCGAAACGACACGAGAGCAAGAGGCTGATGGGATTTTGAAATTCAGCGTTTCCTTTTCTGCTCTTACCCTCGTGTGCCCGGCCCGCTGCATTACTCCTCCATTTCCCACCACCTCTAGCTGAGACTGCTGATTATCTTGAGCACATATTGAAGAACTAAAATCCTGCTGGGCAAACAACTTATGATGGCTAAAAACTTCACAGAAAATACGCTTTCTGAGCTTGTTTCTCTTATCGCGGGTGCCGTCGATGTTGTGCAAAGCGTCTTCGCCAAAACTTCCCTTCCTGAGGTTCCTTCGTTGAACGACACTGTTCATCATCCTCTAGATAGTCCTGAGTCGTATTCGATGGAGATGATGGAGGCTGTTCAGACAATAGAAGGTGCTTGTGCACAGCTCTGCGCTCTTGTCGCTCGTCCCAATCATACCATGCTCAACGTGAGTTAAGCTTTCGCTATTATACAGAGTTGGACTGATTACTATCTTCTGACAGAGAGTATTTGGCGTAAGGAAGCAAACGTAACACAAATGCTGTCCTCCTGATATACACCTTTTCGCAAGATGTTCGAACCTGCTTGTATTCGCGTCGTCATTGATTTCAAAATCGCCGACTATCTCCTCGCCAAACCAGAAGGTCTTCACGTCTCTGAGCTTGGTACCCTCTCGGGCGCAGAACCTCAGAAACTAGGAAGAATTCTCAGATTACTTGCCAGCAGACATTGTTTCCGAGAAGGCAAGTAATGGAAGTTGCATTGCTTTCTGCATGACAATTCAGCACGACGCGCCTTCCAGTCGACCGTGATGTCTTTGCAAACAATCGTCTCAGTATGGCGCTTGTAAGCGGTGATGGTATAGCAGCGTATGCCACCGTTATGTAAGTCTATTCCTTCAATCAATACGCAAGCTTCCGACGATATCCCAGTACAGATGAAGCCAACAAATCTGCTTCCATGCTCACTGAGAACCTACGGGACCCGGATTGGGGTCATTCATACTCACCTGCTCACGCACCATTCAACTCTTGGAGCAAGTACCCTGGCTCAATATACTCGTGGTATGAAGGAATAGCACGTGTCGCGTCTTATTCAGATTTCCACAACTTACGCAGTGACTGGTAAATAGGGAACGGATATCGGTGTCATGAGAGGTGCGCGCTTCGGGCAAGCGATGAAAGAATGGAATGCCACTACTGAAACATCGATGATTATTCATGAATACCCATGGGTAGCTCTGCGCGATGGCGCCACTGTGTGTGATGTCGGAGGCGGTATTGGGTCAATCTCTATGCAGTTAGCGGAAGCGCATCCCCATCTTCGTGTCGTGCTCCAGGACCTACCAGCTCAAATACAGAGTGCGAAGAGCGACGTCTGGCCAAAACTATGCCCTGCCGCGATTGAAACTGGGCGTGTAAATTTTAAGGCTATGGACTTCTTGATCGAATCTCCAGTCGGTGGCTGTGATGTATACTATGTGAGTGCTCGACCTCGGGTTAATTCCTTCTCGTGGTGACAAACTCCCTGGTAGCTGAAGCATGTCTTGTCAGTTGCGTTGCTATACTTGGGAGGACACATATCACTTAGTCTTACTTCATAGACACAACTGGGCGGACAAAGAATCCAAGACGATTCTTACTGGTGTGAAGAACGCTATGAGACAAAACAGCCGCCTGTTAATCCGTAGGTCTCTCTAGGTCTCTACCGCGTATTCTCTCTTTAACCATTACACCAGACGAACATCTTCTTCAACATGTCAACCGAGAGAGCACCCTAGCTCCGGGACTGGAAGCAGCTCCTGACCCTCTGTTGCCGAATTACGGTGCTGGACGTATACGCCAGTACAACCTCGATTTGGCGGTGATGTGTTTGTTCAACGGTCAAGGACGCCGGTTAGATCAGGTTGTCAAGCTTGGCAAAGAGTCGGGATTGAATTTTGTGCGGGTGTGGGATATCGGGGAGACTGGTATTATTGAGTTTTGTTTGGAGTGATGCCAGCTGGGCCCACGAGCAAATTCACTTTTATCGCCTTTAGTCTATCTCTTTGCATCACTGGTTGGAGAATTTCAGCTTCGACTTGTCTCGAGTCGATCTCGAGTCTCATTTTGCTCAAAACAAAAATTGATTGGATCCTGCTTATTGTCAATTTTAAGCTGCGAAATACCTTGAAAGAACTACCAATTTCAAAGATGTACAAACTTACCAACCGATAAAAGACGGAATATATACGGCTAGCAGATTGGTGACGATGGACCCGCGGGAGATGCCGAACGGGATTGATGGAGCCACCCTCAATTTCAATTACGATCCTTGCCTTCTTACAACCACCTTTCGCATTCGAAATCCACAGGCGCGTCGTGGTAACTGTTTTCCTTCAGGCCGTCGGTGCGCCGGATTCATGTGATATGTACGTGTTGCACCGTATTATATTTTGGCTCAAGCTTGACGACTGCAGAGTAGCCGAATTTTCGCTCGTTTCTCCAATATGTTGCTCAACATCTTACTATCACGTCAACGTCACCGCATTACATTGGTCTTCGGCGCGGCGCATTGATGCCAAAGGAAACACTGGTAAAGGTGAGTGTTCGCTGACCTGTCTATCCGCCGAATCTGACCGCATATAGCCAGGGTACTCATTAATCTCTATCGTCCTAGATACGTTTTCTAGTCTCAAAACTTACACGGGGTGACATACGTTCCATGACTTCATGGTATTAATTGAAGGGTACCACTCTCATGGTATCTCCGCGCAATGGGAGATCTCTATCATTTCCTACTGTAAGGAAGCCAAGAGGCGATTTCTGGGGGTAAGTGAGACCGCGTCAAGTAAAGCACAGCATCTAACCCACAGACAAGCACAGTTTTTCACCTTTTTGCCTAATTGGGATGTCCCAGTAAGCCAGCGGAAAACAAGAATAGTCGGAAGGGGAATAGTATAAAAGGAGAGTAAAGCAACAGGAAATGCAGCGTCTTCCCCTGCTCTGGTTGCCTAGCGTCGAGCATTTGTGAGCTCGCCTTTCCTTATTTACTCGTTTCTAATTGACTTATGCTTCGTTGGCTCGTTTGCAGACAGCACGATGGCGTCATTTCTTTCTATCCCGCCTAACGCGTTTTGAGGACAATCTTCTTATTCGGTATGTATCTTCGTCTTTGACTCATCTCTCGGTCTGACCACGCTCTCGATGTGAAGCTCAGCGGTATTCGCTTTGGGCGGGAGAAGCTTCGCCGCGTTCTCGTCTTGGATGACGGTAAGCAAAATGGCCATTCCTTTGACTGCCGTTGCTCATCCCGTTCTTTCTGAAGCTCGGCTTCGATGGATGGCCGTAATGGGGAGACAAAAGCTACGACTGACCCGACGAGCCCTCTCTAGGACGTCGCGGTGCCACTGTGTTGGTTTTCCAGCGCACGGGGGGTGGGAGCGCACTGATTCCCTTGTGGATGTTGTCGCTATCCTCAGATGGGGATGATGTCTGATGTCTTCAGATTGACCTGTCGGCACTTTTTGATTGTCTTGATAGGATTCGGAGCTTCGGGCGCTGTCTGCTCCTTTTTCTGATGGTGTGTAATCACTAGAGGGTTTGGAGAGTGGGACAGATGTCCGTTGCTCCATTGCGTTCTTGTTTCTCTCGATAGTAAGGTATACCATTCACTTTTCAGATTCATTTTCTCATCGCGCTATTCTTGATCAAGATACCCCGGCCGACCTCGCGCAAGATCGATTTGAAGGGAATGGCTGCCGTCAAAAACAGTACTCGGAAGTGCTGGACTGCGGGAGGACGTATGTCAGTTCGTAGGGCTTTCAGGGCCATGGTTGGATTATTGGCTTTGGATGTGTAGTTAGTCTTGGTGTCACACTTGGGCTGCAGGCAATAGAACTTCTTTTCCGAGCCCAGCAGCCTGTACGAGGCGCCATGTTATGTACCAATTTTGAACAGAGGCACGCTCATCAAGGTTACATGGTATGGCTAAGCGCAAACCTAGTAAATTTAACCTGGTCTTCCGTTACATCTTCCCACTCCTCCTCGTCATTCTCAACCACGCTCAGTGGCACCACGTCAAGCCTATCCCCCGCCCACGCGCCTCTCGTCACGTCCACTGCCAACTCGCACGACGAGTCATCCGACCAGCAGATGTTGGCAAGCAGCACATTGGACACATGGCCAGTCCAGAGCGACAATTCCTCCATTACCACATCCCCACGCACATAAATACGCTTCGTCAAATTCCTCAAAACTGTCCCGCGGACGCTACGATGCGGCCAAGGGCGCGCCTCCTTGAAATACCCAGCCGCCAACGTATATAACGTCTTGCCGTATCGGGTGGTAGGGAGCTTCTCGATTTCGGCAAGTTCCTTCGAGGTGAGGACGCCTGGCGGACACTTTTTCATACCACCGCCGATACACATGATTCGGCAGCCCGCCCACCGTGACGGGTCCGCCAAAAGGGAGATGAGATCGCCAGAATGGTTGGGGGTTGTAAAGAACTCATCCAAGTTACCCCAGTTTCCGAGGTTCTCGCGTTTGTCGATGTTAATGATTTGCCAGTGTTGACCCATGGTTTTCGGGCACGGCAGGGAAAAATAACGAGGAAGGTGACGCTGTTGGTGAAAAGAAAAGGAACTTATGGTCTCGTGATCTGCGCTTTAAATACCGGTCCAACTTCGCTTCAACGTCACTCAGCAAATGACGGAGGCGAGACGGAACCACATTTGAGGAAAACGATATAGCAGCCAGGAAATCTGGAGGCTGAAGTTTGGAACATCTGGTGCTATTAGTTCTTCAAAATTTGACATCACGCTGACGTTCTCCGACATCAGACCTCTTGATAAAAAGAAACTCGCGGTCCACATACCAGTGTTGGACGGGCAGTGACCCAAAGTGGAAAGTCGCGGTAGTGCCCGTATGACTAGTCGCTGACTAGTCGCTAAGTCATTTTCTGCCCCGACTTTCAGGGCACGACGGCCTAGGGTTTGGTTGGAGGTATCAGTGGATAATTAAGTACGTGATTGTGATACTAGAGTGTTAGTGTACCAATCATGTATTATCTACGCCCGGCGTTCACAGTAGTGGGACCATGCCGTGTAATACTACCTACCTACCTACCTACCTACCAAGTATTACAAAGCGTCTGATGTTCTCACGCAGTGAGGCGCTTTTGACGCCTCTTAACGTGAGGTATGACGACGCTGGGGCCGAGACCAGAATCGGAGTCTCGTACCGAGCCTTTGGTGTCATGCAAAGGCCGTGGGAAGAGGTCGAGGCAAAAAACCCCCTGCCTTTGGTTGACCAACGACTTGGCCCTGACTTTGTGACTAGTCGTTGACCGGCACATCACTGCCACATACGGCCCTAGAAATCTGCGTAATCACAGCGGAGCAGCCTGAGATTCCTTGAGCATACGCTCCGTTGGAGGTTCGAGCTGTTCAGGCTTTCTACCGGATGATTATAATATTTTCAGGACAGACTGACAATGCCGGCTCCTTCATATTCGCATCATACTACAAGGTTCACGAGTGGCATATCATGGGCCTCCTTCAAAATTGATGTTGCTTTGGTAAATTGACAGTCGACTGGGTATGTTATAGTTCACGGATGGGGCCATCACCTCTTGACGATTAGTTGTATTCCACTGTGCTAATTGTTATCGTATGAGATTCGACGGATTGGATGCTGAAATACTATCGGATTTATACAGCTCGCACCATACCACCACAAAGTATCAAGATATATAGTCTATGATTAAATAGCAGATAAAATACGGAAATATCAGTCGTTACGGCTGAGAGCAAACTTAGTAAGTTTAACCTGATCTTCCGTTACGTCTTCCCATTCCTCATTAGTCTCTACCACATTCAGCGGCACCACATCGAGCCTATCCCCCGCCCACGCGCCTCTTGAAAGATCCACTTCCATCGCACACGACGGGACGTCCGACCAAGAGATGTTGGTAAGCAGTACATTGCCGATATCACCCTCACGGCTCGCCAATCCTTCCCGTACCGCGTCTCGTCGCACATAAACGCGTTTCGTCCGATTCCTCAAGACCATCCCGCGCAAGTTGCGCCATCTTATCCGATAGGAAACATGCTTGTAGTGCCCAGTCGCCAACGCGTACAACGTCTTGCCGCCCTCCGTCTCGGTATTCTCAGGGAGCTTCTCGATCTCGGCAAGTTCCTCAGAGGTGAGGACGTTTGGGGGACATTTTATCATGTAGTCTCCGAGGCATATGATACGGCAGCCTGCCCATGAGTCTGCCAAAAGGAAAATGATGTCTAAACTGTCGCGGGCTTCGAAGGACTCGCTCAGTTTACCCCAGTTTCCGAGATGCTCGCGTCTGTCAATATTAACGATTATCCAATATTGACCCATGGTTTCCGGGTAAAGCAGCGAACGTTTTAGAGGAAGGTGAAGATGAAAGAAAAAAGAAAGGAGGCGGCGGAAGTCTGAGAATCAAAATAATAATTGGTCACGACTCGCGGTCCCGTGACCACAGATCCTCATCTTGCTGCAGCTTTGGGACCAAGAAATTCTTTAGCAGTAACATGGCTGAAATTCGGGATAGTCGGAATTAATTCTTCAAACACCGAACATGTGCATCGAGTATCGTTCTCCCTCCGGCATCAAGGATAAATAGACCTCCCGAGTCGGGAAAGAAACTCACAGTCCACATGCAACCCAGCGTTCCCGAGCAAGCGCTTGCCGGTCATGACTAAGCTAAGCTTACTAGCTACCAACCATCAAGGATAACGTCCGGCGATCGTAGGAAGTGAGGGGTACCCATCATCCATTTATTTCCGGAAGACGAAGAATAGCTAAAAATACCTCCTCCGTTCTAACTGACTGACAATCCCAAAATAACGGTGGCGGTTCGATACTAGTCCGAATGAACTTACAGTGACATCCCCATATGATAACCACCCTAAAATTTGAGTTCGGACAAACATGAAATCCCAGCTAACGCCAAAGTGAAATGAATGTGAAGTCGATGACCCGAAACCCAAGGAAAACCGGATTTGTGCTAGGTATAATTCTCATCTGTGTGGCGTCATGAACAATGAGACAATCTTACGGAATGTCTGAGACACTCACAGTTTCTCATCCTCATCGTACTCTGAAATGACAATCATCGGCGCGACGAGTTTCTCATCGTGATAACCCTCAACATCCTTACTCTCTGGGGGGCGGAAGACGAGCATAATGACGCTCAGTACCGCAGATACCACAAAGGTACACATTGTCGTGAGTGCTAAGAGGAAGATGGGCGAAATGAGGTTCTGTGGGTAGACACGAACGAGGAAGAGGAGGACTGGGTAGGCAATAAGGATGATGACGAGGCATTCGTGAAGAAATGAGTGGGCTGAGTCGATGGCAGTGGTGGCAGTCATGGTGGCGACTGTTAAAGAGCGTATGGTGCTGTCGAGAACGACAAGGATGATGGGCGCAAGGAAGAAAGATGGGGATAGGGGGTTCCAGGGTCCGTTTTGGGTCTTGGCAGGAGAGCCGGGCCGATCCGCCGTCCTACACCCAAAATAGTCGTCGGCGTCCCTTGTTGCTCTAAAATTGCAGGTGCGAAAGCTACGATTCCTTGCTCGACTTCTGATTGGAGATATCGCACTTTCGCATGTTCACAAAAAGAAAGAGGAGTCTGAATGAGCATGAATCCCCAAAAAATAGCAAAGAAGAAGCGAGATGGCTCAAAATGGGCGGTGATGCCCATATCGGGACGGCGGATGGATCCGGCAATAGGCGAGATATTTTCCATCAGACCCCTTTTCAGTTCTTCCTCCCACTAACAGAATCGCAAAATATTGGGCTTCTAACGCTTTCTCTCTAATGGGCATCCATTGATTCCTTCAAAAAACAGATGGAAATCTGAGTGTCAAAGCCACTCCAAATACTCATAAGTACCCAAATATAAAGACGGCTCAGCTTGAATTTTGCTAAATGCAAAGGCTTCTCTTCTCCTCCCTGAAGATTACTCGAAGACCCCCGCAACTATGTACGCTTATGGTCTCTTCCCCAAGAAGCAGATCCTTTGTCTCTTCGGTACCGGCAGCTCACAATACTGCCGACGAAAAAGATACCGCCGTCAAGAATGAACCCTCCGCCGAGCCTTCGTCTGCGTGGACTCACAATGAAGAGAATAAAAACAGATATAGACCTAGCGGCTACCACCCCACTCAGGTAGGCGACGAACATGCGGGTGGAAGGTATACGATCACCGGCAAATTGGGATGGGGAGAATATTCAACTGTCTGGCTCGCCCGTGACAATGAAGCAAACATGCGAGTCTGAATCTTGTATAAGAATTTGCGACTAATACCCTATGCAGTGATGTGGCCCTCAAGATTATGACTGGTGCGCTCCTAAGCAATGCCGTCTCATTACTTTTAAGTTGATGCATGCCCAGATGAGGCATCGCAAGCGCCGGAACTGCACGAGCTCGAGTACTTTCAACGCTTGCGCCGCCAAAACCCCAGCCACGTTGGATACTTCCACATAGTCCACCTCAACGACTCGTTTTACATTGACGGACCCCATGGAAAACACCTATGCATCGTGACCGAAATGGCTATATGTAACCTACTCTCCCTAGCTGAGGTATGCTTCACTGGGAATAGAGTACCAGAATATGGCGCAAAACTCGTCATGCGGGACGTGCTCTCTGCGCTCGACTATGTTCACAACGACTGCAACATCATACACACGGGTGGGTCTTTCGTTTTTCATTCTCGTGCTATTTCCAACCTTTGCTTAGACGTCAAAATCACAAACGTCGTAGTGACAGTCCCACGAGACACGATCCCCAAGGAGGGTTTGGGCACTCTAATCCATGCCCAGCAGCACACATTTCCAGTATCCGCGGATAACGATACACCGGTCAGCATAACACAAAGTACCCCATTCGTGCCTAATCTCGATGGAGGCTCCAAGGCGTGGGGCCCGCTTAACTTCAAACTGATAGACTTTGGTGTCGGTTAGTGTATCAGAGTACGGTCATCGTCGACCACGCTAACATATACTCGGAAGCGTGTTACGCAGACAAAACCAGCGAACACTTTACCCAGGAGGTTTGTCCCGTCGGCATACGTCCCCCAGAGGTGGCTCTACGCGCTGGCTGGGGTAAGTCAGTTGACATATGGAGCGCCGGTTGCATGGTATCCTCCCCTTTCTTTGCCATTGAAATAAGCTCACTTTGTCTAGTTGTATGGTATGCTCGTCGGGAGGCCTCTGTTCCCCGTTCGGTGTGATCCCCTGTTTCTCCCAGCCTACCAGGTGCAGGCCTTGGGCGAGTTCCCCCCTAGCCTCCGGAACCGCAGCCGACTGAGCGGGGCGTGGTTCAATGAAGACGGTGAGATCGAATTTCCGTATGGCATTCAAGTTGTGCTTACCTTCTTGTACAGGATCCCTTCGACACAAGGACTTATTCCCCAAGACATCTTTGGAAGCTTTGGTGGAGGAGCAGAGTGGTGGTGCTCTAACGTTGTCGCCGAATTGTCTGGATTTCATGCGTAGGATGTTGACTATCGAACCGAACGAACGTGCGGGTGCTGAGGAGCTGTTGAGCCATCGATGGCTTAATTCTAATTAAAAATGTTGCATGTTGTATACGGTAGAGCGGATCTATTCACAATCTTCTCACGCAGCGGAAGAAGCAAAAGACTATTGAACTGAGGAATTTGACAGTCATCCCACTTCATTAGCCTGCATTCCAATGCTGGTATGTCAGAAAGTGGTACTGTAGGTCTGCTCAACCACGATATTTCGCTGGTCTAGCAAGCGAATATACCAGTAATATAGCAATCGACTGTCGTGGTTACGATCGACGACCTTGGCAAGCATCGAAAACAAGAGTTTCCATGAGGAAAACGAAGTGTGTAAGACATTGAAATCTATCTATGTTCATTACTTGACCTTCACACCAAACCATATATAGCTTCACTCGGTTCTGAAGCCTTCAAAATGAATGTATCACTGGCCGCTTGCGATCTCCATCCACCGCGAAGCGGAAAAGGGGCCGGCAGCTAATACAAAAAATCAGCCATCATACTCCATGGTCTTGAAGTGATAACCCACCAGGACAGTAATTGTCTGTACGAAAAACCGCGAAAGCCCAACGTTCCCGCTTCATCGAACGAACACTCTCCCTACTCATTCGCCACTTGATGACTCCGTTGCGGCGCAAATCGATCGCAAGTGCCGCAGTAAGTATATGTAGCGGCGCCACTCTCGTGCCCTCTAGGATATCATCAATACTGGATAACAGGTCTTCCACCATAGACACCCTGGGATTGTAGAACACGAGGGCCATGACATCTAGACTCGACGAGCGCGGATATACTACAGTCGGCACACTGACCTCGAACACCCCAATATCGCAAGGCGACGAAAGGAGGACCGGAAACGGCAACGCCTCGTAGCCTTCCGCTAGGATAGTCTCCAATTCCATGCACCAAGGATCCAAGTTTATTCGCCGCATAGGTACTCGACGCGTACGTTCCTCTAGGGGAATGGGGAAAGCCCCCAGGTAAGGCGCAATGTCAGTCACCAAGTCATTCGACAGGACACGTCCAAGGAAGTCCGCCAACCAGTGAGGTGGGAAGCCTACTTTACGGAGATGTAGGAGGAGATCGACAAATACGGCAAGGTTGTTGGGGTAGTGAACGAGGCATGGCGTCGGCAGTGAATACCCGGGTCGGATGGTGCACAGAAAAATGCGCGTAAGCCAGGTGGTGAGTTCATTTCGGGAGGCAAGTTCTTTTAGCGGCATTGGGAGTGTGTGAGGAGCAAGGACTATTCTCGTGTAAGGCGACATCGAGATAGCATGACACCCAAGGAACTTTGGGAGCTCCTCAGCGGTGAGAAGGGTATAGCTGGGGTTTTGTAAGGTGCAGCACAAGCTGGTGTAGTATACGTGCTGAGCTTACGTGTGACAGTAGGTATCATCATCGGGCCATAGTCCTCTATTCAGCAAACAATTGGCTGCAACAGTCGCCTGTGGCTCGCAGACTTCAACGTTTGGCACAACGTAGAGCGCCATGTTCAGCGGGCCGTGAGTGTAGTCTCTGGTGATAGCAAACAGTTAGCGCCAAACCACGATTAGGGCTAGTAAAGACTTACGGAACGTTGCTCAGCCACATACGAGTAAAAGTCTTTGGGAAGTCCATTGGTCTTGAGCTATCTGTATCGAAATTGATTTTCGCTAGCTGTTGTGAGACATCTCCCAGTAAGAATTCAAGTTTAAGGCGTCCCCGCATATCTTTAATAGCGTTCATCACAGCATCGAAGAAAAACATCGCAATCGAAAAGGCAGGATTGTTACGATCCACTATCGTCAGGAGATTGCTGTTCACACAGAACCATTCGAAATGGCGAATTGGACCAAAAGGATTGCCGTCCATCGTCGGATAGTCTGTGCCTTCTTCATCGATATCGCGGTCCTGGCAGGCACGTTAGAAAAGGTAGATTTCAACCCAGTCAGTATACGTACGAAGAGTGATGGATTGGGCTTCCAAGACAAACTGATGTCCGCCTTGACCTATAAGCAAGGTCAAATACCAGTCAGCTGTCATGATCATCATCAAAACAAACTTTTTTAAAGAGATCGCCGTCGCCGCTGTCCGTGGAAGAATTGTCCTTGATCGTCTTCCAAATCCTCTCGAGACCATCGTGTCGCTTTAACAGGATGGTTGGAGGTATAAACACAGACATCTTGTTATACCACTTCTCTTCCCGGTGCGCATTGAGAGACACCCATCCAGTTCCTGATTCAACGTCTTTGCACATAGCCCTGTACACGCACTCACGAGCCTTCCCGAGCCATATATCTCGACCGAAAGGATCGCTTTGCCTCGGACACGGCTGAGCGAAGGTTCTTCCAACCAGCTGTATGACCTCGTCGTCGGTCATCACGTCTCCGATATGAATCGCCCGCTCATGCTTGAGTCCACGTAGATCTCGATCGCCGTATTTAGCCATTACGTCGGGAGGGAGATCCGGATTCGGCTCCACTTTTTGCGTGTGCAGGCTGAAGACATGACGGGCCAGCATACCATCGACGGTCTTACCGGACAGTCCGTCTCGCCAGAATGTCAAGGAGCGCACGATCCTCCGTATAGCTCCCGCGTCAACGTGTATCCAGGCAGGAACTATAAGAGGAGTCGCTTGCAACCCGTTGATTAGTCTTTTGACAACAGATTGAAATCTTGAACACGGATGAGCTAGCATTTGTGCGGATAGAGGAATGATGCTGACCTGTGGTGACAGTACGAGGGCATGAGGACACCAAAATAAGTGTAGAATAAGGTTGCTTTGATTTCTGCCTCGTCTTCTTCAGAATTGCGACTCGCAATCAAATCATCCATGAGCACAAAGAGAACCAGATCGCGAGCCAGCGTCGTTGGATGGATGTCAAGAAGAGTTAGATGTGCTCGAAAATGCTTCTTCTTGTTTTTCCCAAGTTGCGTAAATGATTTGTGTAGACTGATCAGTGTTCCAAAAACATGCCGGGCTAGCAGAGCGAGATAGGTTAGTGGTAAACAAAGTAGAAGGGAGCTGGCTCACCGTCCCCGCAGCCACCAAAAAAGAATGCCAACTTTGAAATCCTCAAGAGCGAAAGTTGATTCAATACGAGCGGGTTTTCGTCTTGTTGAGTGCCCCATGGATCGGTCAATGACATGGGAATATCATGCCCAATCTACAGCGGGCCCAGTAAAATAAAAGCCTTTGCAAGAAGAAGTCACGCGTCGCTAACCTTGAAATATTCGAGGCCCGGGTGACTATTAGGGGGTCAAGCGAATAGCGGTTTGGGTTAAAAAAAAATGCGTACGGATCAGACTTCGACTTCGGCAGTTCGACAAGCCTCAATCGCGCGGCAGCTAAAACGCCGGACTTTTCCCTTTCTATGCTCCGCCAATTCCCCCACTCCTGGGACGTCGATTCCAGCATCTTGATAGCAAAGGTATTTTGAGAGATTAACTCATTCGAAATGGTACCAGTCCGAGAGCCATAGATAAGACATTTCGCCATTCGCGGGGAGAGGCGCTGGTGCAAATTAGGACTACAATCCAATTTTTGCACAGCCCGACAGATGGCTTCGAAGCTCCCAGAATAATCTCCGAGCTCATACAAGGCGGCACTTAGGTTGGAAGGATATACAGCATCACAAGGACTTATTTCTTCAGCCTGTAAAGTTTTTCTTCAGGTCAGCTGAGAATGTTAGAAGCAAAGGACTTGCTCCATACCTGCCGATATTTTTCTGCCGCTCTGAGACGAAAGATAAGTTGGAAGCGAGGAAATCCGAGAGATACGCACTCGTTGAATTTTGCTTCTTTGAACAACTGACTGGCATTTTCCTTCAATGCAGCTGCAGATGGGGCGAGCATGATCATGAAGAGTCGTGTCAAGCAACGGGACTTGTAGAGCCAGAAGGTAAAGAAGAAACAAACGTTGCGACTGGTAACCTTCTCCAAAAATATTTTGTTCCGGGCCGAAATGCCGGAGTTTCTGGAGTGATTCTCGATCACGTGACTCGTGTCACTATCTTACTTTGGCGATGTCGAATGTCGGACTCGGTGGGTTGATGTAGGCAACGTCAAGTATTGAATTGGAATCAATGGATCTCGACGAAATGAGGAATATTACTGATATTATACCATCGATATCCCCCTATGATTATTCCGTCGTAAGGACCTAACCAGCATTTGAGGGCCACCACATTCGTGTGGCATACCCGAGCCCTATTTCAGTGGCATCTCTTATCATGATCTCCTGTCTCGACGGGTAGAATGCAGGTCATTGAACCGTAGTTCTGTCAATACTACAATAAGATGCAGCCTAAGCCTACACGTAGGACCTCGGGGATTTTTTTTGAACAACCTTGGCCGTGATGTCGCTTACAGTAACTTTCGAAGAGACATTGATGGTCAGGAGAAATCTTTTGTGAGTGAACGGAGGAGGCCTCTTGGCTACAGCAGATACAATCACTGACACCATTGCACCGACGTATTGTACGAGACGAAGAAAGATCCAGCGAGCCCAATCCTGTTTACGTATCGATCACTGCTTGATTATAACTTAATAGCTTCTACCTTGCAGCCCAACAGTTCTGTTCCCTGACATTAACACCGGTCTCTCCGACTCTCCCTGGGGGCTTTCATCATTACCGGACACAGGGGTTAATTTTCTTTCGCAGACCTTAGCTGTAGACTCGATTATGGGCTGAACAGAGATATAAGCCAGGGTATCATCTGTCAAGATGTCAGAAGATTTGACTCTGCCGCTCCCACCGTAAGAAGTCATTTTGAGATGGAGAACACCATCCAAAATTCTGGCTTCCACATCTGGCTTCCGGACGATAATGTGCATGACAAGGAGAGATGGAACGCATCACTGCCCGGCGCCAACAATTAGGCCGCAAGTCTTATTTGCACTGGACACGGATAGTGAGAGAATGGAAACGAGGGGCATGTATATGGTGAGAGACGGACTTTGTGACATGATGATCAAGAAGACAGCTGAACCTGATGCCCAAGTCGGTCGTCTTAACATCCACTCTTGCGCAACATCTGAGGTACTAGAACTCTGTGTAGTCGTAGAAATCATTACCCAAACGATCAAAAATGATGTGAACTGAACAAGGATCATTGGGTTCATAGAGAACTTCGCTGATATCTGAGAGTGTACGGAGCGAGTAAGATGAGGTGATAATCGATCAAGTGACATACGGAATACGGTGCATAGAGAGCAAATTCACCCATCCTCGTTGAGGAAGTGATTGTATTGGCAGAAAGCTCGATCCAGAGGCGTCATTTGGTGCATCATCCCTTGATATATCGCGACAGAGCCGGCCTTTCTGTCCGTAATGGGCAACCACCACCATTCCGGCATGACATTAATTTAATGTCCTTGTAGCTCTCAAAACTTGGCGAGCTGATCGAGGTCAGCTTCAAGATATGTTAACGTGAATCTGGGCGTGTGACGCCTATTAAAATAACAAGACTTTATGCACCTGAGGTCATTTTAAGGTCAGATTCTCTGATGTTATTTTGTTAGATCTTTCATGATAAATTAACCGTGTTTCTGCCAAAATCATGTCCTGACTCTTGTTGTTATCTGCCCTCTGATATACTCGTAATTGTGAGCAATTAATACTGATATCACGCGACTCAGAATTAAAGAAAAAACAAGGTGGCATTGCTAGTACTACTACAACTGAAGTCGAAGTTCTAACAAAAACAGCACGACATGTAAGGATAGTTACGCCTCAGGCTCCAAGGCCCCAGTCCCCGCCCAGGCCCGCACGGCACACCATCCAGTCTATACAATTACACTTACCAGTCTCGACGTGCACGCTGCCTCAAAACCTCAGTGATATCAACATTGATATGGCGGCTTAACTTTATTCGCCGCTTGGCCCGCTCCCAGAATGACATTTGAAAGTTTACACCAGAATCTGAGATGCTTGCGTCGGTGCGAGTTTGATGGCCACTCGATGGCAGGTGTACTGGATTTTAAGCTTCGAGAGGCATTAGTATGTCTGTTGAGGAGCAAAAATAAGAACTTGAACGACTCACTAGCATACAAACATGCACCCTCGTACACACTTCCATAAGTACTCAGCTACCGACTCCAGGATCTTGAGTCAAACCTGTTTAAGACCATTAGACTCATGAGAACAACACGAGAAACAGATGACAGGTGTACCTTGAAGAATGCGATGAGAGAGGAGAGAGTCAGGGCACTCGAAGTCGAAGGTGTTGGTGTTGGTGTTGGTAAGGGGACAAGATACAATGATTGTGTTTGTTGTTTTGCGACCATCTTTTATTGCGGAGAATTGATCATGTGATTTACCATTGCTCTACGTGACGGACGAAGGACCTCGAAAAAAGCTGAAGTTGAAAATCTTGATGTTAAAGTAATGTTATATATTGGGAGCGTAAATTCAGGTGAGATTGGAGGCTAAGCTATGCTCACACGTGCATGTCATTCTCACGTTATGCTATTGTGCATCATTTCAATATCAGTTTTCTTTGCAATTAACATTACCGACTATCCTCATTCTGCCGAAAACTGTACTGCAATAATCTGACCTCACGCCCGGATTGGTGGTGTATCCAAGCAGCTCCGGTGAAAAAAAGGTGCGTAAGTAGTCTGAATCATGTTCTCCGTGACGAGCACAACTGAATTCTTTCTCAACTTCAATGCAAGACGTCAGATTCAACCAGAAGACGATGGCAAGAATGAAAGCTGGAAACGCCTGACCACGATCCTAAGAAATAACAACACAATAACAGGAGCTATCATATTTCCTCGGTTCATTAGAGAAGTTTCTCTTTGTAAGAGAACGAATTCTCTGTTCTTCCTGTCTGGTATCTCAGAAGGTAACAGAAGAGGAAATCAGTCTCGATACAATGTCCGCGAAGCTCGAGCCACGGTTGCATCAGTGGCGAGCGTCTGATTCATCAACTGTACTCGAAGCCCTAAATCAGAGCTTCGGCTCGGATGGTCCCGCTTTCAATGGGATAGTTTCCGTGGTACTCCGACCTTCAGGAAGGAACAAGGAAGGAAATTAACTTCCGGTGGCTTAGCTTCTTCCAAGTTGATCGAATCGGTGGAGATATACCCGAAGTATTAATTATGATACCTCGGTGATAGCGGGTTACCGATGGGCTTTTTTCAAGCCTGGAGATGCGCATTCATATATTCATTGACACGGCGATTATCACATCACAATTTCAGAGTGTTCGAGCCTTGTTATCTTTCCTGCTTTATTTTGTTACTAAGCCACGTACATCTCCCACGTGAAGTTGAAAACTTGAATAGCCGACTTTGCAGCGAGAAATAAAAACATAAGATATACCCAGCTACATTATATACGTCTCAGCCTGGCTACCCTTCTTAAGTGGAGCCACTGTAGCTTACTAACGGTCATATAAGCTAATTGAACATAGGATTATGAAGAGAGACATACCCGGGTGATCGTATGCATCACCCACCAGAATATTACTGACTTCTCCGACGATGCATAGATCGTCTTCGTTGTCTTGGCCTGAGGAAAACTTTTATGACTGTCAAAAACCATGCGGTGAGAACTTTTACCTGGGCAGGCAACCCATGCATTAGAGTCGGTGATGTGCTTCTCGCCAGAGGGATGATGAAATCCTAGGAATCTCCCTGGATAGGTTATATCCATTAGCGAATGAAGCGGTTTGAGTATTACTATCTCATGGTCGTACCTGGGAGAATAGGCACTGGATCTTTCCTGGAACTGTTTGAGAAAATACTCTGGAATCGGAGAATATAATGGTGTAGCGTACTTGTTGCTCACATGGGACACGTTCACATGCGCGTCAACGTAATCCGCGAAAGCTTGGTTTCCGACCTGAATAATGCGTCAAGCGTGTGATAAGGTACGAGGTACCGCTTACCCTGGGCATGCCATAGCTGATCACAGACACAGACGCTGTAGGAAGCTGTAAATCAAGATAGACACCATCTAGAAGAGCAATAGCTCCTCCAAGGGAATGTCCAACAACGGTGACAGAGGTTGTTGAAAACCTCGACATGGCAGTTTTCACCGACGAAAGAACTGTCGTAGCCGCGCTGAACGATTTTGGTTCATCAAAGATCTAAGTCTGCCAAACTGCCAAACGTACTTTGCCTGCGACTCTTTGAAGCCGCTGTGAACCTCTATGCTTGACCCTATGCCAGGAAACAAGCTGCTGTCGAGGCTGCAAGGGAAGAAGTCGAGATCGGTAATAATAGGTAGGCTGTGAAAAAGAAAATATGAGGGGACGGCGGAATATAAAAGCAGATGGAAAGACTGACATTTTCGAGGTATCGGTTCCCTGGTGGCCAACGATGACAGTGTCAAGGCTGGGATCATAACCCACATACCAGAACTGTGCAACACCGCCGTCACCCCCCGACGCAACCGGCTTGAAGCCTGGGTTGGCCTCGCAAGGGGCTGAGAACACCAGTGAGAATCATCAACATAAAAGGGAGATTTTTGCTCACCGCCACAGGTCCAGGTCAACGTCGTCGATGGCTGACAGTAACCTGCACTGAGGTAGAATGTGTAGGGCTTGAAGGCGGAGACTTGCGCAGAGGTCAGTATCGTCACTGACTGGCGCCGTTCGAGGACAGACGATTGCAGCGGCGAAGCAGACACCAGAGAGGCAATGAGAGTAAGGGCAGTCAAGCAGGTCAACGAAGGAACCATGGTGAGAAGTCTCCCAGGGATGGATAGGACGGGGTACCAACTCTCAAATTTATAAGAGCTGGTCGGATAATCACGTTGATGGACACGCGCGTTAGAAGTACCAATTCATGCTTCAGTATAGCCAAGAGCCGTTGTAGACACTGATTGTTTACAGGACGTCAGATTTTGTTTTAGAAAAAATGTGAAGGATAAAACGTTGTGAACGCAGAGTCATGACGCAGATATATTTGCGGGAAATCCTACTTCCATTGCTGCAGGATATAATATTTGACTGAGAATGCTCGTGGAAGCGGCCAGAAGAATCAAACCAAGATCAAACACGACTGACGGTGCCTTCGGCGTGAAGATGCCTATCCACTCGTGTTCGCCAGAAAAGCATGCTTTTTCGCGGATCATTGAACGCGGATCCTCTTCCAGAGTCGCGACTCATGTAGCTGATAACTAACTGGGGATTGGCAGAGCAAGGCGCTGGAGAGTCTGGGAGAGACTACTAACTCGTGATCTACGACTGATCATCACGGTAGTAAGATAGAGGACATCATCGCAATTTTTTTTTTGCCCTTTTCCGACCCAAAGATTTGTCCAGTCACATGACTCCTATGGACCGGTCCGCCCTGTTGTGCGGCGTGCCCCTCGGCCCTAGCATTGGCCGACTCAGCTCTGACTCTCGTGTCTTTCATCATCGTCTTCTTGGACCACCAAAAACCTCGTCACGCAATACATATATGCTTCGAATATCCACAGTGCTTCGGTGGGTATCCGTCATCCTTCGAAGGTTTAACAAGGTCTGACGCATCTTCTATTCTCATGATCTTGATTGCCAAAGAGAGATATTACATCGTTCCCCAGTAACGCTCAAGCGATGTCAATGCGAGCTATCTCTTCACTTGCAGATATCTATTCTATTCTCTGTCAAATATCCCGAGTACATCTCGTCGCACAAATTTCCCGATCTTGCTGTCTCAGACCACCCCAGCCGGTGGACCAAATATCAAAACTACTACGGCCAGGTCGTATTCTTCTAACACAAGTACGTTCTCGTACCTCCAAGCGTGCCTCACAGTGTACTTCGTTCGCCTTTGGAACACGGCGGGTTCCCTCCTTTGGGGGAGGCATCAGCTCTAGTGCACGGCCGTGATGTGCTGACGTTTACCGTCGGTTAGCTAGCTGTCACAATGAAGCTGGTGGTTTACGATGAGACACCCTTCGTGGGCAAAGTCGTCTACCCTTGACGCATGGGTGTGTGCGCTTGGTAACGAACAACGGATCTTTTGTCATAAATTATGTCAAGGTTCAGTTGACGCGATTGGTGGAGTTTTACCTTTTTCTTTTTGGGATAGGGTTACTACTAGATACTTGTATGTGAGGCCAAGTATAAAGAAAAGAACAGTCATCACGGTACGTAGTGTTTCCAAATCTCCGCTTCTACTTCTAACTCGTCCTCATAGTCGGGGAATATACCCTTGAATAAACGGCACCATCCCACGTAGCTTTGCCGAATATATATGGCTCTCGTATACTCCCAGTACTCTGGCATCCATGCGGCGCACTCCCAATCTACAAGCCCAATCGGTCTCAAGTGTTCATCCACGAGAATATTTGTAGGGGTAATATCGCCATGCGTGAAGCATATCTTGTACTGGGTCGAATGTCGCTTAGTTAGTGCAGCACGAACACAATCATCAAGGGGTTCCCATGGCGTGCAAAAGTACTGAGCATGAAATTCTTCTTGCGATGCAAAGGGACCGACGAGTTCACTGTCTCGAACTCGATAGCTGAGGAAGGAAGCACCGTTGACACCAGATATCGCGTGGCTCGGTGGAGGCAACGCTCTGAGCTGGTCAAACCACCCACGAAGAGTACCTACGAACACCGATGCCTGCTCCTCAGAGAAATGGTCGGCACTTACACCGCTGGGGCCGAACTCTGTCCCAGGGATGCCTGTCGAGAGAATGAAGTTGCTTCGAAGGTTGGGAAAGTATGGGTGCTTTGGACCGGACGATATAACATCTAGGATCTGCGGAACTGGTATAGTGGTGTTTTCTGAGACGAACTGAGTAGCGATAGCCTCGCCGACAGACACGCCATACCCGTCCTTAGCGTAAAGATTGAAGGGAAGTCGAATGACCCGTGGTGCTGCTCGCGGGTGATGCCATTCTGCAATGCGCCATAGCAGTCGATAACAGGATAGTCGAATAGATGGGGGAAACCTGAGCCAAAGAGACCATATGAGGCTGGAAATACTGCCCCTTCTTTTTCACGAATCAATGAAGAGTCGGAGGCACGACAAGAGAGATTCAGACTTTCGATGGTAGACAAAATCCGAAGGATTGAGCGTCGTGGGCATAATATATCTACACCGGACAAAGTATCAGCGTTTCAGGTTTTATAGAATCGGGAAAACAAGCTTACTGTTGATGATGGTGGAAGCGTATCAAGGTCCAAGTTTGTGTTCCCGAAATTCAAACGGCAGGGCAGCGCCACGTGTGTTGCTCAAGCAATTTCAAAAAAAACTACTTCCCCGTCATTGTGAATGTCATTCGGACACTGAATGACACATCCATTGTTCAAAATTGTGTTTACCAAAAGTATGCAGAGCTCGTGCACCTTGCCGATAGCACTGCAGTAGGCGCCTAACTACAATCAACTTAGAGCTAGATCGGTCACTGTGGCGCAAGGCATATGTCCAAATTCCGAGACCGTGAGACAAACATTTACGACGGTTGCTATTCTCGGAGGAATGCAAGAGGCAGAGTTTCATAGACTTCCTCCAAGCCTACAAATATTTTCAAGCACGCGTTCCTTATCACGATGAAGCTTCCTCTCTATCGAGATAATGCCTGCCGAACGTCAGTCGAGGGGCCCAAACGTAAAGTGAACGACAACCATACCAGACATGAAATTCTCGAACAATGTCGTGTTGGAGGATCCGGGACCCCCATTGCTACGCTCACGGTGGACGGGCCACTCCGGGAGATATTCAGTTGGTAGCTTAGATCCCAGTTTCACAATTGCTTCGTTCACAGCGATGTAACACCCATCATCGGGAGAGATCACACTGTTGCTGAACGGGGACACCCAGGGCTGTATCCTAGAATTCATCTCGTTCCATGGTTTGACTACGAAGATGATTACTGATCAGAGGCGAAAACGATTTTCGAGAGCGTACCGATGTCTTCTAGCCCACATAACTGGGCATAGCGCTCCTTTAGAGATTGGATCCTGCGCAGAGTTTCTGCAGATGGGGGTGGTCTTGGTACTGGTTGGCTGAGCTGATACAAAATGGGATTATCAAGATACGTATCGTCCATTGTGCGATGCGACGCGAGTTCTTGGAGAGGCTAGCGTGAGGAAATGTTGCTATAGAAAAGCAGTATAAGTACGCTGTAGCTATTACCGTAGATCAACGTGAAAATACTCGGGTTTCTTTTGTTGATGAAGTTGCATTGTCCGTGGGACAACAACGGTAGCAACTGGTGCCGCATTACAACCACCAGCCTGAGAGAGTAATTTCTTAGAACAACCCAACGAATGAAAGAGATAGTATTATGAAGAACGGTTGAAGGGCATCGCGACCAGAATTATGAACAATAGGGAGGTATTGTTCGGTTTTGAGACGACCATCAGGCATGGCGTCATGGTTAAAAGGAAAGCCGCTTTAACTCAGGGACCAAGTGGACATCGGTGCGGGCCGGAACTCCGATACGTCTTTGGGTCCCGCCACCAAGACCGAGTACTTATAACAGCCATTCACAGATCAACCTTTTGCCCCCTTGAACTCATATGTAAATCCGTGATGACAGGCGCTCCTCCGTACTAAGTAGCCCCGACGGATGAATTTGAACGGCGGCGGTGGTACTCCGAATCCATCTTTCTTCCCCTCTCCACATTAAATAAAGTGTGGCTTTTTCCTGGTTGCTCAGAGCAGACCAAATATGGGATATCAGGGCGCACTAATGCTGTGTTACTTATGTTCATCGTGCTGCATTGCCTCCGCCATATTTAAATCCCTAATATACCACCAAATCTTTGTCTTTCCGCGACACATCGGACATCTCGTGTGATTCTATTTCGACGTTGACAACAACCTGGATGAAGGTAAGCAGGTCCTGATACTCAGATAACCTAAGTGATCCAAAACTCACCTCCGGAGGACGAGCGCCGGTCTCGATCTACGGAGTGTTTCAAAGGCAGCCCAAACTCTACGGAAGGTACTGCACTCACCCCGGTATGGTTCGCTCCATTCCAAAACCTAGGTTCTGTCGCCGTGCGTCGATGCTCCGATAGCTCCGAGTCATCAGTAGTCGAGTACTTGACAGCACGCTAGATAACTTCATGAGACAAGTCACAACCGAAATATGAATTATCACAGACCGCATTCAGGCTTGAAAGAGCTGACAGCGGGAGTGGGTTTCTGGCGTGACGGAGAAAATTCAACGATAGCGCACCGGAATTAGTGTATAGTTTTGGTATGAGGAACGCGATTCCTGGCGAAAGTTATAAACGGAGCTAAGATACATTTAAATCTTGCCCACCAAAATAATAGGGCTTATTCTATACAGAGAACGTGAGCTCGTGGTCGCGGTATCAGGAACGAGGCCTACTGAAGCGAGGTACAAACTAAAATCGACAACGGCGAGTAGGGATGTCAGAAGACCTTTCAAGAAGTAAGACAATTCATTGTCAGCGACTCGGTACACAAGTACAACTTACCATTTTGCATCGTCACTATTGCTCAAGTAATTAGTATCGAATTCTATTCAGAAAAAATTATTCCCACTCACGCCGAATAAGCTTTGTCAGAAGACGGTCCGTCCTAGGGAAAGTTCCCCTAGCTTTGCGCAAGTAATTTGTGGTTATCAGGGTAATGGCCAAATCTCCTAGAGCACCAGATATCAGCCAAATGAGCGCGACTGCCTTTATTTTCCGGAATTCGCTTAAATCCCCAATGATGGCGGCATATATTCCTGTCCCTAACCCACCCCCCGTTGACGCTATAGCACATAGAACGACAAACCCGAAGTACAGCGGATTTCTTGAAATAACATTGTCACTGAATCGTGCCTCACAGACCAAGAATGGAAGTAGTACCTCGTTAACACCCAGATCCTCCAGGCAAAGAAACCTTGAACCATGGACGCCATGAAGCCTGAGATAATCGGGTCGGTGCAGACAATCCAATCGGCTGGCGAATGGTAAGAAATATGGATCTGTAAATTAACAAAGGCAAGCTGTAAAATACCTGTCATGAATGCTGCCGGGTTCATAAAGTTGTCTATTAACATCTTGTATGTCCTGATGTTCTCATAAGTGCCAAGAAAACCAGGATTTTTGAATAGAACATACCAGACCATTACGAAGACCGAGTTAATGACATCCAAAGCAAAGAGTGATATGACGAAGCCCTTGAGATATGGCGAATCACTAGAGTGCCCTTGTAAGGGCAGATTGTACTGAGAGCGAATAGAGACACCGACGTCGGATAGCGGTCGAGGTACAGAAACAGCTGGATTATCATGATGCCTAGAAGCAAAATGCTTAAAAATACACCTGGAGTCAATCATGATATCAGCTAGGTACAACTGCTGATAGTTGCAACTTACAGACAAGAATCATGCCAAACGGTTCACTGATTACGCTCATATCTAGAGGAGACACTCGATACTAGGGATGAGGAAACGTCTAGGCCGCTTGAATTTGGGCGCGATTGAGGCCCCTTGAAGATATAGAAAATTCTTCCCCGGAATGGCGGACTTTTAGCGATACATCACGGACGACCCTGTATGTGCGAAGAATTATTCTTCCCTGTGGTGATTCCCAGGTGGTGGAATAAATATGTGAATGGCAATTCGGCGATCATCGTTGTGGGGCATCTCACTGGCTAGAGTTCATCGGCTACGAATGACCTGCGCAATTTTCAGGGGTACTATATTTCGCACACTAAGAAGAATGGAACCCTACCGCATGTATTTCACAAGCGGTATGGGTAATCAGTGGTTGATTAGTGGGCGGCGAAGTTTGAGCCCGCATCGCGTCAGCTGAGACTTGATGAATCGTGATTTCCAAACGGGGTAACTCGCTTATGATTGGGCCGTTCCACTGGCAACAAAGTTAGCTCGTCACATCGTCCACCAATGTTGCTGAAGTTCCGCTCCCCGGATCTTGTAGGTACAGGCATACGGGTGTTGTACTGAACGACGGTCTACTAGTAGTATCTCTCCAGTTACCATGAAAACATTTCTTGCCCTTGGTGGAATCGGTACGGGTGCTCCGTAATTTCCTCGATCCAGGGTGCTGCATCTCACGGTATCAGCACCCACCGAAAAACGAGGAACAGCATTATATTGGGCTGCGTGCTTCTGTGCTTTCTGATGTTGCTGTGCTTTCATATGGGGCAAACGGGGATCCAAGGGGACCCCAAGATCCTTGATAACTCTTGGTCGTGAGATCCGAGCATGATGGAGTCTACCTCTCGGTGGCCTTTTCAAGCACTCTCTATCCCAATGACTCTGTTCTCTGCGTCTAATTTTCTTGCTCTGGGGATCGTTACATGGGTTGTCATATCGCTCATACGCAGGACACCCTCAGGCCCATTACCTCCAGGCCCACGGCGGATGCCCGTCATCGGTAATCTGTTTGATATGCCCAAGGAACGTGAGTGGGTAACGTGGGCAGAATGGGGAAGAAGATACGGTGGGCCTTATCGCTCTGAAACTGTCGCAGATCTTTCATACATATGACAGGAAGAATATCTTCGGCGGCTGTGTTGGGACAGACAATCATCGTATTGAATTCATACAATGTCGCCAAGGAATTACTCAACAATCGTTCTGGTACGCCCCCTTAACCCCTACACCCGCCTCCGTTGACGCGACTTGAATATGCATTTCAACAGCCAACTATTCGGATAGGCCTCCAATGTCAATGCATATCCTTTCGGGATGGAGTGACATCGTTCTCGTCCTTGGGTATGGATCTGCCTTCCGTGCACAGCGCAAGCTATTCCACAAGCTTCTTGGAACGATGGAAAACTTCCAGCGATTTTATCATGTAGAAGATGAACAGACGCGCAGATTCTTGAAGGATATCCTGAGAGATCCGGATCATTGGGTTGAGCATATTCAAGAGTTGCGTACTCCATAAGTTCGGTTTAACGCCACTCTCACTGATATGCATTCTGTTGACAGTGATGTCGCATCGATTGTACTTCGAATCGCATATGGTCACACGATTAGCAAAGACGATCCTCTAGTCGTCAAATGCAGACAGATAACCGCCGAATTTATGCAAATGGCTTCCCCCAAGTTCTTGGTGAACAAATTCCCCCCTCGTGCGTGTAATTTTCCATTTCTTATTTATTATAATAATCCTAACTTGTGACAGTCCGGCACCTACCTGATTGGATTCCAGGTGTGGAATTCAAGAGGCTTGCCAAGCAATGGAATGTTAATGTCCAAGATATGGCCCACCAGCCTTTCAATTGGGTGAAGGATCAGATGGTGCGTCTCTCTTCCTCATCTCCTATGACTTGGAATTGATCATTCGTGATAGGCTAAGGGGACTGCAGAATATTCCTACGTTTCTTCGAATCTTGAAGATGGAGAAGATGAGTTTTCCATCAAATGGACTGCATCGACGATGTACGGAGGCGAGTTTCCCCTACCCGTATGTCACAAACATTCACGACTGACCTGAGATTTATAGCTGGATTTGATACGGTACGTTGCTCAGTTTCCTTATTTGAATTCCACTAAAGTCAAAGCTAGACGGTCATTTCTATCAAGGCATTCTTCAAAGCCATGGCTATGTTTCCTGAGATACAAACTTGCGCTCAGGCCGAAATCGACTCAGTTACTGGTGGTGAAAGACTGCCATCTCTTGCTGATCGGGACGAAGGCTCGCTTCCTTATACACTCGCCGTGCTTCATGAAGTTTTCAGGTGGCATTCTTCCGTACCGACTGGTGCGTTGCATTTCGTAATTTTAAGCACCGACTGAAGAATTTCAGGTTTCCCTCACCGGACAATGGAAGACGATACATACAACGGTTACTTCATTCCGAAGGGATCAATAGTTATCTACAACACATGGTACGTCTTGCATATTCCGTGGAACATACTTCTCACTTCGCTCTCGCAAGGCAAATGAGTCATGACCCTGAGTTCTACCCCAATCCCGAAGTCTTCGATCCTACTCGTTTCATGGGCCCGTCCCCTCAACTAAACCCTCGCGAACTGATATTTGGGTTTGGCCGGCGAATCTGTCCTGGTCAACTTCTCGCAGAGGCGTCTGTGTTCCTGGCTATGGCGAGATTACTGGCCGTGTTCAACGTTACAAAAGCTATTGACGAAAATGGGGTCCTTCAAGAGCCTGTGCCAGGTCAAGTAGCAGGCGTTCTCAGGTACGATGTCGCAGTTAGCGTCCGATGATGAATTTGACTCGTGTTGTTAGTGATACGTTGCCGTTCAAGTGTGTAGTCAAACCAAGAAGTGAAAAGACTATGGAGTTGGTTCATGAGGCATTCTGAGACGCAACCCGGTTCATTGTTGCATGATATAATCTAATCTTTTCACTCACGTTACCAAGGAATTACTATGAATAGTAAAAATATCGAGAACTGTATTGTGACAAAACTCGCGGGATCAATCGACCACCAGTTATAACATAAAGTTTAACGCGGGTCAAAAAGACGTTCGTCAATGTTGTGGTACGGAACCGACAATCTGGCGTCGGTTCCATATGTCGTGCCGTTGGCAGGATTAAAGACCGAAATCTCGACGTCTGAGCGTGTAGCCGCAGCGTTCGCCCAGCCGGTCGACATACCATCGACTAGATAGGGGAAAGGCGACACTCCATATATGATCCAAAAGTGAGGGAAGTCGTCTGGTCCGGCAAGATCACTGAATGACAAACAGATGAGCAAAGTCATCGACAAGATCAATGGATGGCCTACCCATAGAACGCTGAATTCTTCTCGATGTCGCCAAAGTAGACAGTCCGTCCACCCTCTGCAAAAGAAGCCTGTTGAATTTCAGGAGCAGAAGAGGCTGATGAATAGTGCAGTGCCGGGCGCACAGATCCAAGCCGCCGATTTTGTCCAGTTTGACGGAACTGATGTCACCTACATAGCAGGGTGATGCACGGAGATGTTTCGCGTAGCCTAATCCGGTTTATGATGTATACTGTTTGACAGGCGGGCCGCTTATTGTCGCGTACGTGCAACTCGGGCCCCGGCATCTCGACATTAGATCCCTCTTGATAGTGCATACTCTGGATCGCACTATAACCTAGACACAAGGAATGAGCGTTCGTTTACGAGACGAAAGGAGAAGAAGATCATACCAAATGCATACCGCCGCCGACCAGATTCCATAGTTTTCGGCCTGTTCGCAGAACGCAATCTGCCCCTTGGTTACTTGTAACCTGAAATGTCGCATAATCATGTGCACATTCGAAGTTAGCATGCAGAGCTGTGAATCCTATTATATATTCTTCGACAAATAACAGGCTTTGTAGTCTTGTCTGTAGAAAATCTTGATCTCCGAATCAGAAGGAGAACACGTCAACAGATTCAAGTTGAGTACTATCATCGACATCTCCAAGCATCTGCAAAGACATTAGCTTCCTGGGGGATATCAGAAGCCGCTGGCACTTGTACCTTTAACGCAATGATCCTCTGTTCGTCAATCATAAACCCCGAATACTCCTTCTTCATCTTCCGCGAAGTAGAATAGAACGGCAGAGTGGTCCGTACTTTTCCCTTGAAGATGTGCGCCCGATCCAGCGTAGTCGGGCCGGTAATAAGACGCCCTCGAGTAAAGTGGAACGTGGTCCCCGGACGAGGACATGACGGATGGACGTTAAAGTCCAGCACCTGTACGATGTTCCTCCCCGGAATAGCGGGACAAACAACCTTCTGTCCATGGGCGTATCTATGGTTACGTTGGTTAGCCATTGAGACAAATCAGGATGACGAGCGACCCACCGCATCCAATTGAAAGAGCCTTCATTCAATAACATACGCGTGTGTCCGGGACCCCAGTTCTCCCACATGATGTAGCTCAAGAGAGTCTTGTTCCTGTCTTCGTAATCCGAGATATATCGCAAGAATGTTTCATTTGGGACAAACAGTGTATATGTTGCCGCCTCCCGAGTAGGATCCAAGAACCCGTACATCACGGTGAACGTATGTATCCTTCGCTCTGGGGTGGCAATGAAACGTTCGTCATCTGTGGCAGAAGCGGTGATTGCTCCTGAGTGTGTGATGACCGCCTCGACCTGAACATTGTCCACGATTTCCGGCAGGCAAAGTACGACGATAGTCCTGTATTCAAGTTCCTCTGAGATCTCCACAAGATGGATATAGCCAACGTCCCGCGTTGTCGTGAGAATATAAGTGCTCCTGGTGACGAAGCCGAAATGGTACACGCCTTCGGGCAGCCCACAGTGATCATCGTGGTTCTAGAAAGACTGTGAGAATAGGCATGACAAAGGTAGGTTCACGTACAATTAGAAGCCTTCCAGTCTTCCAATTCCAGATATACAGATGCGACTCTTTGATGGGCTGGCGAACGAAGAGAGCTAGAGACTCTTGCGCCACCTGGATGGTACAAACGCCCACAAGGTTCGCCCACATTTCTCCTGGGGGTATAGAGATATTTATCTGTGGTATTTCCGCCTTAGGGTGATCATGAAGTGTTGAAAGCGACCGTAGATGCATCGTGAGAATGCGACTAGTAGTATAGGAAGGAGGTCTGTCCATAGTTCAGCTTCATACAAAGGGGAAAAATGTGAAGTATTACGAACGAAGCATCATCCACGAGCATAGCGAGCAAGTCCTGACTGGGATCCATGGCAAAATCCTTCACTAACATATCTTGGTCCGGCAGCTCCACTTGATCCATAGCAGGTTGTGTTGACGAAGGCAGCCGCGTCAGGACAAATTCCTTTCCCAAGAACATCTTGACAAAAACACCGGCGACGAGTTCGTAGGCGCTACATTCCCCGCTAAAAGGAATGCTCGTAAACTCCTTCCAATTCAGATTCGCCCAGGCCCGACGCAGGTCACGAAGACGTCCCAGTCGGTCGGCATTTAGAAGGTGGGAGCTCTTGCCGTCCTCCATATTGTCCATAGCAAGTTCAATCGTGTACTGAAGGGCCAGGGAGCCATCGACAATGTTCTTGAATGTTCTACAGACCTTATGAGCCCAAGTTGAGCGACGCGGCCTCGACGACAACTACGCCACAAGTGTACACACCTGTGTGCATTGTAGCAGGGACCAGTATTCCAAGTATTCCATGCATTGAGTAAGAATTTCTGGAGGTAAAGAGAGCAGGGACGGCAACATGGTGGGAGGTGGTCAAGAATGGTCTGCCGGTAATTCTCGCATCTTAACCGCGTTTTGGTCCGAAACCGATCTGCCCCCGGAAACATTTTATCACAATCATTCCCCTTTTGTCGACTATGTTTGTTTCCACGGCACCTTGTGCCGGTAACAACACTTTCGGAGGGTGAATAAATATCCGCCCTCTGTCCCTTTCGGATTTTATCGATATCCTAAGTTGAATGAAACAACGAGAGTGAAAGTACGCGCCGGGATTACTAATATCATTCTACAACTAGCTCTGCGACTATGTTGGCTTCCTCCTTTTCGGTCATCTTCTCTGAGACGGGACTAATGGGATCCAACGTATGAATGGGTCCCGTGAACCAGTAAACTCCGCCATATTTGGGGAAGTAGTACCACATCAACGAGAAAATCATCACGCCTCCCAGCACAACGGCAGAGTAGTTCATGTCTTGAACAGTCGTTTGGGGAGTCGTAGGGAACAGGAACACTGTACTCGTGAAGGTCATGAACAGTACAGCTATCAGCGCGATCGGAAAGCTCTATAAGGAACAACCTTTAGAGACACATTAAATTATGGTTCGAAGGGACTAACAAAAATTCCGAGAGAAAACGGCCCAGGCTTGAAGTTATTCTCTCCGATAAACCGGGCGGCGATTGGGAAGCTGTATGCAATGTACAGTGAAATGACGGATACCGAAAAAATGGCGTTGATGGCATTCGCTCCTGCGAATGAGAGTAGCCCCAGTAATATCGCGCAACCGGCGTCGAAAACGACAGTGTTTACCGGCGTTCCCGTATAGCTATTCATTCGATACAGCCAGTTGGAGAATGGAAGGGCTAGCAGTATATGAGCGTCTGATCTGAAACGACCATAAAGGAGATACCTTGATCTCTGCTAAAAGCGTACGTCTGTCTGCTGGCTGCTAGAAGCTAATGAAAGGACATCATAAAACGGTCTCCATGACCCAAAGGTGAGCTCACCATACTGGATCCCATCATATATCTGCCGAAGCGAAGCCAAATATTAGGATAAGCAGTAACGAGAGATGAAATGCTCGACGCACTGTACCAGTACAATGACTGCCCAAATACCCAACGTCCCTTTCTGCCCAAAGCCGTTGAACAGGATTTGTGCCATAGGCTGGGAGCTATCATAGATCGCTTGCATATCATTCCCCATACAGAAAGCAAGAGCCATGTTAATTGCTGTTGATTAAATGGTCAATAGATCACCAGTATTAGCGAAAACACTTACCCCAGCCCAACACTCCAGCAATACCCGTCGCCAATACGATTCCCCAAGGAACGACAGTTGTAGCATTTGATGCTTCCTCACTTATGTGAACAGTGGAATCGAACGCACCTGCGATACAACGTTCGATATATCACGCTATATTACTGTAGCTGTAGCAATGCAGGCGTACCAATAGTCCAAACCGGCGCCAAAAGGCTCAATACGAATGCGAAGCCGTCCGTCCATCCGTTGACTACGATGTAGGATGAGATAAGTCTTACGCTGATAGGTGAAATGACCCACGATTGACAAATTCGCCCAATGCAAAGTGCGCGGTGTTCTTGAATTCCGACGGAGTCACAATGGGCAGGGCGATAATAACCCCGAGACATAGCCTGTGAACATTTTTGTATTGGAACATCAGAATATGGAAAGCGCTATCAGTAGATAACAGAACAGGATAGAATACCTACAGGGCATTGAGGACAACGTACACGGACTGCAGCCTTGCTAAAACAGTTGTGCCCAGACAGCAGCACACAACGTGAGTCAGAGTTATAGCTGCATATACACCACTGACAGACTTGAATTCAGGGTACGGGGAAAGGGAAAAATACAACGTAGATAACGCACAAAAGCTGTGCGTTCGTTGGCTCAAAGCTCTGGTTATTAGAGCCAATTTTGGCTGCAGCCATAACTTGAACGGCGCATCCCCAGTTAATCGAAGCTATGCCTGATATAGATCCGATTGTGTTCATATCTAGGTTGAATAAGGGTACGCCGTACGAAGATAAGTATGCGGACAAACTGACATCCGACTATCCAGCAGAGTAGATTGCGCCAACGAGGAGACGAGAACGTATACGTCCAGTAGTACAATCCTCCAGAAGTAGGAGCAGCACTGGCTAGTTCGGCCATTGCCAGCCCAATACATAGTATGAAAATACTTGCAATGGCCCACTTCACTTTTCTATCAGCGCAGCTCGTTATGCGACTGGAGGGAAACATACCCCCCAAACCATGGCGGGTCCTCCCCCATTAGGAACCGCATAAAAAAGAACCGAAGATATTGAAGGCACCAGACCGATGATGGAGAACGCGATCCCAAAAACCTGCGATAAGGGTGAATAAGTACATTAGCTGGAAGGAAGGAAGCGCACCTCAAGAGGGGTAAAAGCACGCTTGAACTCTTGCTTATAGCCCAAAGTCGCTAATAGAGCCTCGTCCGCTGCGTTAACGACGTCTTTCGGAGACATGCTAGAAGACGGGAAGAGGTATATCGTTACCACACTAGGTACACTATATATACACTCCACACAGAGAGCGATTACGTACAAGTGAGAGATAGAAGCATAGAGAAGGGTCACGCTCAAGTTCTGCATGTCTAAGATAAGGACTGAATACTAGTATTGCACCTAGGATCTTAGTAGCAAGCCATATGCAGCGTGGCATCGATGCCGCATAAATGCCGCGGTCACCTATAGTATAGATTGCAAGACAGATGAAGGCTGATCAGGGAGGTGGTAGAGGCGCCTAAATCAGGGAAGTTGATTCAATACGATCCGATGCGAAGAAAGATCGAGGTGAGTAAGTGATGGAACTTGAAGACATTGGACGACGCGGGCAGTCGTTCTGGTCCAGGATTCGCGTGCCTCCTGGGCTGTGATCCGGATGGAGGACAACACAATATGTTCATCTGGAAAATTCGCAGATCTGCCGCAATAGGGAGACGGCACTTTCCCGAAACTATCCCAGCTTCGGAAGCACCCGTGGTAGTTTGGACCACGGAAGGCGTAAAATGCGGCGGGGATCTGCATCGCGCAGTAAGTCGAAGCTGAGGAGGTGTGGAGCTGTTCGGAATATATATCCATCATGGCGGCGCTTTCTGACGAAGTTGCTTGAAACTTGATTATCATCTTGAGTGTACGGAAGCGAAGAAAGATGTGGCCCAAAATCCACTTCAACGCTTTAGGTTGAATATGCAGAAGGTGTTTTCATCGGGACATTCGTCTCCAGTGAAAGTAGAACTGTGGGTGACCGCCGAGCTATGACGGCGGATTGAAACAGAAAGATCGTTGAACGTAAAGCCCCAGCCTGAACAGGTATATCACTGAATATTTTGCATGCAAATCAGGGAAAAGTCAAGGATCAAAGCAGACCATAAACGCGGAAAAGACAGGGCAACCTCCCGCCAGTTTTGTGATGGTGCGAGTGAGCGGCCAGAGGGGATGGCAAGGTTATGGTGGCGCACTACAAGAGTATTCCACGGAGTACGTCATCCGATAGCAGGGCAAATCGGGCGTACAAGTGTCTTCCATCTGCAACGTCCCGTTTTCTTTAAAGGAAAGGCGCTTCCAACGATTCCCGCGTCTCTTTGATCCCTTCGTCGAGATCAAGGGACATTGCCCACCCGTCTCGGACAGTAGTCAATGGTGTCGGACATTCGACGTTTTGAGAGATTCGTTACGCGGGATGAACGCGTGATTTTGAGATCCGGGAGAAACAGTACCGTAGAATGTGCATGAGCCAGAAATGTGTCAAGCTACATTGAGTATTGTCAATTACGGAAGATAGGTGGCATTGAAAGAGAACTTCGTACCGAACATTCTAGTGAAGCCATACATGCTTGATAAATAGCAGGACAGGGAGCAGCTTTAGAGCATTGGCTAAAAAAAATTGGAGTGCCGAGCGAGACACGCAGGCCATTTTATCGAAAACCTTCCAGCTGCTAACTTTTCAGATTTGCCCGGTGATGAATATTGGGAAAAGATGAGTGTCTCTTCTTTTCAGACCGCTATTCGACCTGCCCTAAACATGTCATGTGATACGTTATTTGCCGAACCTCGGCCGGCAAAACACCGTGATTGTCAATGTCAGTGACTCGAACCGTCTCCTCCAGGATGACCACGAGATATCCCAAGCTCGTAGCTTTCGATTTAGAGTGCGAAAGTATTTTATCCTGAACTTGACGGCTGATTTCTCATTATGTTCCAGCTATACCCTTTGGGACCTATGGATAGATACCCACGTTTCTGGGCCTCTGCATAGACATAAGAACACCCTGAACGAAATCCTCGATAGGCGAGACTCTGATTTTTTAGTACCACGCTTTCTTCCTGATCTTGTCTTAGACACAACTCGCCTATTTCTTTCTATCGGGATGTCCCCCATATTCTTCACCGACTGCGGGAGGCAGAAGTCATCATAGCGGCGGCATCGAGAACTTCAGCTCCCAACCTGTAAATCTACCCTAGCAGCAGCATAATATCTACAAGACTTATCCTGCTTCTTACAGAGCCAGACAGGCCCTCTCGCTTCTTCTTGTTCCGCCCAAGCATGATGATAAGGATACCAGTCCCCTCAAGGCCGCCCATTTCTTTGGTCAGGCGGAGATATATCCCGGTGCGTCCGTCCCATACTTGTTATTAAGCGCCGATGCTCAAATTTGAGTGCAGGTTCCAAGCTAACGCACTTTAAACGAATTCACGAGAAGACGGGCATACCTTACTCTGAAATGGTAAGATTGACATCCGGTTGACATCTCGGTTATTAAATTGAGCGCTGATTTCAGCTCTTCTTTGACGACGAGCATCGAAACAAAGAAGTAGAGAAACTAGGTTGGCCTACCAACACTAATTGAAGCTGTACGCAGTGCTGATGGTGACGGTTCTCTAGGAGTTACCTTTTGCCTCGTTCCGGACGGCGTCAACCATAAGGTTTTTGAGAAAGGGCTCTCACTATGGCAAAGCCGTAATGTTGTAGAGGTTGTAGTGGAAGCCGACACGGCATAAATTTGTACCAATGTCTAGAACCGTGTAATCGTGAGCCTTCGCTTCTGGGCGTGTAATTTTAATCACTCATTCAGGTTTTAAAAAAACCCTCCTTGCACCAAGTATATTATCATGAATACCATGAAATGCTATGCAGAACTACATCCCGGCGTTCATTAGTATCGGTCATCCTGCATCGCCTTCAGTATGAATAATAGCTTCTGGAGCGATGGTGGCGATGGCTACGATGATGGCGTCTCGATGGCACCACAACCATAGGTGTAGACCCATACGATGAGCCATAGTAGGATGATGATGAATACCCGTATGGGTTACCGTATGACATTGGAGTGCCATAGTAATGCTGGACAGGCATTCCGTAGCTGCGGCCATATGAAGGGTAGACACTTCTGCTGCTACCGGGGTAGTAGGAGGAAGCGTAAGAGCTGACGTATGGCATCATTTGTGGTCGTGAAAAGTCGAGAAGGGGTCGTGATCGTCTGTGGGCGTGCTTGAATAGACCGGCTATTGGAGAATCACCACTGGCGGGTAGGGTTGCTTTTATACCCAAACACCCATGGATTTTCGCGGTCATCAGATACAGTAACCATTTCGACCGTCCGCTGAGTTCGTGACGCCGCCGGGCTTAGTTTGGTGGGCAAGGGAACCAGCTGTGTAGGATTTCATTCAGACGCGGTGGGTGCTACTTTTGACCTGAGAATGGTCGCAGCGCCGAAACGGGGACAGCTATAACAGCTACAAGAAATTCATAAAGAACTGAACATTTACGGTGATACTGCTGCCATCCCATCTTAGGGAGTTCCGTGATGATCGACCACACGGAGACGAGGAGCTCAATGCATATTTCCTGGATATTCATGCTCATCTCGCGGATACCGACAATTACCGCCATCAGATTCCCATTATCGAACCTCGCAAACAAAGGGTGGGGCTCGTTTGATCACCGCGCCGTCATCATTATCCGCTTTACTTCCTTTGAAGAATCCACTGTACGAGCGGAGTCTCCTTTAACGAGCATTACAAAGTTGACAGCCTCCGCCGTTGAGGGGCATAACTACGGAGTCCAATTCTTTCAGACCGTGGAGCGCTTTCCTTCCGTTCATGAGCGACGCCCGTTTGAGGACGCCCGCCATGCAGGTGAAGTTCATCAAGAGACTTCAAACATGTTGTCCGTCCTTGAAGAGGGATTTCATCAATCTTTTTGAGCATTGTCTGGATGAGTTCTCGTGACGCGTGTTCTGATGCTCTTCCAGGGTTATACCTCATTTATTTGCTAATATTATCGTGTTTCCAAATCTTCCACCGATTTCACAGCTATCGTTCGGGATAGCTATGCCTTTGGTTGTTGTATAATCGAGAGGTTCTAGACTTACGACGTCATGGAATGCAGAGTTAATTCTGATATTCCGTTATATTCTCTTGCTGGTCTCCGACTCAAGCGAGCTCATTAGACTGAAACAAAAAGGGCTTAATGATAACAAGAACGATTGGGACAGTGGGCATTGTAAACTTTCGTGAAAAACTAGTCGCCGTGAAGTAAATCATTCGTAAACCACTTTGATCTCCTCGCATATCGCGTTCCAGCCCTGCTGATCCTCCAAATCAGCGAAAGTGAGCTTGGGCCGTGATTTAAGCCGAAGTTCTTTCAACGCGCCAGTTCCAATCGTAGAACTGCCGTTGATATCTGTGGTCCCATTGAACATGTGTTCCTTCATTGACATGTAGCGTGATCGCAGCATACGAAAAAGGCCAGTTGGAGTGGAGGGAGAAACTCCAGCAAAAGAAGTGAGGAGCTGAAAAGTGAGGGTTCGGAGATTTGGGAGTATATGATGTGACTGGGAAATAGTGAGCCCGTTTAATAAGGAATCTGGAACGACTTTCATACACAGCCAGAAGTCCACAACACTACCGGTGACTGTGAGGAACTCAAGAAGAGCTCTCACATTTTGGTCAAAGGAGACGTTCAATGTAAGCCGAAGGGTTCGCAGTTCACCAAAGACGGCATGCAAGGGAAAGCGAATGATACGATCGTCGTTCATTGGGAAACACATGTTGACGAACGTAGCTGATGGGAATGCGACTGAAACCAAAAGACGGCAAATGGCACCTTCTGGAGACTTTCCAGACTCGTGCACATTGAGGCTGGTTACCGATGACATGACCATACACCCGCTGCTTGGAGGATTTTTCGAGTCGCTCTTCAAAGTGAATGTCAACGTTTTGACAGAGATCAACCGTGGAAGGATGGCAAGGTTGTGGGGGCTCAAAGCATCGGAGCAGTCGTACTTAGTCAGGTTCGACCAAGGAAGAAGTAATACGGGCGAGGGATTCGCATCATCGAGCGATCAAAAAGTCCGAAGCTGAGGAGGGATTGGAAGGTGTCAACCTTCATGTTCCGTGACGGCGGATTGGTCGGGCGCAGATACTAACAATGAGGGTCTCCAGTCCGAGGAACAAGTTGCCAGAGAGGGACTTGAGTCCCTCTCGAGGCAAATCGGCGCGCAGATGTTTCCATCTGGATGAGCTGGTGTCGAGCATGGCCAAGATTGGATGGTCTCCAATCCCGACGAGGCCACTGAAAAGAGACACGGAAAGGTCACAGCCTCGAGATCGTTCAAGCTGTAATCCAAATTTGAACATGATGTTTCGGTGTGGAATCATGAGGTCAGAATAGGTAGAGAAATTCAAAACGACCGAGGTCCATAAACGTGGCGACGAGAGAGATGGTGCGTCACCGATGACTGATATGGAATAATGTCCACGGAGGTTCAAGACGACTGGCGATGGGTCACAATATCCTCCCAATCATAGACGCACCATGAGAAGATCTCCCGAAGGATATCTTCGTTAATGGTGCGAATGGAGATTGAGCGTCATCAATACATGACTACACCTGTTCTGTTCTCTTTCGCCGATAAAGGTGTCCAAGATTCTCTGGGCCTCCGAAAACCTCTCGTCGAGCGGAGCAACCACGGCTGTGCCACTCGTGACGATCTCGCATACATTGGATCTCTTCAATGGGGATCGTTTTAACTTAACAGCTTCTGCACTCGGGGTGAATGGAAGTTGTTGCACCACTGAAGGAATCGCGGGGAGGCTGGCAAAGTGCCACAAAGCGGACAAGGTATCCTAGATTCAAACATCTGAAATGTGATTAATCAACGCCTTGATTTACGCAGAAAGTGGCTGGTAGAGAATTTACATCATGAGAGTAATAAAGAGACGTTGTAGTGACAGGAGAAATATTTTTTATACAAATTGCAACGGCCTCCGGTCCGCCATGGGACCTACGAGCGGCTGAGAGCAAATCGAGTGAGCTTGACCTGGTCTTCCGTCACGTCCTCCCATTCTTCCTCGTCGTCCTCAACAGAACTCAATGGCACTACGTCAAACCTGTCTCCTGCCCAGCCACCTTGTGTAAGATCCACCATCATTGCACACGACGAGTCGGCGGACCAACATATGTTCGTGAGCAAGACGTTGCCAATATCGCCAGGGTACTCGCCGCTCTTCAGATCTTCGACCACCACATCCTGCCGGACGTAAACGTGCTTTGTCAGGTTCCTCAAAACCATTCCTCCCAGATCAATAAATCCTCGAGCTCGTATCTGCTTGTAGGACTGGAATGTGAAGTCGTAAAGTGTTGGTGATGAATCGTCGTCGTATTCATACGAGGCGATCTCGGCGACTTCCTCAGAGGTGAGGACGTTGGGTGGACATTCTCCCAGGTAGTCCCCAATACACATGATGCGACAGCCAGCCCACGAGCCCGCCAAAAGGGCCAGGACTTCGCTTAAATCGTCGTTAAAAAACTCGCCTAGCTTCCCCCAGTGACCAAGATCCTCGCGCTTGTCGATATTAACGAGTTTCCAGGATTGGCCCATGGTGACAGAGAGCAGAATTCGACTGCGAAGGTGGCAGTGGAGAAGAAAGAAACGTTTTGTCTGGTATTGTTTGGTCATCGAGTCATCAACGCGATCTCGTGATTCGGACCGACGTTCCTCTTCATTCCTCCCTCGTGTTTTCTCGCGTCTGATGTCTTAGCAACGACTCCGAGTCATGTCAGAATATTGTTTAGTCTGGAATAGACGAATTCAGTCAAATGATTTTTTGTTCACGTCGAGTCAAACACAGGGATTACAGACCAAAGTCCGCGCCACTTCCACGACCCTGCGAGGACCTGCTCTCGAGTAATCCCTTGTCTCGGGCATTGATAACCAAATTTCGGTGCTCAGGAAGCAGGGAGTCGTGACCTCTACACCGTGCCACTCGGATTCGAGATACGGCAGTTTTAAGTGATATATGTGTACGTGCGCCCTTTCATCAGCGCAGCATACAAATGCAACGGAAATATACTGTCTGGAAGCTGGCACTTTGAGTGTCATCACGATTAACGTCAAGCAGGATATTCTAGCTTGTCGCAGAACGAATATCAGGGGTAGTCCAAAGTTGAATCATCGATTCGATGAACGTACAAGTACTTCTCAGGAGGGGGAAAGACTGGGCGACTTCGAGTTATTCATGCGGAATACGCTTAGACGGCCGATAACCTACTTGTAAATATCAACGCTTTGGAAAAGGATGCGTCCTGAAATGATAAATCGCAGGAGGCTTGCGGGTAGACTCTCAAAAAAAATACCGTCACGTTTCATCTGGAAGAATATGTGTTCGTTACATAGCTGATTCTTCGAAGGATGTAGAAATTTACCAGCACAATTTACCAGACATCATAGCAAACGACAGTATTGTACTTTGTGCTTTGACCTCACGTACTGAGCAGCCTCGGTGCGCCGGGGAAAGAAGAAAAAAATGGTCGCGGTGGGACCAGGCGTGCCGGCGTTGTACCTGAGACGATAGTAGAAATACCTCCTGATGACAAAACAACTCGCATGGGCACATAGAATTCTGCGTTTGCGTTTGCGTGCGTGCGTTTGCGTTTTCACGCATGCGTTTGTCACGTCTGCGTGAGCGTGACATGGATGCGTTTGTTGGCCGTCTTGTGCGTTTGGGCTTACAAACACCTTATAAATTATTTTATTAGCTACAGTGTAAGTAAGACTTACTGCTTATTAGATTTATACCAAGTATGACATCGACACCGGCCATAATTAACTTTCTTTGTCATGGTAGAGTCTCTGTACAGCGGAGTCCATTAATGTTCGAGCTGGTATTTTAAATGTAAGAGCATTTGGAGGTTTTGAGAGTGTTAGTGGCCATGAGGTATGATAACTGTCAGTAAAAACCATGGCACCATTACCATTTTGTTGAGGAACAAGTTGAAGAAACCAAGAAGAAACTGAGTCAAATCCTGGTTCAAAAACGACGACTTGACGGCAACCTGGCTATGCATAACTAGAATACATCATAAAAATAAAATACCTGCCTAGAATGAGTGACTAGAAGCAATTACGGGCGGGATAAATTGAAGCGATCATAAGTCAACTAGTTCAACTCGGACTTGAACGCATCAAACGCACCGAACGCAGATTTGTCACAACACTGTCACACATCTGCGTTTAATCTCGGACGCATGCGTTTTCAAAAGGAACGCATGCGTGCGCTATCTGAACGCTTGCGTTCAATGTTTGGACGCATGCGTGACTTATTTTTGAGATGCGTGAGTCTTTGCGTTAATTTTAGAGGTGCCTGATTCACTCAAAATCGAGAACAGCATAAGTACTTCGACACCAGAGGGTACTATATTCATTGTGATACTAGAACTTACTACCATGCATGCATTTATAGCCTTTCCAGACCATTCCACCTCATTATTGAGTCATAATAAGTCATGGAGATATCTCCAGGAAATTGGAACAAGTAAGTTTAATTTCAACAGAAAACATAATTACGATGTATTATTGAAATGACACTAGCTATCAGACGACCACGCATCTAAACGCATCGATCAGGGCACAAGCGCACGCAAGTTGAACTTACGCAAACGCAGACAAACGCAGTTGAACGCACGCACGCAGGGGTCGAACGCAGAATTCTCTTGGCCCAACTCGCATCGTGTCCTTGCAGAAGGGCGAGCAGTCGACGGACTGATTCTGATCCGCCCAAAGATGGTCGCTGGAAACATAAGCTTCGTTACTACCAGCCAGAAAGCGACACATTGATGAACTTACAAGTATATCTCTGAGAGTGAACACAATGCGACTTTCGATTGGGAAACATCAGCACCTTAGCATCGAGTACCCTGGTTACTTGCGGTCAGACCTAGCGGATAGACTAAGTCAGAGAGCACTCACCGCCGGCATTTCCCACGACATCAACACTATGCCGCGTCAAGGAACGATATGGGCGTTGTCGCAATAGTATAACAGAAGTCTAACGATCAAGAAGAGCAAAGGTTCGAATCATCTAGCCTAAACCGAAGGCATCAAAGTGTTTGCATGCCCTTCTCACCCCATCCTCAACACCAGCTGCGTTGAATTCGGGGTATAGAACAAGAGCACGGACACTCAGCCTTCATACAAGCTTAAGATCTTGGAAAGCATGGCGGTGATGACGGTGGCGGTAAGAAGGAATGTGTGGCGGCGGCTTACAACACCTCCGATGAGGATTAGCTTCAATGTCGGCGAACAGGACACTGCAACGGGGAGGCTTCAGTGAGAATAAGCGCATGAAGAGTAAACAAATGTGCAAGAATGAGTCGAGGAACTGGCCTGCGCTCCAACACAAACGTTTGGACGAGCAGCGCGCCGTTTCTTCTTTCCTGCGCTAAGCAATGTCAGACTGTCGCCCGTCACACCGACAATCGCAGAATGGACAGTTCGCCAAAAATAATAATAGCATTGAGCAGAAAAACACGATAGTATGAGATCTAGTTCGGTGTCAGACAAGAGAACGAAGACAACACACGAGAACGTACAGGCTATATAATTAGAATCCCATCCGGACGGTTGAGGTAGAGTAGCGAACTAGAAGAAATCAGCGACATGCCCTAGGGATGGATAAGAGACTCACGCATTGCCAGAACTTCCCGGTTCCAGCTGTGTCGATAGCCAGTCTCTGGGGAAGGCGCGCGGCCTAGATAACAAAAGGCGGTTGGCTGAAAATGCCATTGAGAGAGACCGACGCGCATACCAGAGGTGTATTCCTTTTTCTCTTGGTGAGGGCGATTTTTCGTTGCTGCCGCTATTGAATAGATGAGAGTATGAATGCGTGATATCGGTGGTGATTCCTACTGGTCTTGCCCGTCACGATATGGATTTGGTTCTGCACCATCTCGCCTTTGGACGATATCTTGGCTTTTGTTTCTCGCTTCTGGTAGCGATCCTTGAAGGCACGACGGAGGGCGAGGTTTATCTGCAGAGTGGATATCATCGCAGAAAGGCGAGTAGTTTGGGATAGTTTGTGGGTGATGATGGTGGTGGTAGTGAAGGAAAGGCGATTATTTAAATAAACAAAGTCTCACTACTGCCATTTTGGGCCAGCGCGTCGACTCGTTTTCACTGGGCGCGCATCTGAAACTAGACTTAGAGAATTGAACAAAACAATCAAACATACTCGGATTTCGTCGACCAGAAAAACCCAAAAATGAACTGTCGATCAAACGCGAGACCCTGGCGGTTCGGTTGCTATCGTCGTCGATGAGTTCATTCGTAACTGGTGGTGTTCTGTACATGAATTCAAGGTCCTCGTCGCGTCGGGAGAACTTTGTGGGAAAAGCGACATTCAGAGCGAGCCAGCGACAATGATGGCAAGAAGCAGAAAAGGAAATCAATTTCAAAATCAATCTCCGTGCTCGTGGTTTGTTGTCCATCGTCCTCCTAGACCACTGCGAAACTGGCTGGGAAATACGACCGGGTACTGAAGAGCCTCAGGAGAATAGCAGTGAGTACGCACTGTTATTTTTTTCAGCAGGATTTGACGTTTCTTGGACGTTTCCGCCCTCAGCCGCGAGTCAGCCCTTTTCCTGATTTTCCAATCTGGAGTATTGATTGTATTATCCCAGAGAAATGTCACGCCTGTTTCCCAATGAACATAAAGTAAGAGAGACATCGTCAATATCTCTGCATCATCCTCTATCGTTACTCAATTTTATGATTTATCGCAGACTGCCAACAAAATTAGCCGATCTTGCATTGTCTCAGATCGCCCCAGCCAGTCAACCAAAAATCAAAACCACTACAGCCAGGTCGCATTCATCTAACACAAGTATGTGTTCGGACCTCCAAGCGTGCCTCACAGTGTACTTCGTTCGCCTTTGGAACACGGCGGGTTCCCTCCTTTGAGGGAGGCATCAGCTCTAGTGCACGGCCGTGATGCGCTGACGTTGACCGTCGGTTAGCTAGCTGTCACAATGGAGCTGGTGGTTTACGATGAGACACCCTTCGTGGGCAAAGTCGTCTACCCTTGACGCATGGGTGTGTGCGCTTGGTAACGAACAACGGATTTTTTGATGTAAATTACATTCAATCGACGTGTTTTCTCCTTTTCATGGTCCCGCTATTCTGCTGTTTTGACCATGCGTAACCATGTGTGAATATGTTCCAGGAGAACTAAGTACTTACAGATTACCGCATCGACTTCTATTGATATCGTCTTGCCATTAAAAATTTTGTCTGAATACACTTGCGGGAGAGTTGGGCGTATGTGCAACTACATGGGCCGCATATATGGGACCTACCAATGATGCCGCTATATCCTGCTTCTGTCGGTGAAGCCCTCAGTCAACAGAACTTCGCAGAGTGCAGAGAAATACACGACGTTGGATACCTTTGTCACCGAGGGGCTGCAAAATGATGAGTGTCTCGTTCCCATAGAATTAAACCAAGAGACCCAATGAATGACATCCTTTTGCTTGAATCGTTGAAAAGATGGCGGACAATTATTGAACTGCTGATCAGGGTTGCTTCTGCGGAGTCTTTTGGACCCATACGTACACATAAACGTATACGGTCACTTTGAAACAGGACGGATGATTCGACTTGAGAACGCGTGTAACGTACTCCTGTGACTTACGAAGACGTCTGTCCTGTTCAGGAAGGACGCGTAGGTTCCTTGTACGCCGGATTTGCTTCCGGGAGACCTGTATAAGTGTCAGACCAGAGAAAGAAGAGAGTGAAAGCGAGAACGCACAAGTGATATGATTACAATTTCATCCAAACTTTTAGTGTGTAAAAATCAACACAGAATTAATGAAGCGACTCTGTCCTTTTGTTCCAATTTTATGTCGCCATCCCTGAGATCTTGCCATAGCCAGCAGCTAAGTGAGGTCCTAGGCAGTCTCATGAGCGAAGGTAGAACGGGTCATGGAAAGCAGTGACCCGGAACCGTGCTCATCACGTGTGTGTGACACATTGACCATATCACAGGACGGCACCAGCACAGACCTATGGCTCTATACATTACCTCCGTCCACACCGCCCAAGCCTTCGACTGCTCCGTACATGGTCACACCTCCCAACGAGGACACGCCCACGCATCTGAAAACGGCATCACTCCAGCCATATTCCTCAGTTGGCGGGCAGTTTGTAGAGCCAGCATTCGTGGAGGCTGCCAGAGAGCTCGAGAACAAATGTGTCCTAGTCAGCTCCGACAGGTTTCTTGCAGAGTACCTGCCACAATGCCCCAATCTGCCGAACATCGACAACGAAACATTTATGGAGGTAACACACTATAAGCCTGGGCCTGAACCTCCGAACTCCCCATGGGAGCTGCGGCGCAAGGAGCAGTGCATGTACAATCCCGTGGTGTGTTGATTGCTAATTTCAATGTTAATCCACGTTGACTCTCACTAGATAACTGCCCTTCAGCCGTTCCTCAAAGAAGGCTGGGAGATAGTTGACACATCCAATTCGCCCGACTCCCATTCTACGTTCTTCATAGACCATCAGGTGAAACCCGACCTCACTGTCTACTCCGACAAAGAGCCTTCAAACAAGAATCGTTGTCGCGTGTGTGACATGGAGACCTTCATCGAGTTGGAGCTGGCGTCATCTGCCGATCCGTTCACGGATGACGCAGAGAAGCCGGAGAAGGATTCTGCAGATGCACGCGATACCCGTGGTCAGCTCGTCACATACCTGAATGCAATGCAGGCCGCTCAACACCGAACTCATGGCTTTGGTGTCTTCATCGCCCACCGCACTTGCAGGCTTCTACGTCACACCCACAGTGGAATCGTGGTCACCGCAGAGTTCGACTACACCAAATCTGATCATCTTCAAACCTTTTTTTTTGGCGACTTTCGCATGCAGTTCCCGCCATTCGTGGGACCGACACAACTTTCCAATTTGTGCCATGTTGCGACGCTGCTAAAGCCCGTGTCCTTCTCAACGCAGAGAACGAGACTCTATGGAGGGTCTTCATTGGCAAACGCTCATTCTATGTTGCCGCACCATTTACACGAAGCCACTATTATCCTGTCGGGCGCGGCACACGCTGCTTCGTTGCCGTTGACTGCAATACACAACAGAAATGTCTGCTGAAGGATGCCTGGCGACTGGATGGCTATCATCGGGAAGACGAAGTCTACCAGCGGCTACATGATAAGAATGTGCGTAATATTCCTGGGGTGCTTGCTGCGGAAGACGTTGAAGACCAGCGTTGCGGTTTCTTTCCAGACGGATGGCAGCTTCCTTCTGGTCATAGCATACGCAAACACACCCACTATCGCATCGTGCTCGACGTCGTTGGGGAGCCTCTCGTTGACTTTGAGTCGACGCACGCCATGGTTCAGTATGTTCTAAACACCCTGGAAGGTACGTCGTCTCATTTCAAGCTATTTCACTGTTCTGAACCTTTTAAAAGCCCATTACGACGCCGTGACACAAGCAGGGGTTGAGCATCGCGACATTTCAGTTGGCAACATCATTATAGTTCGTAACAGTGGCAGTCTGCCTCTCGGTTACCTCATCGACTGGGAACTCGCCAAGTTCTCTGAAGACAAAGGAGCCCGTGCTTGCGAGAAGATGGTAGGTGCCATTCACGGCATGAAATTCTTATCTAACCTGCCTTTTAGGGCACACGGCAGTTCATGTCTGCTAGGTTATGGGACGAATCACCTCCACCATGGACGTTGGGCGACAATCTTGAATCATTTGCTCTCGTATTACTCTGGCTTGCTTGCAGATACGCAAAGAACGAGTTGTCACCGATTACGCGCTGCGAGATTCTCCTTCCATTTGAACGTACGGATGGCACGCACAAAGCCAAAATGCTTCGCGACAATGCCCTCGCAGCTACGCTCCATCTCGACTCACGTTATCTAGAGGGCCTGCTTGCAGACCTTTTGGATGGCTACAGGTGGCGATACATCGAGCTGTTACACCGAGATCGGGAACAATCGAACAAATTGAAGGAACTCACGCGTCAACGAAAAGTTCTAGGGATGCCCACCGTACCCGTACATACGGCGGATACGGGTACCGTATATACGGGACCGTACCCGTACCGTCAAGGCCTCGGACTGCTCGTGTACGGTACGGTTTACGGTACGGGAGTGGCCCGTAAAACCCATAGCGTAATACGGCTTTACGGCCATAAATACGGCATCTGTTTTTGGCAATAGAAGTGGCTGTGCCCTCTCGTACGATTCTCTTTTCTACTGTCGTGTTCAGTCGCGTTGGCATGCTCTATTTCCTTGGTATCCCTTGAACGATTTCTTCAAACCCTAGAAATTCAAGTGTACCATTTCCCAATACTATTTTCCCTTCTCCTGATTCCGAATGTTGTGATGAATCCCCTGGTCAAGTTGGTCCTTCATGAATGTGTCTGTGTCAAGCAGCCTCCGTCTCTGGACATCAAAAACGGCATACACTGGGTCAAGGCATGAACCAAAGAGATAACGAGGTGTTCTCTATGATGACTTCGGGGGCAGACCTTGATGTCATATACACGTTATCCAGTACAAACTGTGACTCTCGGCAAACGTTTTGAGTATCATTTTATCTAACTTTTATAATCTCGAAACAGGTCCCGTCATTTCTTCCATGCAAACGTACTGATACGTAAATTCTAGGCTTCCAGATATTCGGTAGGAGCTCAAGCGTGCTATCGAAGGGACCTTTGACCAGCTGGCCGAACTGTAAGAGGAAACATCCAAGAATCACCTCGAGGGGATTTCAGTGTTCAACGCTGTTCCTCTGGCTATCTACTGTAGATGTCTCCATGCATTTCAAAGGTATACCCGGCCACACGAGGCGACGAGGAAGGGGTCCTGTAGATATTCGGAGGGTTGTTTGTGTTGCGTTAAAAGGTGATTAGCATAAAGTACCATTTTCCAGAGATTTCGTACTAATTCACCTCGCCTAGTGCATTTATTATACAAGAACTGGGCAAAGAGTTGTCCGTATTACCCGTATGACCGTTTTACGGCCGTACCGTACACCGTACCGTACCGTCGAGCACTTTCAACGAGACTATTACGGTACAGTTACGGGTACAGTTACGGGTAACCCGTACCCGTCAACTACCCGTAACCTTTACGGCCGTACCCGTATACGGGTACGGTGGACATCCCTAACGAAAACAACTGGAAACACATGATTGGCTTATGACCCTACTCCGCAATGGATTGAAGGACGAGGCGTGGAAAGCGGTGAGAGACCCTTCCAGGAAGGAGCAGAAAGTTGCCTCGACGGTTCAGAGGGATGGAAGGAAGAAGAGAAAGTCGGATTGTTCAGAGTACGGGCGAACAGATGCCTGCAAGAGGCTTAGGGGCAGCAAGCATGGCAGCATAGAGGTACGCAACAATAAGGATCATGACGAGGAGGATGGTGGCGACTATGACGAACAAGTGATGGAGGGTAGTAGTCATTACACTTGCTCCATCCTTGATCAGCTAGAATAATATGTTGTTGTTTCTGGGACCTTGTCCGTTTATCTTCGTGGCAAATTTGCTGACTATGGAAGTGACCGCATTGATGCTCTTACTTTCCAATTGCTTTGAATTTAGGGTTATCGACAGTTGCTCCTGGACGATCGATCCTTTACCATCTCCAGCATCAGCGATAGCATTCCCGGGTCTAGGCTACAACAGTCTACTACTGTGCCCATACCGACCGGCGCTTGATTCATTCGATCCTGTTTCCTTTGGCCCGGACAATGCAGATTACCACCCGTGTCTCCGTTGCCCGCTAGCGATATGATAGTGTAAGACGAACCCCAGAAGGGAGATCGTCTATTTCCGCCTATGACCACCTGGAAAGATCACTTGCATAGATAATGAGTCAGTGAGCACTACCCGACGCGTTGTGGATATCGAACCAGGTTTGTGCACATCAATGGTATTAGAAGCCTTTACTTTTTCCTAATGTGTTCAATGAAGACAACGTGGAGTCGCAGAGAAGGGTCGGAACAAGAGGCGGGGTATATCTAGCATCAGGCTAACGGATTTTTTTGGTGTAAACTACCTTTAATTGACGCTCATGCCAGTGTTTTCCCATTTTCCTGGTTCTACCATTATGCGGTTGAACCATGCATGAGTATGTTGAAGGCGAACCTACTCACACTATCGCCTCTGCTTCTAGCGCCGCCATCATCGGGGAATATTTGTCTGCACTTGCTGGAGAGCTCAGCAGAAAGCCATGTGAGATCGTTTCAATGGTATACTTCATTGACCATCATAGAGCTCCAAATCGGTTTCTCCCGACAATGTTTCTTCGTTGTGTTGCAGCACCTGATTGAACTTCTGGAGAGAATCATTTGCTCCAAGTCATCGTCTTCGCACGACCTTCTACTGTTTTGCTTTACCCCTGTACGAAGCCCTTTTATATTACTTCGTGCCTACTTCTTACATGTCTATCGGCCTATATAAAGGCTATGGCATCTTTTCTGCTACAAGTCGGCTCGAAGGTATTTGCATTCACTTCCGCAAGAGTCCCCGATTGCTCATCAGCCAATGGATTTGGCCTAACGATCTATCTCCTGAGGGGGATCTCGAGGGTAGACTTGACCGCTGCTTCGTTCAGGCAAATGGCGCCATACAATCTTAAATCTATAAAAGTCCAGTTTATCCGCGGTACAGAGACGCTGAACCTCTCTCGCAGCATGAGCACTCAATCCGACGTTGTGTTCCGCCTCCCTGACACTCTCGTGTATTGGCCTTGGCCTCGCAGAATCAATCCTCATTATGAGGAAGTCAAGGCTGCGTCCGCAGCTTGGTTTCGGTCCTTCAAAGCATTTGGGCCAGAATCTCAACGGTAAATCAACAAGTGTACCGCCTTGTTACTTTACTGATCGGTGCTGTTCAGTGCTTTTGATCATTGCGACTTCAGTATGGTTCGTTATCTCACGTCAAGACAATATTGAACCTGTCCATAGGCTTATTATGTTCGCTGACATATCCAACAGCATCCAGAGGTATTGACGTCGTTTTGCTCTGTCTCTCTGTGGATGCCATTGTAATAACTCCGTTGTACCAGAACATCTTCGCACCGTATGCGACATGATGAACCTATTTTTCGTTTTCGACGAATACACCGACAATGCTCCTCCTGAAATTGTCCAGAAATTCGGAGACATCGTAATGGATGCAATAAGAAACCCGACTGAACCGCGACCCAGCGACGAGGTAGTTCTTGGAGTTGTCGCACATGAGTAAGGGTTTTTTCCCTTGAAGTTCGGCTCGCTCTGACTACTTCTTTAGGTTTTGGGCGCTTGGTGTCAAGTCAGCGAGCAATACCTCCCAGAAGCGCTTTGTCGAAAGCTTTGGACACTATGTGAACTCTGTCGTCGAACAAGCAAAGGATCGTCAGCAAGGTCGTACTCGGAATATTGATGATTACTTCACTGTTCGTCGTCTGACCATCGGTGTCTACCCGTCATATGCTCTCCTAGGGCTAGACTATGAGTTGCCTGACGAGGTGGTTCACCATCCAATTGTCGTCGGTCTGGGTCGTCTGGGTCGTGATATGATCATCATGGATAATGTAACAACTTTTCTACTCTTCCCTCAACCAGTTGCAACTTATGTTTTTCAGGACCTTGCCTCGTATAATAAAGAGCAGGCATTAGAAGAGTATCCCCATAACATTGTTGTTTGTGTCATGAACGAGCCGCAATGCGACCTTCATGCTGCAACCTCACGGGTGGAAAACCTTCATCGGTCGACCAGGAACAAGTTTCTGACGTTGTGGACGGAGATACCATCATGGGGACCAGAGACCGATGTCATTGCATCTCACTACCTGCATGGTATTGCAAACTTGGTCCGTGGTAACGAATGCTGGAATTTAGAAAGTGAGAGGTACTTTAGGTCCAATGGCAGAGCCGTTCAACAGCATAGGATGGTTAATCTCATGCCCAAACGGCTTACGGCGAGCGAGCCGCTTCTCATACATGTACAATTTCTTTAGTTATTTACTTCCATCGACCCGCTTTATGCATTCCCTTACTTGTCCCTTACGGCTTTTGATATCACTTACGATTACTGGAATAGGACGCTAATTAAATGTGACGTACTTGGTGATTTCCCTGTATATTCGGACCATGGATCATTTGTCCTTGACGCTCCCGCCAGACCGAATACAGTAACAAAACAACCCGACATACACACGCGTCCCACTGATGCTCGCAAAGCGTACTCACTTGTCAGCCTAACTGAATGGCGATGGTCACAAAATATTGATGCATCATGGGGGGACGGCCTGACTATGGCAAGATTAAGTTATCGCTAGGGCTGGTGCTGAAGCTGAAGCTTTGAAGCTTTGAATTCGTCTCTATCGGGACGAGGAAAGTTATACGTGTAAAATCAAGTGTGGATGAACGTAGAGTTATTAATGCCACGGCACGTAAAGCTTCCAGATCGCAGCTCATGCTTCTAGCTTGTCTATATAGTCCGAGAATGGCATTCGCCTGCAAGTGGTGCTCTCCTTTGTGACTCTGGCAAATATATATGGTCTTTGGGAACTCCTGCTGATTGTTGTTTACATGTATATTTCGTCTTTCCTGTCCTTTTTTTTGCTGCTTCATGGAACTCTTAGTTGCGTTGAAAATGTAATTCTCTTCCTCGTGCTGAATTGCACACATAAGGCAACGGTCTTCTAAACGTTCGAAACGCCCCGATAATATAAAGGTCTTCGCAAGATTCCAGTCAGTATTCGACCATGCTTTCCGAGCTCGTCTCTCTCATCGCAAATGCTACCAGAGTTGTGGAGGAGGATTTCGCCCAGAGCTCTGTTCCTAACGTCCCATCATTGGACGACACACGTTCCCACCCTTAGGACGACCGGATATCGTCCATAAGGATGATGGAGGCTATACAGACAATAGAGGGCGCATGTGCGCAGCTCTGCGCCCTCGTCGCGCGCCTTAATCATACCATGTTCAATGTCAGTTTTTGTTCGGGAATCGATAGGACTGCACTGACTTTATATGGCACCAACAGAGTGTTCGGGGTGAGTACGTGAATTGAACACGACCCTCTGTGTTTTTATGTCTTCTTCCTCAAGATATTCGAGCCAGCTTGTATGCACGTCGCCGTCGCTTTCAATATTGCCGACCATCTCCTCGACAAACCCGAGGGTCTCCACGTGTCTGAAGTGGGTGCTCTCTCCGGTGCCGAGCCACAGAAGCTAGGGAGAAATTTGAATTGCTCGCTAGTAGGCATTGCTTCCGGGAAGGTGAAGCATTTGAAGGTGTTTTAATCTGTTTTTCTTTCTTACACTCGACCGGCAGTCAACCGAGATGTCTTTGCAAACAACCGTCTCAGTATGATACTTGTGAAGACGAATAGCATATCGTGTTTTGTCGCATCTATGTGAGCTGCTTGTTCGACTAAGAAGTAGACGCGAATAATTTCGCGAGTTAGTTCAGAGTAAGTCAACAAAGCAGCTTCTATGTTCACCGAGAACTTGCAGGACCCGGATTGGGACCACTCGGATTCGCCCATTCACACGCCGTTCAACTCTTGGAGCAAGTACCCCGGCACATTCTTCTCGTGGTATCGAGATGAAGTACGTGACGCAGTCAATTTTTAATTCTCCTACACTGTTCCATAATCTAAACGAAGACTCATAGGGAGCTGCAAGAGGTGCCCGTTTCAAGTTGGCGATGAAAGGATGGACTACCGTCACGGAAGCATCCGCCGTCGTCGACAAATACCCGTAGTCAAAGCTACGCGATGGTGCCACCGTCTGTGATGTCGGAGGCGGCATCGGTGTCATCTCCATGCCGCTGGTGGAAGCCCATCCCACTCTGCGAATCGTGCTCCAGGATCTACCCGCTCAAGTCCAGAGCGCAAAGGATCAAGTGTGGCCAGAGTTATGTCCGGCTGCGATTGAGACTGGGCACGTAGAGTTCAAAGCCATGAATTTCCTGGTCGAATCCCCTGTCAAGGGCTGTAATGTGTATTATGTGAGTAGTCGACTTTGTGCTGATATTTTATTTCTTCTGATGGGGACGTTCCTGTAGCTGAAACACATCCTGTTAGTCATGTTTTTGCAAGGAGTCGCAATACTTACTTCTGCTCTCTAGACACGACTGGCCGGATAAAGAGTGCACGATAATTCCAAGTGGCGTGAAGAACACCATGGGCCCGGGTAGTCGCTTGTTAATTCGTAGGTCTCTCTCTTGGATGTCCGTCGTGATCTAAATATCCCTGTAGACGAGTATATCCTTCAGCATGCACGTCAAGAGAACGATAGCTTGGCCGGTTCAAGTTCAAAACCTGCTCCAGAGCCTTTGTTGCCAAATTACGGAGCTGGACGTATACTGCAATACAACATCGACCTGGATATGATGTGTGTCTTCAACAGTCAAGAACGCCGCTTGGACCAGTTCAACGGATTGGGGAAGCGGTCTGGCTTGAAGTTTATGCGTGTGTGGGATCTTGGGGAGACTGGTATCGTTGAATTTTGCTTAGTATGAGGTCGCCTAGTTCAACAACGACACATGTCAGAAGACTCCCATCCCAGACTGAGGTTGTAAATATCATTCTAGTTCGTAGAAAGTCTACTACTAGCGATAAAACATGCCAAATTTCATGGCTGAAGGCTGTACGAGGAAGAGCTGGAGTCTACAATCTTGGAATAAGGACTCCGGCGTCTTAGATACAAATAGATCACTTACAGGGTTACGATACGACCGTGTTGATATCCAGGACCACAGAGATGACATATCGCTTTCTCCACTGACGGAAGTAGCCTCTACCTCCGATGGCTATCGTAAACTTGCAGCTCTATCAAACTGAAATAGTCTTTGCAAGCCCCCGTTGCTTTGCTGAAAACCAATGACCTGGTGCTCAACTATTTAGACGGATAGGAAAGTATTGTCAACAAAAATGCTTACCTGGAGTCCTACGCAAAAGCTTATCCAATCTAATATCGACATGCAAGGGATATTTCTGTCCACAGTGTACGTAATGCCTGGAACCAGCGTTCACTGTGTGGACACTGCCGTGTAATACTACCTACTTACCTACCTGTCATTACAGAGTCTGGGTATTGAAAGTCACCGCAACCGTGTGTCTTGGGAAGGCTGGACCTATATGGATCCATAGTTCTGGTTGAAGCTTGACGTGGCGGAGAGACGTGTGAGGTCCTATTGAATCTACAGGAGGTAGTATTTGGCAAGAAAGGCGTAGGAGACATCGGTATGACCTACAGGAGCCCAAGCGTCAATGATGATGAATGCGATGCAGAGTCAAAAACACGCCTGTAGCTCTAAATTCACAAGATCAATAACGTCCCAATATAGACTGCCCTGCAGGTTCCCCTTCAGTTTGCTGTGCCATCATTGGACGACGTGATGGGCAGTTTTGTCGATGAGCAAGTGTGTGATTAGTGGGGTTCTTCAATGTGGGTATGGACTTTTTTGTCACGAGAGCTCTACGGCATCCGGTATTGGAGAGTCCGTGGAGGGCAGTCAAATATCGTTGCATGAATTGCGAAAAGTGGATGTTGAGTGGATGTGACTAAGGGAACAGAAGAGTGAATTTGAAAATCCCATTGACTCTTCGCCAAAAACATGTATCGTTTGTCCGTCACCAAAATCATAGCAGCTCGCCTCGTAAAGCACTATCACCCCTGTCCCTTGCATCTCAAAAGCTTCATCTATTGGAGTTACAGGTGGCTGTACGAGCCGTCGGAATCAACCGGCTCTGAACCCGTTATTTACCGAACCCGTAGCTTTTCTTTCTTTATCGTTTACCAACATGTCGACATACTAGGTCTAAACGAGTTGCTCTTTTCGTTCCCTCCCGTGCTCGAACTCTGACATCATCATCTTCTCTGGCATCCTGCTTGACCGTCCAACGACTACTCGAAAAGACGGTCCGTCATCTTCGTAGATACTATGCTGCGTCGATGGCTGGAGCCATTCGGCTGCCAAGTCTGGGATCAGACCCTGTACAGAACTACTGGGAACTTGTCGGCGCTTTCGCTTCTGAAGACATTGCTCACGCGCAGCACTTTTGCATCCCGTTGGAGCTGCATGACGACAGTCTTCGTGCCGCACTGTTTCCAGAAGATTGGACCTTTGTGTTTGACAAAGCAATCTTGTGCTTCCTCGCAAAATACTTCGATCTGTGCCTTGTTGGAGGGTGTCTGTTCCATGCCAGTTAAATAAAACAATGACCTCGTGTCATCATACCACTCCACATCATAACGGACGATGTACGGTAGCACATTCTGAGCGAGGACAAAAATAAGGACTGCACCACAGCAGTGATAAGCCACCGCCGCACTGATAAGTCACAGAGTTCCCTACCCAGATATGCCTTCCCAACTTTCCGAACTTGTTTCTCTCATCGCAAACACCACTAAATTTGTGGAGGATACCTTCGCCAAGACGTCCAGACCTGATGTTCCATCGTTGGACGACGTTGCTCCCCATCCTTTAGACGATCAGGTATCATCTACGGAGATGAGAGAAGCCATCCAGATGATAGAGGGTGCATGTGCACAGCTCTGCGCTCTCGTCGCTCGTCCTAATCGCACCATGCTCAGTGTAAGTTCTTGTTAGGATTGAACGGTACTCACTCATCAACCCCCTGCAGAGAGTATTTGGCGTAAGTATGACCAGCTCAATCAGACCTGGTCTGACACGTTCCTCGCAAGATGTTTGAACCAGTGTGTATCCGCGTCGTCGTGAATTTCAACATTGCTGATCACCTCCTCGACACACCCGAGGGCCTTCACATCTCCGAGCTCGGTGCACTCTCTGGCGCAGAACCTCGCAAGTTGGACAGAATCATGAGACTCCTCGTAAGCAGGCATTGCTTCCGCGAAGGTGCATAGCCCTCTGCTTCTCAGTTTTCCGACGATAACCAATTATAGTTGACCACGATGTCTTCGCAAACAACCGCCTCAGCATGATGCTCTTAAGCACAAATGGTGTATCATCCTTCACCGATCTTATGTGAGTCTTGTCCCTGAATAGAGGAGCAAAACGCAAACAGCCTGATCTCTCTTTGCATTAGCACAGACGAATCGAACAAAGCGGCATCTATGCTTACCGAAACGTTGAAGGATTCGGATTGGGGACATTCGCATTCTTCTGCCCAGACACCTTTCAACTCCTGGAGCAAGTACCCTGGCACAGCATTCCAGTGGTATCAAGATGTAGTATGTGTTGCGTTCCACCGACACAGCTCTTTCGTTTACACAAGAAACAGGGAACAGATATTGGTCCTGCGAAAGGTGCACGCTTTGGGACAGCCATGGAAGGATCGAGCGACTTTCTCGAAACTTCAGTTCTTGTCGATGCATTCCCGTGGAGCTCTTTGAGTGATGGTGCCACTGTATGTGATCTCGGAGGAGGAATTGGCGTGATCTCCATGCAGTTGGCTGACACTCATCACAACCTTTGCATTGTTCTTCAAGACCTACCATCACAGATCGAAATGGCGAGGAATGAAGTTTGGCCTAAACTATGCCCAACGGCCGTTGTGGATGAACATGTACAATTTAAAGCTGTCGATTTCTTCTTGGAATTGCCAGCCAAGGAATGTGATGTATACTTTGTGAGTACGCCATATGCTGACTACTTGCTTCTGACGCAGATTCGAAGCTGAAAAATATCTTCTTATTCGCGTCCTTAAATGAACGAAAGTTTGATACTTACCATTATTTCTAGACATAACTGGCTGGACAACGAATGTGCAACAATTCTGATGAGAGTCGGGAATGCGATGTCGACAAATAGTCACCTGTTAATCTGTAAGCTCTATTCTCCTTAGTCATCAAGTCCTGATTGTTGTCGCAGGCGACTACATCATTCAGCACGCATATAGAGACAAGAATATCCCCGAGTCGGTTGGCCTCAAGCTCGCACCGGAGCCTTTGTTACCAAACTACGGCGCGGGGCGCATGACTCAGTACAACATGGATCTGGACATGATGTGCATGTACAACAGTCAAGAGCGTAGTCTGAGCCATTTCGTTGAACTGGGAAAGGAGGCTGGATTGCAGTTTGTGCGTGTATGGGACGCGAGGGAGGCTAGTATCGTCGAATTTTGTCTGGAGGGAAGGCCCGTTGTGGGTGTACCAGAAGGAAGTGCCAATACCAATAGGGCATGACCCTACGAGTACCTCAGATATTTCAAACACGCATATAGGGACAGCGAGTCTCTTCCCAAAAGTGTTGATAAGGAATGCGATGAGTTCAACCCAAGCCTTCTGAAGGTCATGTAAGATTGGTAAGAATGTTTCGAACAGAAATGGCGCATCGCAAACAAGAAAACATCTCTTCCTAGCACCTCTGTCGACGTATATCCATGACATTGTATATATTCCGTAGTCTTGCAGCTCGCTGGACATGTTGATTGGTTGCACCAATTTCCTCCATTTGAACAAGCGTTATAGTCAAGTTCTATTAAAGGACGAGACGAGCTTGTGAGGAAACGGTGCATGAAATTACAGAGGATTTGAGCATACCAGTCAACAAAATTGATAGAATTCGACCGTGGGGCACCAAAGTCATCAGCAGTTGCTATGATACGTCCGGGATTCTGGCTGCCGGAGCGGAGGTAAGCTCTTTATCCAATAAATAAATGAAACTGCGTCGTTGTGATGGTAAGAAGCCAAGAGGCGGGATGATTACATGAGCCGACAATCTTGGCATCAACTTCCACCCTGAACCATCGTGACTGTGCCTGCCCTTCGATGCCTCAAATCCCTGCGGCCTCAAACAAATGAGGCTAGCTCATACGCTATCACCTGGAATATTTACCTTCATACAGATCGCGTCTTTTGCTAGAGACGAGAGAATGAGCCAAGCCTCAGATCACCGGTGGTAACAAAGGAAGGATATTCATGCCGGCACTTACATTTGCCAAACATTTCTGCGGTTCGGAGAACTGTCTGTCCTGCTCATCAAAGCCACATGAGTTTTCAAAGAGTTGAAAGATACCGAAGGTGATTACAGCAAAAAACGATAGACATGCATGTATATACAGTGATCTAACCAAGGGTCAGATAAAGGAAAGAATAACAAACGCGAAAATGCACAGAATATGATCACGATCCCATTGACGTAGAGTAGGGTACTAGAGGACATTAGCGAGATGCGCGGTGGCAGCAGAAGAGACTTACGCGTCGCCAAAATTTCCTGGTTCCATCAGTGGCTACAATACGTGCCCCGGAACCTTTCCCCGAAGACAGTTACATCAAAGTTGGCACAATATTCTACTTTCATCCGGAGGATCCAGAGAAATCTGCTATTTGGCAGTACATGGTCCAGGAAGCCCGGGTCTGTGAGACGCTGATGAAGTACCCTCATCAGAATGTGGCGCGGTATTATGGATATGTGGAGAAGGATGGGTTGATGGTCGGGCTGTGTTTCAAGCGATATGGTCAGACACTTTCTGAGGCTGTGAGGACCGGTGTGATTCGGAGGGAAGACGTAGAGCCCTCGCTTGATCAGATCAAGAAAGGCATTGAGCACATTCATGGTCTTGGCTTAATACATGTGAGTTGGTCCATGATGATAGACATATTTCTGATTTCCGCGCAGAACGACATCAATCCCAGGAATATCCTACTTGATGCAGATGGTAAACCCGTCATCATCGACTTTGATTCATGCCACAAACAAGGTGAATTGATGCTCGATGGCAAATGTGGTACTTTTCCTTTCAGCAATAATCCTGAAACGGCGGAATTTCAGAACTATTTTTATGGACTCGAAAAGATACGGGAATGGATGGAGGAAAATATTTCATGAGAGACTGATTGCATAGTGAGCGCACGTACCCACTGCCGGAAATATACATGTTCTGCTCAATGTTTGGTGCAGACTATTAATTTTACGATTTCTTTCTAGTCAATAGTGCTGTGAAATACTCAGGATGACCTGATCTGAGCGACCAATACATGCATGTTGCGTGCCATGGAGTACTCTTTTCTGACTCTCGAAAGGCAGGTATGGGTGCGGTCCGAGCACACCATCATAGGAGGAGTCGATAAACGCTACAGCAGAGACTGGAGGAGAAAGACCATTGGCATTGCCCAGGTCGCCTCTCTGCCATTTCCAGGATTGAGCACTTCAACTCAATAGCAGGTTTATCTTATAAATGTATCAGCACTAGTAGTCAGGTCACGGAGAAGGAGCAGGTGATAAAAGTTGACAGTTTCCCGAAAGAACAGTGAATGCATGGCCTGTTCCAGTCCAGAGGAAGACTAAGTAATGGCAAGTCTCATGGTAGTTACTTAGGACTCCAAGACACAGACATCGCATTGAGAGGATGTCGGTGGCCAATGGCTCATCCCCATTGCAAGTTGGTGAGTATTTGACCATAAAGTATTGCTTCCAGGAAGGTGAAATACTTGATGGTACTCCGTCTCTTTCTTAAACTTGACTTCACAAATAACCGTCTCAGTATGACCCTTCCAAGGACGAAATGCATCTATGTGAGTTGCTTATTCGAAATTTCGTGAGTTAGTTAGAATGAAGTCAACAAAGCAGCTCGCACCATCATTTCACTCCTGGAGCAAGTACCCCAGCACTTTCATCTCGTGGTATGAAGATGACGTGATACAGTCAAGTTCTCCTGACACTCTTCCAGAGGACTCATGGTAAACTGCAAGAGAAACTGCCGTTACAGAAGCGTCCGCCATCGTGGACGACACTACGTGATGGCGTTGCTGACAGTAGAATTAGAGTATGGACTGGTTTCGAAACGATTAAACGCACTCAGATTTCGGCAACTAGGATAGCCTGAAGTGAATATGTCCTCAAGACTTCAATGATCACAAGATAATGCCATCCCGGACCACTGATGGATTTGTCTAGGAGCACGGGGTGGAATTGAGCAACACGATAGAGTCAATGAATCTACCCAAGAAACAAGAATCCGCAGGAATGAGCACCCTTGAGTTCCTTGCACAGTCTCTTTACCACCTTCTGCACGTCTTTTGCGAATCAGCCAGACAAATCAACAACCGCATCAGGCCTACCATCCTTCAGCTATCATTGTCGTGTGCATCTGCCTTGAAAATCATCATCGATAAGCGAGTTTGTGGCCGTTCTTTCATCTACTGTGAGAGCTCTAATGTTTTGGAAAACGCAGCATCCAGGGAATAAGGCAACGAGCTGGGGGAATTACGGAAAGCCTTGGACAACGAGTGACTATAATTCACCCACGGAAAGTCAGGGCAAGGAGTGGCCTCGCATTTGCTCTCTGGACAACGGACGAACATAGCACGATATATGGAGGAGTAACCGCCGGGCCAAGGCTGAGAGCACTGGCAGAAAAGGAAATAATGAATTTCAAAATCCCTTCGCTCTTACCCTCATGTCGTTTTGTGACCGCTTTCGTTGACCATAGAAAACTTGTCGAGCAGTACATATTGGTGTCGAATTACTGCATGAATAGTGGGTATGCACTTCAAAGTCTGAATCCGAACATGTTACACGATCTTACCTTGTCTCAGATCTCCCCAGCCAGTGGACCAAAAACCAAAACCATTACAACCAGGTCGTATTCGCCTAACCCAAGTATGTGTTGACCTCCAAGCGTGCCTCACAGTGTACTTCATTCGCCTTTGGAACACGGCGGGTTCCCTCCTTTGAGGGAGGCATCAGATCCCGTGCATGGCCGTGATGCGCTGACATTGACCGTTGGTTAGCTAGCTGTCACAATGGAGTTGGTGGTTTACGATGAGACACCCTTCGTGGGCAAAATTGTCTTACCTTGACCCATGGATGTGTGCACTTGGTAACGAACAACGGATTTTTTGACTAACTTGTTTTCATTTTCTTATTTCCCTTTAACCTTCTCATTTTGTCTCAGGGCTAAGGTCCCTTGTTGAGATGACATGATGATAAACAGATTTTATCCCTATTACCCATGCTCTTCAGCCCGTCTGCACAATGACAGCATTAGCTCTATCAGAACTCGGTCAAGATGAAAGCAGTGTCGGCAGACTGGGTGATGAATATTCCGGAACCTACTTTCCTCCGTGGTTTGCAGTAAACTCTAGGGTGGATTGAGGACAATAAGAATACTCTTTGCAAGTGCCGACAGAAGCAGGACTGTACCAGCTGACTATGGATGCTGAAGCTTCAAGCTCCGACTTTATGGACAAGGTGTCTTAATTGCAACCTTTTGGCTTTGAGACATATTTGGCTGAATTTGTGGCGGCTATCTCTGTCTTCTCCATTTCTAGTGGGGTCAAAGTACTAGAAACTGTGGACTTATCTTGGTGTTTGAAGTTATTCCACCATAGTCAACAATTCCAACCTGGTCCGTCCTTTCCTCTGCCACACTATCTGAAAGAGTGCTAAAATTGTTTTCCATATATCAAGGACAACGGATCCTACCACCTTATTGAAGAAAGATCGGACTTACAAGAGCGTTCAGTAGAACGCGGGATGGCATTGAAATTGAGGAATGTGCGCCTAAATGGAATTTACTTGACGGCCAAAGTTAGGATGGTTCCAGTCTGTACGGAAATTCCTCAGCATCATATCGGGAGTGTGTGATGTTCATTTATGGATCCGCCATCCTTTAGCTGCTGATAACGAGCTACCCGTCCCCGCGTTAGCATCAACATAATACGGTCCTCCAGATCTCGCTATCGCATAGGGTGGGACAATCATACCAAACTTACGCGTTGAATGGTCTGAGTTTGCTGCACTGCTCATTCTGGGATTGTTTCGTTTACCTTTGGGTAAGTCATGAAATAAAATGGACATTGTGTCGACTCAGACTTCATTAGACCAGTGGCAACGTAACCTGATGGCTATTGATGTATACATCATTGACTGCCATGAACTTGCGGAGAGAATTGAGACTGTTTTTCGGTTCTGTCACAACGCACCCCATGTTCAATTCAACTTCTAAAGAGATTTAATTATTCTAAGCCAGCAGTTTTATAACTCCTTCATTATGTCACCTGGGGCGAAGTAACTGTATGAAACTACTTAAAGCGTCTGTCCTGGTACAAGCATGCGTGTGGAGTAAGCCGCATTTCTTTCTAAGATATTAGGCACTCATGATCAAACACCGGCCAAATATACGTGCCTAACAATTCAATGCCTGCGACGGTTCTAGAAATGGGCGCATCAATTTGTTCATTCAGGAAATTTGCCCCATTCCTATCCCCGTGATTATAAAGGTATAAAAGTTCAGAACATTTCATTACAGAGACCATCAGCTTTGTTTCGCAGCATGGGCACTCAATGTGAAGTCGTGTTCCACATTCCCGACACTCTTACTTACTGGCCTTGGCCTCACAAAATCAATCCTCATTATGAGGAAGTCAAGACTGCGTCGGATGCTTGGTTTCGCTCCTTCAAAGCCTTCGGACCGAGGGCTCAAAGGTAGGCGCTTAGTTGTACTGCTTTGCAACTTTCACTGATCGGTGATTTTAGTGCATTTGACCGCTGCAATTTCAGTATGGCGCGTTCCCTCAGGCTCCAGTTAGGATAGTACTAACATTTTCAAAGGCTTGTTATGTTCGCTGGCATACCCAACAGCAACCAAAGGTAATGACACGGTTTCATTGCCTCTGCATATCACTGTAGTGACTCCATTGTGTTAGAACATCTTCGCACCGCATGCGATCTGATGAACCTATTCTTCATTTTTGACGAGTATACCGACAACGCTCCTCCTGAAATTGTCCGGCAATATGCAGACATTGTGATGGATGCAATCAGAGACCCAACTAAACCACAACCAAGCGATGAGGTCGTCCTTGGACTGGTTGCACAGGAGTAAGGATCTTTCCTTTCAAGTCCGGCTCACTCTGACTTCTTCAGGTTTTGGGGACGTTGTGTCAAGTCAGCAAGTAACACCTCCCAGAAGCACTTTGTCAAAGCCTTCGGACACTATACGGATGCCGTTGTCGAACAAGCAAAGGATCGTCATCATCGTTATATTCGGAACATTGACAACTACTTCAATGTCCGTCGTCTCACCATCGGAGTTGACCTGTCATATGCAATGTTAGAGCTAGGATATGACTTGCCTGACGAGGTGTTCTACCATCCAACTGTTGTTGCTCTGCGACCTATGAGCTGCGACCTAATAATTATGGACAATGTGAAACTTCCTACTTTCGTTTTTGTGCCACTGTAGTACTTATTATCTTCGGTTTACAGGACCTTGCATCATACAACAAGGAGCAGGCTCTCGAGGAATATCCCCATAACATAATTGTCTCTGTCATGAACGAGCTGAACTGTGATCTTGGGGATGCTTTATCATGGGTAGAAGATCACCATCGGTCGATTAGAACCAAGTTCTTGACGTTGTGGACAGAGATACCGTCCTGGGGACCTGATATCGATGTTCTTGCATCCCGCTATCTGCACGGCACTGCGAATTGGGTACGGGGAGATTGCTGCTGGAGCTTCGAGAGTGAACGGTATTTTGGATCCAACAGTAGAGACGTGCAGGAGCACAGAATAGTTACTCTCATGCCGAAGCAGTTCTCGATGAGCGAGCCGCTTCTTGTACATTCACAGTAACCTGCTACCTATTGTTTCTCACATTCCCAATCTATCAGACTATGCTATCTTCATGTTTTGCGATTACACGCACCTAGTGGTATGGCAGATCCGAGGACCGACAGATCGAATGACGCATCCGTCAGGCATGGGCAGACAGTCCATCGTTCCAAAGATTTGAGGAGCACTGTCTGTGTGCTAATTCCTCTTCTCAACTGATTTGAGTCCTTCGGAGAACCTGTCTGGGTGTCAGACAAAGGAAAGAAGAACAACGTGAGAGCTCAAGCGCTCACAGACCATATTATGACAATCACATCGGGATAATTGATGTAGAGTAGTGTACTAGTTCTTCGTCATCGCTCCCTTGTAGGCTGGTGCCCTTGGCTTTATTCTTCGTTTGCGGTACAGATTTGTGAAGGCGAGATGGAGGGCAAAGTCTAGCTTAGAGTAGACAATGTTATCGAAAGGCGAGTAGGTGTTTATTTTCGGGTCATGACTCATGGATAGTGGCAGAGAAAGAAATGTGATTGAAGTCAAAAAGGTCTTGCCGCTGTTTTTGGACAACACACCAACCGCTTCCGTTCCTATAAATAGTTGAGCGTACGCAGATTTCGTCGACCATGATCCCGAATTCAGTGAATTGACTTCGAGGAATGCACGTCATGAAAGCGAGCTGGTATATGACAGTGGTGATGTCTGAAATAGTTCAGGAATAAGCAAGGACATATGTTGCAGAGAGATAATACACCTGCAACTACTCGAATCGCTCCGTCGATGATACCATGACCCTCCCGTTAGCCCTCGAGTACCTTCAATTCTTGAATGGCCGCTGCGCTAGGCCTACCCTTGTCTTCAAGCCAGGAGACGGAGGAAGCAACGGCAAGGGTGGAAAGACCTGTTCTTTGAGGACTCCCAACGGCACCGCCATCAGGGCCAGAATTCATTGCCCCGTTGTTGGACGCCTCCTAGAGAGCTGTAGTCGATAGTCAGATTCAACGGCATTGAGGATTGTCCCGAAGATGAAGGAAACGCAAGAGTCAAGGAGGAGATCATGATGGCAAGAGCCAAAAGGGAATTAGTGAATTTCAAAATGAATCTCCTTTCTGTCATTATCAAAACGGCACGGCACCACTCGCATGCCGGTTTCTTGTCACCTTCCTGGTTTTGAAAATAAAAATACCAGTGACTCTTCGACGTATGAAGTACCAATACACGCTGTCGTCAGTTGAGGCGAACTCGACGGCCTCACTGGGGCCGGGATCTTGTCGGACCATCTCTTGCTCAACGAACCTTCAAAGCCTTATGTCAATCTCGGGGATTTGATAGTTCAATATTGGACATCAAAAGAGCTCATGATCAGTGAATGCCATCTCTCATATCCAATATTGAACTATCAAATCCCTGAGATTGACATAAGGCTTCGAAGGTTCGTTGAGCAAGAGATGGTCCGACAAGATCCCGGCCCCAGTGAGGCTGTCGAGTTTGCCTCAACTGACGACAGCATGTATTGGTACTTCATACGTCGAAGAGTCACCAGGGACATTTGATCAGAATAAAACCACCACCACCTCTCAGGCTGGCGAACAAAGATTTGATATCTGAGGCTCAGGGCTGTATCAATGGAAGTCAAGTCGAGCACACAGGGGTTCGTTTCAATTTGTAACATATCAGATAAATATTCAACACGAACATAGCTGTCTCCGAGGTTCATTTATTTTGTACTTGCAAAGATTTGGTCCCAGGTCGCCGAATTATCCGATCTTACCTTGTCTCAGATCGTCCCAGCCAGTCAACCAAAAATCAAAACCTCGACAGCCAGGTCGTTTTCTTCTAACCCAAGTATGTGTTGACCTCCAAGCGTGCCTCACAGTGTACTTCGTTCGCCTTTGGAACACGGCGGGTTTCCTCCTTTGAGGGAGGCATCAGCTCTAGTGTACGGCCATGATGCACTGACGTTGACTGTCGGTTAGCTAGCTGTCACGATGGAGCTGGTGGTTTACGATGAGACACCCTTCGTGAGCAAAGTCGTCTACCCTTGACGCATGGGTGTGTGCGCTTGGTAACGAACAACGGATTTTTTGACTAACTTGTTTTCATTTTCTTATTGTAATATTGTCCTTTAACCCTCTCATTTTGCATCAGGGCTAAGGCCTCTTGTTGAGATGACATGATGATACACAGACTTTATGCCTATCACCTATGCTCTTCAGCCTGCCTGAGCAGTAGTGCTTGATGACCGTATTAGCTCTATCACAACTCGGTCAAGATGAAAGCGGTATCGGGAGACTGGGCGGTGAATATTCTGGAACCTACTTTCCTCTGTGGTTTGCGGTAAACGCTAGGGTGGATCGAGGATGATAAGAATACTCTTTGCAAGTGCCGGCAGAAGCGGAACTGTACCAGCTGACTATAGATGCTCGAGCTCCAACTTTATGGGCATGGCGTCTTAATTGTGACCTTTCGGCTTTGAGGCGTACTTGGCTGAATTTGTGGGGGCTATTTCTGTCTTCTCCATTTCTAGTGGCGTCAAAGTACTAGAAAATGTGGACTAATCTTGTTCCTTGAAGTTACTCCACCACAGTCAACAATTCCAACCTGGTCCGTCCTTTCCTCTGCCACACTATCTGGAACAGTGTTAAAATTGTCTTTCCAGATATCAAAGAAAACGGATCCCACCACCTTATTGAAGAAAGATAGGACTTACAAGAGCATTCAGTAGAACACGAAATGACATTGAAATTGAGGAATGCGTGCATAAATGGAATGTACCCGACGGCCAAAGTTAGGATCCTCGGAGTTGCCAAATGTAGGACTGTAACGACTGTAAGGCAGTAAAAGATGGAAGGGCGAGGAGAATAGGTGACGGTGATGGAGGTAGGGAATGGACGACATGGTGTGGTGTGGTGTGGTGGTGTGTGGTGTGTGTACCGGCACAAGGTCCCAATCAGGAACGGGCGGGTCCACAGCCCTAACGTGGAGAGGCACTTCTAGAGTCAGTTCTTTCTCACGGCTCCATAAATGGATGCCAAGCCATCGCCCGTTTTTTTAAAGTGTGTTTGAAGTGTGTTTGACAAGTACCTATCGTCGTTACTACACCGTTACGGGAAGTTAGTATCTTTTCTTGAATTCAGTGCTAGGAGCAGATGTGTGCTCAGGCTGTTAATGCTGTCTTGATATCCGAAATACATAATATTGAAGCTGTAGCGGCCCGGAGATACCGAACCAGGGGTATGCATTGAATCAGCTGATCAATTCAGATGTTAACTGGGGGATTACCACAGCACATGGCCTCCCATGTTAGGGCTGTGGACCGGCCGTTCCTGATTGGGACCTTGTGCCGGTACACACACCACACACACCACCGCGCTCCTAAGCATTGACTTCCAGATTCATGAGCGAGATATCTAATAGAGTGGATCTAAGGTGTGAGAAAATAAAACGTACAAGAGAGATACAGCATCCACAGGATGAGTTTATCAACCCCCCCTTCTCTCAAATCCTTCAAGGTTATCTCTTGTCGGAAATAAGCTGTCATGACTCGGATACTCTCAGAGGAGGTGTCGCCGATATGGATTTTGACTGCAATCGTAGTCGTCGCTTACACCATCGTTCGCTACCTTCGCAGTCCTTGGCGTAACCTCCCCCCAGGACCGAGAGGCCTTCCTCTCATCGGAAACCTTTTGGAGCTTCGTGGCAAGCAATGGCTCACCTTTACTGAGCTAGGGAAAAAATATGGTCTGTTCTTTCGAGCTACGTAGGATGTAAATTAGCTGACTTGCTCTAGGCGACCTCATGTACTTCAATGTTGCCGGGCAGCCGCTCGTGGTCCTCAACTCCCAGAAGGTGGCAGCTGACCTGCTTGACCGTCGGGCTGGAAAGTTCTCCGACCGCCCACGTAACATTGTCGCGTCCGACATTATGACTGGAGGAAACTTGATCGTATTCACCCACTACGGGGATGTGTAAGGTCCATCCACTCTGTATTCAGTTCCTCCATCTGACATTTAAAATTTAGCTGGCGTCGGATGCGCAAGGCGGCTCACGAAGGTCTCAACAAGGCTGTCGTATATAAATATCATTCCATTCAGACTGTGGGAGCCGTTCTTCTTACAGCTGGCGTGCTCGCGGAGCCCGAAAAATGGGATTCACATCTTCGTTGCAGCGCCGCATCTGCCATCATGTCCATGGTATACGATACGCTTCCAACCTCAGAAGATGATCCATCGGTCAAGAATATTAACGAATTTGTGGCACGATTAACTCGTGCTGCTATGCCCGGCGCCCACTTTGTAAGTTTCTCTCAACGTGTTTGCCTTCCCATTAATCATACCTGTGGTTCCAAAGGTGGAATTCTTCCCTTGGATGCAGTACATCCCCAGCAAGTGAGTTGATGAGGTCCTGCATAAGTGTGTGTTGACGACTTCCTCATTAGGTACGCAAAGTGGAAGCGTGAGGCAGAAGAATCATACGCTAAAGATTCTGCGATGTTCGAAGGGCTCTTCAACCGTGTCAAGGATCGCGTAGTACGTGCAGTCATTGATTCCTTGATAGTTGATACTCATGCGTTCCGAAAAGGCCAAAGGTGACGAGCGACCCAGTTTGGCGAGTACTCTGATTCAGGACGCGGGAAGACACAATTTAACTGAGAAAGAAAATTCGTGGCTGGCCGGGGCCATTTAGTACGTCTTCTTCGCCTTCCAAATTTCCTTCTCTAAAGCTTCAACAGCGCTGCGGGTTCTGATACCTCTTCAGGTGTTATGTCCTGGTGGACCCTTGCAATGATTGTCTACCCCGAAACACAGAAACGAGCACAAGCAGAACTCGATGCTGTCGTTGGTCGTGATCGTTTGCCGTCTTTCGCCGACTATGAACATTTGCCATACATTCGTGCAATGGTCAAGGAGGTTCTCAGGTGGTGCGTGGTTGTAAGTCCGCTCTCTCCGTGGTGTCGCACAACGCAGACCAATTGACGCCGTTATTACAGGTCCCAGTCGGTACGTATGACCCTCGAGGCAGACATGCCTGATTCTGATAGTCGGTCTCTAGGGGTTCCTCACCGGTCGACAGAAGACGATGTATATGACGGATACTTCATCCCTGTAAGTGTGGATTACGCACGGTGCAGTACGGCGCTCATCCACCATAGGCCGGTACCATTCTCATCGCCAACGTCTGGCACCTCAACAGAGATCCAGAGATCTATGGGCCCGATGCCGAACATTTCAATCCTGCCCGGCACCTCGACAAGAACGGCAAGCTGGCCCCTGGACCCGCAGACACGAAGGAAGAGAGGTTCGTTGATATCCAGTCCCCACACATAATAAGCTGAATCTGTGCAGTCACATAACCTACGGATTTGGGCGACGGATTTGTGTAGGACGGCACATTGCAAACAATTTTTTGTTCATTGACATAGCAATGATGCTTTGGGCTATGAACATCGAACGTGCTACCGACGATAACGGTGTTCCCCTCCCGTTGGATGTTGACGGATGCGTTGAAGATGGACTAATCACGTAAGTCCTGGACTGTTCCGTGTTCGAGTCGTTGTTAATCATCTTCATTGCAGTCGTCCAATCCCCTTCAAGGCCAAGATAACTCCAAGGTTCCGGGAAGCTCAGGCAATAGTCGAACAAGAGCAAGAAGTCCTTGGATATCACTGAGGACTGTCGGAAATAGGGGTTCTTTCTCACTTCACAATGTAGAGTGTACTCCGCTGTAGAACAATCCATTATTTAAGCGGAATAATGTTACTGGCCTCGATTGCCTAGTCCCCATACTATACTGCGTCGATAGCTGAAGCCGTTCGGCTTCCGAGTCTGGGATCAGATCCGGTACAGAACTACTGGGAACTTGTCGGCGCTTTCGCTTCCGAAGACACTGCTCACGCGCAGCATCTTTGCATCCCATGGGAGCTGCATGACGACAGTCTTCGTGCCGCACTGTTTCCAGAAGATTAGACCTTTGTGTTTGACAAAGCAATCTTGTGCTTCCTCGCAAAATACTTCGATCCGTGCCTTGTTGGAGGACGTCTGTTCCATGCCGGTTAAATAAAACGATGCCCTCGTGTCATCATACCACCCCACATCATAACGGACGATGTACGGTAGCACATTTGGAGCGAGGACAAAAATAGGGACTGCACCACAACAGTGATAAGCCGCCGCCGCACTGATAGGCCACAGAGTTCCCTACCCAGATATGCCTTCCCAACTTTCCGAACTTGTTTCTCTCATCGCAAATGCCACCAAATTAGTGGAGGATACCTTCGCCAAGACGTCTAAACCTGACGTCCCGACGTTGGACGACATCGCTCACCATCCTTTAGACGATCAGGTATCATCTACGGAGATGAGAGAAGCCATCCAGACGATAGAAGGCGCATGTGCACAGCTCTGCGCTCTCGTCGCTCGTCCTAATCGCACCATGCTCAGCGTAAGTTCTTAGGATTGAACGGTACTCACTCATCAGCCCCCTGCAGAGAGTATTTGGCGTAAGTATGACCAGCTCAAGTCGACTTTGTCTGACACGTCCCTCCCAAGATGTTCGAACCAGCGTGTATCCGCGTCGTCGTGAATTTCAACACCGCTGATCACCTCCTCGACAAACCCGAGGGCCTTCACATCTCCGAGCTCGGTGCACTCTCTGGCGCAGAACCTCGCAAGTTGGGCAGAGTCATAAGACTCCTCGCAAGCAGGCATTGCTTCCGCGAAGGTGCATAGCCCTCTGCTTCTCAGTTTTCCGACGATAACCAATTATAGTTGACCACGATGTCTTCGCAAACAACCGCCTCAGCATGATGCTCTTAAGCACAAATGGTGTATCATCCTTCGCCGATCTTATGTGAGTCTTGTCCCTGAATGGAGGAGCAAAACGCGAACAGGATCTATCTTTGCATTAGCACGGACGAATCGAACAAAGCGGCATCTATGCTTACCGAAACATTGAAGGATTCGGATTGGGGACATTCGTATTCGTCTGCCCAGACACCTTTCAACTCCTGGAGCAAGTACCCCGGCACAGCATTCCAGTGGTATCAAGGCATGGTACGTGTCACATTCCACCGGCACAGCTCTTTCGTTTACACAAGAAACAGGGAACAGATATCGGTCCTGCGAAAGGCGCGCGCTTTGGGACAGCCATGAAAGGATGGAGCGACTTTCTCGAAACTTCAGTTCTTATCGATGCATTCCCGTGGAGCTCTTTGAGTGATGGCGCCACTGTATGTGATCTCGGAGGAGGAATTGGCGTGATCTCCATGCAGTTGGCTGACACTCATCACAACCTCTACATTGTGCTTCAAGATCTACCATCACAGATCGAAATGGCGAAGAATGAAGTTTGGCCAAAGCTATGCCCAGAGGCCATTGTGGATGGACGTGTACAATTCAAAGCTATCGATTTCTTCTCGGAATCGCCAGTCAAAAGCTGTGATGTATATTTTGTGAGTACATCATACGCTGACTGCTTGCTTCTCTGACGCAGATATTCGAAGCTGAAAAATATCTTGTCAATCGTGTCCTTAAATGAACAAAGGTTTAATACTTACCATTATTTCTAGACATAACTGGCCGGACAAGGAATGCGCAACGATTCTGACGAGAGTCGGGGATGTGATGTCGACGAATAGTCGCCTGTTAATCTGTAAGCTATATTCTCCTTAGTCATCAGGTCCTGATTGTTGTAGCAGGCGACTACATCATTCAGCACGCATATAGAGACAAGAATATCCCCGAGTCGGTTGGCCTCAAGCTCGCACCGGAGCCTTTGTTACCAAACTACGGCGCGGGGCGCATGACTCAGTACAACATGGATCTGGACATGATGTGCATGTACAACAGTCAAGAGCGTAGTCTGAGCCATTTCGTTGAACTGGGAAAGGAGGCTGGATTGCAGTTTGTGCGTGTATGGGACACGAGGGAGGCTAGTATCGTCGAATTTTGTCTGGAGGGAAGGCCCGTTGTGGGTGTACCAGAAGGAAGTGCCAATACCAATAGGGCATGACCCTACAAGTACCCCGGATTTGTCAAACACGCATATAGGGTCAGCGAGTCTCTTACCAAAGGTGTTGATAAGGAATGCGACAAGTTCAACCCAAGCCTTCTCAAGGTCATGTAAGATTGGTAAGAATGTTTCGAACAGAAATGGCGCATCGCGAACAAGAAAAAATCTCTTCCTAGTACCTCCGTCGATGTATATCCACGATGCTGTATATATTCCGTAGTCTTGCAGCTCGCTGGACATGCTGATTGGTTGCGCCAGCTTCCTCTATTTGAATAAGCGTTATAGTCAAGTTCTATTGAAGGACGAGGCGAGCTTGTGAGAAAACGATGCACGAAATTACAGGGGATTTGAGCATACCAGTCAACAAAATCGATAGAATTCGACCGTGGGGCACCAAAGTCATCAGCAGTTACTATGATACGTTCGGGATTCTGGCTACCAGAGCGGAGATACACTCCTTGTCCAATAAATGAACGAAACTGCGTCGTCGTGATGGTAAGAAGCCAAGAGGCGGGATGATTGCGTGAGCCGACGATCTTGGCATCTACTTCCACACGGTGCCTGCCCTTCGATGCCTCGAATCCCTGAAGCCTCAAACAAGTGGGGCTCGCTCATACGCTACCACCTGGGGTATTTACCTTTGTACAGATCGCGTCTTTTGCTACAGACAAGAGAATGAGTCAAGCCCCAGATCACCGGTGGGAACAAAGGAAGGATATTCGTGCAGGCGCCACCGCACTTACGTTTGGCAAACATTCCTGCGATTCGGAGAACTGTCTGTCCTGCTCATCAAAGCCACGTAGGTTTTTAAAGAGTTGAAATATACTGAAGGGTGATTATAGCAAAAAAAAAACAATAGACATGCATGTATATACAGTGATCTAACCAAGGGTCAGATAAAGGAAAGAATAACAAACGCGAAAACGCACAGAATATGATTACGATCCCATTGACATAGAGTAGGGTACTAGGTACTAGAGGACATTAGCAAGACGCGCTGTGGCGGCAGAAGAGACTTACGTGTCGCCAAAACTTCCTGGTTCCATCAGTGGCTGCATCAAGCATCCAGCAAAGCCGTTCGGTCCTCCGTTATCAATCAGGAAACGGCGGTTGGTTCTAAGGCTTTTGAGAGCGAACGGCAAAGGCGGACGCGCGGAGTCCTTATCCTGTTGACGGACGTGATTCCTCTTCAGGGCTATCGGAGATATGAGACTTTGAACAGGTAAAGAAGACGCTCAACGTCGTCCCTCCATAGTGCGTTGATGTGCTTTCGTCTCTCATTTTTGGTACAGATTCGTGAAGGAGGACGGAGGGCGAAGTTTATCCGTATAGTAGACGTCATCACGGAAGGGCGAGCGGGCGGGTAGCATGTGGTGGTGGTGGCTGATGATGGTGGCAGGGAACTAGGGAAAGAATGCAGTTGAACTCGAAAAGTCTTGCTGCTGTTCTTGGACAACACTTGGACCGCTTTCATTCTTTGAAGAGTCGAGCGTAATCAGATTTCTTCGGCCATGATCTCGAATTGACCTCGACGCCTGCGGGTTATGAAAGGGAGCTGGTATGTGACATTGGGGACGCCTACAAGAGTTCAGGAATAAGCAATGAAAATTGTCACGCAGAAATTGACACACCTGCAACTGTTCAAATCGCTCCGTCGTCAACACCACAGCATTTCCGTTACCTCTTGCGCGCCCTCACATGGCTTCATTGCTGACATTACCCTCGTCTTAATGCCAGACAAACGCGAAGTGTTCTTCGAAAGCCATCAACGACATCGCCTTTCGCGCCCGGGGCCAGAATCCGTTACACCGCTGTTGGAAGCCTCCTGGACAGCTGTAGTCGACAGTCAGATTCGATAGCGTTGAGGATTATTTTGGAGATGAAGAAAACGCGAGGGTCAACGAGGAAACATGATGGCAAGAGCGAAAATGAATTTCAAAATGAGTCTCCTTCCTGAAATAGAGCAAGTTGGTTTCCGGCCCGCCACGCCCGCCGAGCTCTCCGGACTGTTCGATCACTTAGGTTTGTAAATCTGGTGGCTCAAATGGCTTCTCTTGAATCAACCAACCGCGAACGGCGCCTCGTGCTCGATACCGCAATCATGGACATGGAAGCTGCCGATCCTTTCCATTTACGAGAAATCCTCTGGTCAGATGGGGAAGACTTCTTCTACTTTCAACTTCCCACCCGACGTCCTCGTGACGAAGACGACGAGGCCGGCTCCGCCCTCACTCGTACCACGTTCCCTATACCAAACCATCCCGGACTACTACGTGCCCCGGAAGCTTTACCCGAAGACAGCTACATCAAAGTTGGAACGATATTCTACTTTCATCCGGAGGATCCGGAGAAATCTGCTATTTGGCAGTACATGATTCAGGAAGCTCGGGTCTGTGAGGTGCTGGTGAAGTACCCTCATCAAAATGTGGCCCAATATTACGGATATGTGGAGAAGGACGGGTTGATGGTCGGGCTCTGTTTCAAGCGATATGGCCAGACGCTTTCGGAGGCCGTCAGGACCGGTCTGATTCGGAGGGAAGATGTAGAGCCCTCTCTCGATCAGATCAGGAAAGGTATTGAGCACATTCATGGTCTTGGCTTAGTACATGTGAGTTCACCTCGCGAGTGCCCTGATAATAGGCGTATGCCTGATTTCCGCGCAGAATGATATCAATCCTAGGAATATCCTACTCGATTTGGATGGTAAAATTGTCATCATCGACTTTGATTCATCGCCGCAAACAAGGTGAATCGATGCTCGATGGCAAATGTGGTACATTTCCTTTCAGCGATAATCCTGAAACGGCCGAATTTCAGAACGATTTTTATGGACTCGAGAAAATACGGGAATGGATGGAGGAAAATATTCCATGAGAGATCGATTAGCACGTACTTAACCCATTGCGGGAAATATACGTTTTCTGCTCAACGTTTGGTGGAGACTATTAATATTACGATTTCATTTCATTCGATAGTATGAGAAGATTGCTCAGGATGTCCTAATCTGAGCGACCAATCCATGCGCGATGGAGCAATCATTTCTGACTCTCGCTGGTCCTTGAAAGGCAGGTACGGGTGTGGTCCGAGGACACCGCCGTAGGAGTAGTTAATAAACGCGACAGCAGAAACTGAAGGAGAAAGGACGTCGGCATTGCCCACATCGCCTCTCCGCCGTTTCCAGGATTAAGCGCTTCAGCTCAATAGCGGATTTATCCTATAAATGTATCAGCACTACGGCGAAGGAGCAGGTGATAAAAGTTGACAGTGTCCCGAAAGAGCAACGAACGCACGGCCTGTTCCAGTCCAGAGGAAGACTAATGGCAAGTCTCACGGTAGTTACTTTAGGACCACAAGACGTCGACCACATCGAGTTGAAAGGATATCAGTGCCCAATGGCTCATCCCAATTGCAAGTTGGAGGCTAAGTATTTGACCATAAGGCATTGCTTCCAGGAAGGTGAAATACTTGAAGGTATTTCGATCTATCTCTCTTTCTTACACTTGACTTCGCAAACAACCGTCTCAGTATGACGCTTTCAAGGACGAAATGCCTCTATGTGAGTTGCTTGTTCGAAATTTCGCGAGTTAGTTCGAACGAAGTCAGCAAAGCAGCTCGCACCGTCATTTAACTCCTGGAGCAAGTAGCCCGGCACTTTCACCTCGTGGTATGAAGATGACGTGATACAGTCAAGTTCCCCTGACACTCTTCCAGAGGACTCACGGTAAACTGCAAGAGGTGCCCGTTTCAAGCTGGCGGTGAAAGGATGGACTGCCGTTACGGAAGTGTCCGCCATCGTGGACGACACTATGTGATGGCGTTGCTGACAGTAAAACCAGAGTATGGACTGGTTTCGAAACGATTAAACGCACTCTGATTTCGGCAACTAGGATAGCCTGAAGTGAATACGTCCTCAAGACAATGCTATCCCGGACCACCGATGGATTTGTCTAGAAGCACGGGCTGGAACTCAGCAGCATGATAGAGTCAAGGAATCTACCTAAGAAACAAGAATCCGCAGTAACGAGCGCCCTTGAATTCCTTGCACAGTTTCTTTAGCACCCTCTGTACGTCTTTTGCGAATCAGCCAGATAGTAAATCAACCCCCATATCAGACCTACCATCGTTCAACTATCATTGTCATGTGCATCTGCCGTGAAATCGTCGTCGATAAGCGAGTTTGTAGCCGGTCTTTCATAGCTTTAATGTTCCGGAAAATGCAGCATTCAGGGAATGAGGCAACGAGCTGGAGGAATTACGGAAAGCCTTTGACAACGAGTGACTATAATTCATCCACGGAAAGTCAGGGCAATGAGTGGCCTCGCATTTGCTCTCTGGACAACGGGTGAACATAGCACGATATGAGGAGTAACCGCCGGGCCGAGGCTAAGAGCACTGGCAGAAAAGGAAATAATGAATTTCAAAATCCCTTCGCTCTTACGCTCATGTCATTTTGTGACCGCTTTCGTCGACCATAGAAAAACTTGTCGAGCAGTACATATAGATGTCGAATTACCGCATGAATAGTGGGTACGCGCTTCAAAGTCTGAATCAGAACACGTTACACGATCTTACCTTGTCTCAGATCGCCCCAGCCAGTGGACCAAAAATCAAAACCACTACAGCCAGGTCGCATTCTCCTAGCACATGTATGTGTTCGGACCTCCAAGCGTGCCTCACAGTGTACTTCGTTCGCCTTTGGAACACGGCGGGTTCCCTCCTTTGAGGGAGGCATCAGCTCTAGTGCACGGCCGGGATGCGCTGACGTTGACCGTCGGTTAGCTAGCTGTCACAACAGAGCTGGTGGTTTACGATGAGACACCCTTCGTGGGCAAAGTCGTCTACCCTTGACGCATGGGTGTGTGCGCTTGGTAACGAACAACGGATTTTTTGACATAATTGATTGTGAGGTTCGCTTGTTATAATCGTGCAGGGCTGATTGTTATGCCTTTAAATGCCGACATAAATATGACGTGTATACTGATCAAGGACCACCAGGACTTCCAAACCGCAGCGTCTAACCTCGACATTAATATTGCCTGAATAAACTCAGTGGAGGATTCAACATAAAATGGGGTGAGATCGTTTCGATGATTATTGATGTATACTCCATTGACTGCTGTCAAGCTTCGGATAGGTATCGCTTAGCGGCGCCCAATTCAAGAGACTCGGTTACTGCAATGATCTTCGCAGGACTCTGCCCTTGATTTCTTTACCTGTGCCCGAAGACTTCTACTCCTTCCTGCCTGCTTCCCACCTACCTATTTGCATCCGTCCTGCGACAAGCACGCTCCAGAAGAAAGCCACATTTCTAACGCTCTATCTCCTGAGGAGGATCTCGCTACGGATTCGACGACTGCTTCGTTCAGACAAATGACTTTTGATCAGTAATTACTAGAATAGTACGGTCAGCACCGAATTAAACGTACATTTTCCCTCCTCTCCCTTTCTCGTCTGCATGGATCATTGACGCCCGCCAGATTGCAAACGGTAACAAACCAATCGGAGACATCTGTAAGCAGTTGGTGGAAGCCCATCCCAATCTGCGAATCGTGCTCCAGGATCTAACAGCACAAGTTCAGAGTGCACGCCGCAAAATATGAGATTTTGGCCTCGGTTAAGTATGTCCCGCTGCGGTTGAGACTGGGCATGTAGAGTTCGAAGTCCTGGATGTCCTTGCCGAATCGCCAGTCAAGCCTGGCTACGAGTGTATTATGTAAGTACTAGTCGACCTTGTGCTAATGATTTCCTTCTCGTGGCGATATTTTTCTGTAGCTGAAACATGGCATCCTGTCATGTTTTTGGGACGGTGGCTTGTTCGCGGAAGATAGATACGAAAGAAAGACATGATGAATGGTTTCAAGGGCATCGATCTTGGGGTATGCGTTTCCGAAGCCTCGGAGTCGTGTGCGCCGGGTCCAATTGGTCTTATCCTGAGACGATGCTCGCAGCCTACAGATAAGGGTGTTCGGGAGGGATATGTTGGTCATATAATGGCAGCAGTATCGTCGTGGAAGGACAGAAAGCTGAGATAGACTGAGGATAGGATGGGCACGGACAGCAGATAGGATGGGACACTTGTGGGACACTCGTAGGGAGCGGTGTCGGGTCCGGTCCGGTCCTCCCCGTTACAGCATGCGCTCGGCCCCCGTAGCTTCCTGTTGTTCGTAGTTTAGCTCAGTAACGCGATCGCATCCGTTTGCATAGTGCGCCCCTTGATGAACACTTCCGAGTCTTTGACCAATCGAGTCGCAGATGAAGTTGAACAACTGTTCAAAAATAAGTACTTGTTCAGTTTCGTCGTAGTTTTTCATCCAACCTTTGGACAGAACAAGGACAGAATCAATTGTTCCAAACTGGTGGTTTCCCGCGAACTGCTATCTAGTTTATGCCGTCACCTTGGAGTGAACTTCGAAGCAACTGTACGTTATTTCTTAAGTCATTTATCCCAGAACAACTTGAAGCATGCTTGAGAAGTAAGCCTCATTTCTTTCATTGAGTCATTGGATGTTCCATGATTCTCCACCAGCCGCATATAATCACCCAATTTTTCGACTCCTGGGGTGTATCTTGAAGCGGATACGGCATTTTATTCGTACAGGCGAATGGCCCCATTCCTGTCCGGCAATTGTACATGTATACAAGTTCAGAACATCCTGCGGTGGAGAGACATCGTCTTTCCCGCACTATGGTTACTCAACCCGACGTAGTGTTCCGCATTCCTGACACTCTTGCATACTGGCCTTGGCCTCGCAGAAGTAATCCTCATTACGAAGAAGTCAAGGCTGCATCGGAAGCTTGGTTTCGCTCCTTCAAAGCCTTTGGACCGAGGGCTCAAAGGTAGACGCTTAGTTGTACTGCTTTGCAACTTTCACTGATCAGTGATTTTAGCGCATTTGATCGCTGCAATTTCAGTATGGCGCGTTCCCTCAGGCTCCAGTTAGGACAGTACTAACATTTTCAAAGGTCTATTATCTTCGCTGGCATACCCAGCAGCAACCAAAGGTACTAGCATATTTTCGCTGCCTCTGCACGTCACTGTAGCGACTCCATTGAGCTAGAACATCTTCGCACCGCATGCGACATGATGAACTTATTTTTCGTTTTTGACGAGTATACAGACAATGCTCCTCCTGAAATTGTCCGGCAATACGCAGACGTTATAATGGATGCGATCAGAGACCCAACTAAACCACGACCCAGCGACGAGGTTGTCCTTGGACTGGTCGCACAAGAGTAAGGATCTGTCCTTTCATGTCCGGCTCGCTCTGACTTCTTCAGGTTTTGGGCGCTTGGCGTCAAGTCGGCAAGTAACACCTCCCAGAAGCACTTTGTCGAAGCCTTCGGACACTATACGGACGCCGTTGTCGAACAAGCAAAGGATCGCCATCATCGTTATATCCGGAACGTCGATGATTACTTCGATGTCCGTCGTCTCACCATCGGAGTTGATCCGTCGTATGCAATGTTAGAGCTAGGATATGACTTGCCTGACGAGGTGTTCTACCATCCAACCGTTGTTGCTCTGAGACGTATGAGCTGCGACCTAATAATTATGGACAATGTGAAACTTCTTACTTTCATTTTTGTGCCGCTGCAGTACTTATTATTTTCGGTTTACAGGACCTTGCATCGTACAACAAGGAGCAGGCTCTCGAGGAGTATCCCCATAACATAGTCGTCTCCGTCATGAACGAGCTGAATTGTGATCTTGAGGATGCTTTATCATGGGTAGAAGACCACCATCGGTCGATTAGAACCAAGTTCTTGACGTTGTGGACAGAGATACCGTCCTGGGGATCCGATATCGATGTTCTTGCATCCCGCTATCTGCACGGCACTGTGAATTGGGTACGGGGAGATTGCTGCTGGAGCTTCGAGAGCGAACGGTATTTTGGATCCAACGGCAGAGCCGTGCAGGAGCACAGAATAGTTACTCTCATGCCGAAGCAGTTCTCGATGAGCGAGCCGCTTCTTGTACACTCACAGTAACCTGCTACCTCTCATTTCTTGCGTTTCCATTAATTCAGAATAGGTTATCTTCACGTTTTGCGATTACGCGCACCCGAAAGGTATGACATCTCCAAGGACCGATAGATGGAATGGCGTACACGTCGGGCATGGCAGACAGCCCCTCGTTCCAAGGATTTGAGGAGTACTGTCTCTGTGCTAATTCCTCTTCTCAACTGATTCGAGTCCTTCGGAGAACCTGTCTGGGTGTCAGACAAAAGAAAGAAGAACAAACGCGAGAGCTCAAGCGCTCACAGACCATATGAATACAATCCCATCGGGATAATTGACGCAGAGTAGCGTACCAGAGAACGCTGGCGAGATGCTCTACGTAAGGAGAGAGACTCACGCGTCGTCAGGACTTCCTAGTTCCATCCGTGTCCACAAGTCTCTGGGAAAGTGGTTCGGCCCTTCGCTATCACATAGTGAAAGGCAGCTGGTTCAAAATATCTTTGAGAGCGAGCTGTGTACACGTCGACGGCGGAATCCTGAGTCTTCTCTTGGCGGAGAATCTTCGCGGCTACCAGAGATGTGAGGATTTGAAAGTATAAAGAAGACGCGAATGCTTACTGGTCTTCCCCGTCAGGCGGAAGGCTTGTTTCTTCGACGTCTCTCCCTAGTGCCCTTGGTTGTACTCCTCGTTTGTGGTACAGATTCGTGAAGGCGAGACGGCAGGCGAGGTTTAGCCTTAGAGTCGACATCATTGTCGAAAGGCGAATGGTGATTACCAGTCGATGGTGGAAGGAAAAGAAATGTGGTTGAACTTGAAAAATCTCGCTGTTGTTTTTGGATAACACTTGGACCGCTTTCATTCCTTTTGGAAAGTCGGGCATCGGATTTAGTCGGCCGCGCTCTGTGACAGTGGGGACGCCCTGCATGAGTGCAGGAATAAGCAATGGCAAGTGTCACACGGACATAACCCACCTGCAACTCTTCGATTCGCTCCGTCGAGGACATCATGACCTTCCGGTTACCGCTCGGTTACTCCCACAGGGCTACAGAGGTGAGATTACCCTCTTTTTCAATCCAGGAGACGGATAAGGCAACGGCAAGCGCGAAAGGCCCTGTTCTTCGAGAGCGACACCGCCTCCGCGCCTAGGGCTACAATCTGGTGCGCCGTCGTTGAAGGCCTCTTCGAGATTTTCATTCGACAGTAAGATTAGACAGAATTAAAGATTGTCGTGAAGAGGAAAGAAACGCGAGAGTCAAGGAGGATATCATGATGGCAAGAGCGAACTTGAAAAGGAAATCAATGAATTTCAAAATGAGTCACCTTCTTTCTGCCATCACGGCACGGCACCACTCGCATGCTGGTTTCTTGTCACCTTCCTGGTCTTGAAAATAAAAATACCTGTAACTCTTCGACGTATGAAAGACCGATACACGCTGTCGTCAGCTGAGGCAAACTCAACGGCCTCACTGGGGCCGGGATCTTGTCAGACATCTCTTGCTTAACGAAGTTTCAACTCGAAGCGTTATGTCAACGTCGGGGACTTGGTAGTTCAATATTCAATATTCAATATCAAAACAGCTCAGTGAATACCACCTCTCTCATGCCGACGAACAAAGATTTGATATCGCAGTATCAACGGAAGTCAAGTCGAGCACGTAGGTTCGTTTCAATTCGTAACATGCCAGATAAATACTCATCCCGAATGTAGTTGTCTCCAAGGTTCATTTACCTTGCACTCGCAAAGATTTTGTCCAAGGTTATTGAATTACCCGATCTTGCTTTGTCTCAGATAGTCCCAGCCAGTCGACCAAAAATCAAAACCTCGACAGCCAGGTCGTTTACTTCTAACCCAAGTATGTGTTCGGACCTCCAAGCGTGCCTCACAGTGTACTTCGTTCGCCTTTGGAACACGGCGGGTTCCCTCCTTTGAGGGAGGCATCAGCTCTAGTGCACGGCCGTGATGCGCTGACGTTGACCGCCGGTTAGCTAGCTGTCACAATGGAGCCGGTGGTTTACGATGAGACACCCTTCGTGGGCAAAGTCGTCTACCCTTGACGCATGGGTGTGTGCGCTTGGTAACGAACAACGGATTTTTTAGGCAACTTGATTTCCTTATCTTTTTTCCTTTAACCTTCTCATCTCGCCTCTGGGACGAGGCCTCTGGTCGACATGACATGGTGATAAACAGACTTTATACCTATTACCCACGCTCTTCATCCCTCCTGCGCAGTAGCGCTTGATGACCGTATTAGCTCTATCAGAACTCGGTCAAGATGAAAGCGGTATCGGCACACTGGGCGGTGAATGTTCTGAGCCTCACTCCTCTGCGTTTGCAAGCGCTGGCATATTCGGATCTGTGGTACCAGCTGACCATCATGTTGTGGTTGCTCAAGATTCAACGTAATGGGGATGGTGTCTTAATTGCGACCTTTCTGCTTTGAGGCGTACTTGGCTGAATTTGTGGTGAGTATTTCTGTCTTCTCCGTTTCTGGTAGCGTCAAAGTGCTAGAAAATGAGGACTAATCTTCTTCCTTGAAGCTACTCTACTACAGTCGACGGTTCTACCCTGGTCTGTCCTTCACTCTGCCGCACGATCTGAAACAGTGCTAAAATTGTCTTTCCAGATTTCAAGGACAACGGATCCCATCACGTTATTGAAGAACGGTCGGGCGTACAAGAGCGTTCAGTAGAAAGCGGAGTGAGATTAAGGTTGAGGAATTCGTGCATGAATGGGATTCACTTGACGACCACAGTTGGAATGGTTGCAGTCTGTAAGGAAATTCCTCAGCATCATATCTGAAGTGCATGGTGTTATTTATGGATCCGTCATCCTGTAGCTGCTGATAAAGAACTATCCGTCCTGGCATTAGTATCAACGTAACACCGTCCTCCAGATCCTGGCTATCGCAGCTTACGGGACGAGCATACCAAGCTTATGCGTTGAATTGCTACCTCCTCACCTGGGAGGGTTTCGTTTCGTTTTGTTTATCTGTGAGTAACTCATAAATGTAACGAGTATTGTGTCAACTCAGACTTCATCATGCCAGTGACGTCGTAACCTGATGGCCATTCACAGCAGAGGCCAGCGCGTTTTAGCTGGTAAAAAACGAAGCCGTTCTCAGTCTTGAAAAGGCTATCAGTAAGACGGTATGAAAACCTCTCCTATGGAACAACGGACTTATGGTCCCTTCTAGCGCGCAAAACAAGAGCCTGAAAACGGAAGCTGAAATTGAACCCTTTTAAACTTCCGTTTTAGGTTATTTAAAAATGCACCAGCCTCCGCAGCGTACCTCATGTTCAATTCAACTTCTGGAGAGATTCATTTGCTCTGAGAAAGCGTTTTCACACGTTCATCATATCACCTTAGTGCGAAGTAACTGTATGAAATTACTTAAGGTGTTTGTCCTAATACAAGCACGCTTGTGGACTAGGCCACATTTCATCCTAAAATGCAGGGCAATCATGATTAGATACCGACCAAAAAGTCAATTCTTGGGGCATTTCTCGAAACAGGCGCAGCAATCTGTTCATTTAGGAAATCGCGCGATTCCCATCCTCGCGATTGTAAATGTAAAAAAGTTCAGGACATCTAATGACTTACGGTTACAGAGACTTCATCTTTCCTTCGCAGCATAAACACTCAATCTGAAGTCGTGTTCCGCATTCCCGATACTCTCATGTACTGGCCATGACCTCGCAAAATCAATCCTCATCACGAAGAAGTCAAGGCTGCGTCGGATACTTGGTTTCGGTCCTTGAATGCATTTGGGCCAGAAGCTCAACGGTAGGCTCCGAGCCACTGCCTTTTTGCTCTGCTCATTGGTGTTTACAGAGTGTTTGAACGCTGCGACTCCAGTATGATATTTCCTCCAGAGTCGCAACGTGTTGCGCCTATCAATGTCGACCCCAAGGTTTATTGGCTTCTCTAGGGTGCCCGACAGCAACAAAATGTATGCAGCTTAATTGGTAGTCCATTTGTTTGTAGTAATCCCTTCTTAGAACACCTTCGCACCGTATGCGATTTGATGCATCTACTTTTGGCTTTCGATGATCACGCAGACAACGCCCCTCATGAAGTTGTCCATCAATATGCAGATATTGTCACGGATGCGGTCCAAAACCCTATCAAATCCCGGCCTAGTGACGAGGCGGTTCTTGGGGTCATTGCACAGGAGTACAGTTATTCCTAGTTGTGCGTCAGGCTTACTGTACTATCTCGTTCAATTCGAACATCACGCGTCACAGCAAAAAAATCTGAGGACGGAAATAATTCTTTCTCGATTATTCATATTTCTTTTGAATTTTTTTTGACCAACATTTCATGGATCGCGTTCAAATTGAACGAAATAGTACAATACTCTGCAATGCATTCGCCGTCATTGACGCTGGAGCTCCTGTATGTCATACCGATGTCTCCTACCGCCTTTCTCGCCAAACACTACCTCCTGTAGATTCAATAGGACCTCACACGTCTGTCCACCCTCAACCAGAACTATGGGTCCGTATAGGTCCGGTCTTCCCAAGACGCACGGTCGCGGTGACTCCCCCCTCATTTTGACATCCAGACTCAGAAATCCCACTCGCGTGTCATTGTTAGACTAGATAAGCTTTCGCGTAAGACTCAAGGTAAGCATGTTTTTGACAATACTTTCTTATCCGTCTAAGTAGTTACTCGCCAGTTCATTGGTATTTGGAAACGCAACGGGGGCTTGAAAAGACTATCTGAGTTCAATAGAGGAACTTTGGCGGGAGACGACAAAGCGGCGGGTGAGAGCCTGAGGCGACGTACAGAGATTTGGTCGTCTTACTTGCTTACTATGTAAGCTCCAAGTTCAAAATAGGCGCATGCACAACCACACACTTGACAGCGAAGTTGATAAGCCGTCTTTTACTCTGTCATCCGAGTCACAGGTAGAGATAAAGGCTCGCGTCCGGCGTGCCCATCGGACGTATACTTACGGCTACGATGATAAGCTGCCATTGTCGATGCAATCGCAACAGAGTTATGGACCGTGGTCTGCTCATACTCCTGGACTCGAGTCCTGGCTGTGCCTCTTTGGGAGAAAATCTTGTCACCTACAGATTCTGCGTGTGAGAGAGTGTGTGTGCGAGAATTCCAGCTGAGTTTTTAGTGGAACACTTCAAGGGAGAAAGATATTATACCCTGATCTATGACTGGTGAGAGGAAGGACTCGGATTCCACAGTCAGTATGTCGATTAAGAGGTAGGCATGTTCACGATGTTTAGTCGTGTAGTGGATATTATCTACTTACTTCGTCGAGGCGTTTGAGCGAGACTCTTATCGGCAACATGCTCCTATGGAGCTTTCGAATTCAGGAATTCTGGTAAAGATAAGGTTTGGTCGTACAGATTGGACGATCAGTATCAGCGGGGACTCCTCTACATATGGACAGAAAAAAATACTGGTTCGGAAAATAGGTTCTCCGTTTGTCAGGAATTGGGCGGGAAAGTGATTAATGGCAGACACTTGTTCCTCAATCAAATCTTTCTTCGTTGATGAGCCCTAAAGCTTTATCGCTTCTGGCCTTGATCGCGCACTTGAACGACGTCGGATGGCTAAACGAAGCCAAAGGCACCGTGAGAATTGTCAATCCAAGACATAGCCAAGCTGATTTCTTGCCTAGGAATCCCTGCGGTATGCCCCGTGCTTGGTTCGAATGCAATACCATTTTCAGAATATTTCAAGATGTTGAAGACCGACAATGTCATAGCACATGAAATAAATATGGAGGCGTCAGCTAGGACTCTCCCTGGATCTGCGTCAACACATATCTAGGCACAAGCCTGAGAAAGTATACCTGGGCAAATCCTGCAGACTGTTAAGATAAATCGACAGAACAGTTCCAAGTGCAAGACTCACCGTCGTCCAAATCCAAACGTCAGTTTATAAGGATCAAGTTCCGGCTCTTTGACTTCCGTTCGGATAAATCTCACCGGCTTGAATTCGAATGGTTGATCATACACCGCAGGATCGTGAAGCATTTTCCTATCGATGATATGTCCATGAGGCTGGGTTTCAGGCGGGATTGACGTCCTAATTACATACCAGATATTTGGGTAGACCAAGGATCCTTTGGGAATGAAATATCCAGATTGAACATCGTCCTCGGTAGAGCAATGAGGAAGGGCTAAGTGCGAAACATCAGTGGAAGTCAGGCGAAATGTATGTGTATTCAGCACCGACCTGTAGGTGCTACGGTGTGCCATCGAGCGCTAGAGCGTTAACATACGGGAGGTGCTCTCGGTCGTCAAATCGAGGCAGTCTGTCGCTACCAATCACCGCGTCGATCTCTGCTTGTGCCTTTGCTTGAATGTCAGGATAGAGAAGCATCGCTTTGAAAAAGGCATAAATAGATGCAACGGTCTAAAATCGTGATCAGACGAAACATTGAACAAGGAAATAAAAGCCTACGGTGTCGGAACCACCTACAGAATGAGATTGAGCAATTAACGAGAGTTGGAATGAATGAATGATGTGCTGACCGGCGTATAGAGCTGATGCGAGCCATTTGACATTATATTCTTCCTCGACAGTCACTTCACCTTCAAGCAGGCTGGAGGTCAGGGAATGACGAGCCGTTCCAGCCGCCTAAACAGCTTTAAGAGATAGTTTGGCAATACATGTTATTAAACTAACCATTTCTTGCTTTACATAGTTATATGGCTTTTCCACGAAGTCATTTAACGTTGAAGCGTACTCCCGAGCGGTCCGTTTGAACCCGGCTCCAGGGAACCAGTCTGGGACGCGGGTTACTAGATCATTGAGCTTCTTAGATGTGGAGTGAATTCTAGAGCGAGTAAAGACCTACAGATTGGAATATAATTGGCCAAAAAACCTCCCGGGGCTGTTGCGAGGGAAGCCTGTTTCACTGTTCGTTCTGCTAGTTCAATGAATGGGTCATTGTCTTCTTGGATCGTGTATCCATGAGAGATTTGTAGAACCATGGCACCAGCGGTCCTTATTACCCGTCGGCTGTCAGTGCTGCCACTCATATATACAGATCAACTAGATTGACTCACTTTCGGATATGTTCGGAGAGTTCTTCAGGTCTGGTCAAGATCCTCTTCAAAGAACGACATGCCTCCAACTCTAACATCGGCAGAAATTGATTCATGGTTACGTTGGTTCCGAATAGCTGATGCGCTAACCGACGGTGGTTGCGGAAGCGCGCCCCGTAAGGCATAAGAGGGAGGAGGGTTTTCCACCCAACGAGCTCGCCACCCATCCCGATAACTGGTCTATCAGAGTAGATGGAACTTTTCTTATCGAGTATGCTGATGGCCATCTGAGCGGAATTTAGGACGACCAGGCGCCGCCCAAGGATGGCGATTGAAGCTATATTGCCTGATAAAAAAAGGAAAAACAGTAAGTAATACTACTTTCTGTCATATGTTGAAAATAATACCGTATTTCTCTCCCAATTTGGCGAAGGTAAGCCATTCCCTCTCAGTGGGCATGTCAAAAAGGTTGCCAATGACCGGGAGTCCTTTTGGACCCGGAGGAAATGGCGCATTGGGGCTGTTTCGACGGAAGACGCTCAATGCAAAGGCCAGACCAGCAAGTATTATCGCGATGTTAAGAGTAGCAAGAGAGGTCCACATTCTACAAGGAGGTTGGTTGACAATGTGCAAGGTAGCAGCCCGTGCTTATAAGTGTGCCGCTCAGTCTAAGAACTTCCCATCGGTAGTATTTCGATCCTGTACTAAGAAGAAAATAGATGGCGCAAAATATGAAAGATCTTGCAGCGGAGATGTTGAAAGATACAGCATCGCGGCAGTCGTACGGCTCTGAGTCCTGTTGGGTCTATGATATCGTGCGACGTGTCGTATCATATGGTCAACGTTAGCCTCGTGAAGGATAAAGATATGAAGAATGGTATCTATGGTAGATGGCGCCGAGATTGACTCGCACTAAGTGACTTAAAGTTTCTATATGGACCTTTGAAGAAATTTGGGGCTAAAATGCAGCCTAGATCTCGGTTCGTATGAATACTACACGGGCTTCGAATAGACACTTAGTTCCGCTTCAGTCGGAATGAGACTGTTAGGACTCAGCGCTGAACGCTCAGAACTTGAGAAGAAAAAAGGGTAAATTGTGCACAGCCACGGTCCGCAGGGTTTGAAATAGCGCACATGACGGGCCACCACAAAAGTGCGGCAAGATTTACGAACGAGTACATACCAACACCACCCGTCGTAACGTTAGATAAACTGTAAAACCTCTTATAGACCACCCCAATCGTAGCCAAATAAACCCGGTGAACCACTACATTCCTTGATAAACTTAGCCGCAATGGCTCTCAGATTATATCTATACGTACGCGTAAGGGCTTGAGGCTGTTTTAAAGGTTAGCAAACCGTTTACGACAGATCACTTGAATATAGGACAGATTGCCGGAATTTGGAAAGCAGCTCATTTGTAATTCTGGTAGTAAATGAACTGAAGCAAGGCAGATACATTATTCAGCGCTCCAGCCCTGTAGCAACAAACAGTACTTTTACATCGACGAAAATGGTCCTTACACATCGTCGTTCAGTAGCAGTAGCCTCAGCCCAAGCTTCACGATGAGCGACGATCTTTGCAGCGGGGCGCTCTGGCGGATGGGTGTCTTGCGTCTTGTCGATGTCCCTACGTCAATTGAGGTCAACGGTAGATATCTGCCAAGAGAGCTAAGATACAGCAAAAGAAGGACAGAAAGAACATACACAATGGTGTGAAGAGCTGATTGGACAATGGTCAGCGGTGTACAGCGTGACAGACGCTAAGCACAAAGTTTTTCTTGGTAGCTTGCAGCAAACAATCAGCATGTGCGCATATATGTAACCAAAGATGCGCACCTTTGCGAATATCGATGGTATGGCTCCTTCCTTCCCATCTTGGACCATTCTCCCGATCCTTCTTGCTAGTTCTCGTATCCATCCTCTTCAGTCCCTAACGTCTGATCTCGCCCTCCTTGAGATTCTTCTCCACGTCGTCGTCAAGCTCCATGTTGATGCCATCTCGTTGTCTCGTTTGACTGGGCGGAGGTTAGAGGCATGAGAAAAGGCGTTTTGATTGACAAACCTTTCGTGCCATTTATCTCATAACGATTCCGGAGCAATACCAACTGCTTGGATCATGGTTTTACCTGGGTTGCAGAGGGCTTGCTCAGTGGTATTCATAGGCATGTCGGTGGTCTTCATCAGCTGGCTTCGGCAGAGGTTAAGCGCTGTAATTGATAGAGGAAGAGAAAAATGGGCACCTTCGTTGGTGGTGGCAGGAAAGAAGGCGCAATGTCTGCGACGTGTCACTCATGTCACGGCTGGTTGATGGATGTGACATCCCGTGACTCGGAGCACTCGGAGCAATTCGGACTCAAGAGTCCTCGGAGTAGGACCGTGAGGCAGTAACAAGTACCTATCGTCTCCTATGCCGTTACTACACACGTATTTACCGTTACGGGGAAGTTAGTATCTTTTCTTGAATTCGGTGCTAGGAGCAGTAGTGTTGCCGAAGTTCGGTTCAGTTCAGGACCGATACCTCTTGCCCTGAACCTGAACACGAACGCTTAGTCTCGGTGAACGTGAACGGGAACTGAACGGACATTCGCGTTCAACTGCGTTCAGTTCGGGTTCAGTACCCGTTCATAATTTCAAATAGTCTTTAGGCTGCTGTGAGTCGCTGCACATTGATATCAGTGTGCTATTCATTTAATGAACCCTGTACAAACATTCAGGAGAATCTGATGCTTGACTCTAAGCAGATTGCGATCATCCTGGCAATGAACTCTCAGTGTTTGATTGTTGTCTTAGCACTTCTTTACCTTGGGGTTCAAACACGTTCGAAGGGCATTCAGACTTTTCTAGGAGTCTTTGAACCCAGAACTGAACGGAGTGTACATTAGTTGAACTGAACACGAACGTGAACTGAACCTCGCATTCAGTTCTGGCGTTCAGCGTTCGGACCGAGGTTCCAAACCGAGCTTCGGCAACACTACAGGAGTAGATGTGTGCTCAAGCTGTTAATGTTGTCTTGATATCCGAAATACATAATATTGAAGCTGTAGCGGCCCGGAGATATCGAACCAGGGTTATGCATTAAATCAGATCAGACCCCGATCAACTCAGATGTTAACTGGGGATTGAATACCTCGCTCCTAAGCATTGACTTCCAGATTCATGAGAGAGATATCTAATAGAGTGGATCTAAGGTGTGAGAAAATAAAACGTACAAGAGATACACGGCATCCACAGGGTGAGTTTATCAACCCCTCTTCTCTCAAATCTTTCAAGGTTATCTCTTGTCGGAAATAAGCCGTCATGACTCGGATACTCTCAGAGGAGGTGTCGCCGATATGGATTTTGACTGCAATCGTAGCCGTCGCCTACACCACCGTTCGCTACCTTCGTAGTCCTTGGCGTAACCTCCCCCCGGGACCGAGAGGCCTTCCTCTCATCGGAAACCTTTTGGAGCTTCGTGGCAAGAAATGGCTCACCTTTACTGAGCTGGGGAAAAAATATGGTCTGTTCTTTCGAGCTGCGTAGGATGTAGATTAGCTGATTTGGCTCTAGGCGATCTCATGTACTTCAATGTCGCCGGGCAGCCGCTCGTTGTCCTCAACTCCCTGAAGGTGGCAGCTGACCTGCTTGACCGTCGGGCTGGAAAGTTCTCCGACCGCCCACGCAACGCGTCCGACATTATGACTGGAGGAAACATGGTCCCATTCATCGGCTACGGGGATGTGTAAGGTCCTTCCACTCCGTATTCAGTTCCTCCATCTGACATTTGAAACTTAGCTGGCGTCGGATGCGCAAGGCGGCTCATGAAGGTCTCAACAAGGCTGTCGTATATAAATATCATCCCATTCAGACTGCGGAAGCCGTTCTTCTTACAGCTGGCGTGCTCGCGGAGCCCGAAAAATGGGATTCACATTATCGTCGCACCGCTGTATCTGCCATCATGTCCATGGTATACGATACGCCTCCAACTTCAGAACAAGATCCATCAGTTAAGAATATTCACGAATTTATGGCACGAGTAACTCGCGCAGCTATGCCCGGCGCCCACTTCGTAAGTTTCCGATCTCTACCGGTTTGCCTTCCCGTTAATCACACCTGTGGTTCCAAAGGTGGAATTCTTCCCTTGGATGCAATACATCCCCAGCAGGTGAGTTTGATGAGGTCCTGCGTAAGCGTGCGTTGACGACTTCCCCATTAGGTACGCAAGGTGGAAGCGTGAGGCAGAAGAATCATACGCTAAAGATTCTGCGATGTTCGAAAGGCTCTTCAACCGTGTCAAGGATCGTGTAGTACGTGCACAGCCATTGAATCCTTGGTAGTTGATACTCATGCGTTCCGAAAAGGCCAAGGGTGACGAGCGTCCCAGTTTGACGAGTACTCTCATTCAGGACGCGGGAAGACACAATTTAACTGAGAAAGAAAATTCGTGGCTGGCCGGGGCCATGTAGTATGTCTTCTTCGCCTTCCAAATTTCCTTCTCTAAAGCTTCAACAGCGCTGCGGGTACTGACACCTCTTCAGGTGTTATGTCCTGGTGGACTCTTGCAATGATTGTCTACCCTGAAACACAGAAACGAGCACAAGCAGAACTCGATGCTGTCGTTGGTCGTGATCGTTTGCCGTCTTTTGCCGACTATGAACATTTGCCATACATTCGTGCAATGGTCAAGGAGGCCCTCAGGTGGCGCGTGATTGTAAGTCCGCTCTCTCCGTGGTATCGTACAACGCAGACCAATTGACGCCGTTGTTACAGGGCCCAGTCGGTACGTATGACTCTCGAGGCAGACATGCCTGATTCTGATAGTCGGTCTCTAGGGATTCCTCACCGGTCCACAGAAGACGATGTATACGACGGATACTTCATACCTGTAAGTGTGGATTACGCTCGGTGCAGTACGGTGCTCATCCACCATAGGCCGGTACCATTCTCATCGCCAACGTTTGGCAACTCAACAGAGATCCAGAGATCTATGGGCCGGATGCCGAACATTTCAATCCTGCCCGGCACCTCGACAAGAACGGCAAGCTGTCCCCTGGACCCGCAGACACGAAGGAAGAGAGGTTCGTGTATATCCAGTCCCCACACATAATAAGCTGAATCTGTGCAGTCACGTCACCTACGGATTTGGGCGACGGATTTGTGTGGGACGGCACGTTGCAAACAATTCTTTGTTCATTGACATAGCAATGATGCTTTGGGCTATGAACATCGAACGTGCTACCGACGAGAACGGTGTTCCCCTCCCGTTGGATGTCGACGGATGCGTTGAAGAAGGACTAATCACGTAGGTCCTGCACTGTTCTGTGTTCGAGTCGTTGTTGATCATCTTCGTTGCAGTCGACCAGTCCCTTACAAGGCCAAGATGACTCCAAGGTTCCGGGAAGCTCAGGCAATAGTAGAACAAGAGCAAGAACTCCTTGGATATCACTGAGGACTGTCGGAAATCGGGTTTCTTTCTCACTTCACAATGTAGAGTGTACTCCGCTGTGGAATAATCCATCATTTAATTGGAATAATGTCACTGGTCTCGATTGACTACGTACAGGAGAGTCCCCATCCCATATACTGTATAATTACGATCAGTACGAATGTCACATGTCCAGTGGCCGCATTCGTATTCGTAAAATGACCACCTGTCACACGTCCGAAAGCCTCATTCGGGTAGGTTTGGGGGTCACAAACCCAAGGAAGTGCTATATTTGCTCAAAAAGCGTGAAAAAATCTTGATTTTTTCCCGCCATTACTTTCTTTGTGCTACTACATCCTTAATATATGCTGATTTTCGGCTGCATACTGGTCAAATTTGCTATTGGGATAAGGAAATTATTCGGGTTTTGTACGAATGTCACAGTCCCAAGCCCCGCATTCGTTCATTCGGCAAGGTCCCAGAGTGTCACAGGTCACAGGTCATTCACTCTGATCGTAATTATACAGTAATCGCTTATATGCTGGGACCTGAGAGGAATATTGGTGTAAATCTGATGTAAGTAAGTGAATACATAAATGGTCATCAAGTTATGTCATCACTGGCCTGAGTTGACACAAAACTCATTATATTTCATGACTTGCTCACAGATAAATGAAACTCTCCCAAATGAGAAGTGTGGCAAACTGAGGCTATTCAACGCGTAAGCTTTGTATGCTTGTCCCATACAATGTGATAGCCAGGATCTGGAGGATGATATTATGTTGATGCTAATGACTGCATAGGTAGTTCGTTATTGGCAATGAGACAATAGCGAATCAATAAATGAACATCATGCACTTCCGATATGATGCTGAGGAATTTTTGTATGGACTGGAACTATCCTAAGTTTGGAATTATTGAAGAGGATTAGTGCACAGTTTCTAGCACTTTGACACCACTAGAAATGGAGAAGACAGAAATAGCCACCACATATTCAGCCAAGTATGCCTCAAAGCAGAAAGGTTGCAGTTAAGACACCATACCCATAAAGTTGGAGCTTGAGCATCCATAGTCAGCTGGTACAGTCCCACTTCTGTCAGCACTGGCCAAGAGTATTCTTATCGTCCTTGACCCACCCTAGCATTCACTGCAAACCACAGAGCCACTGTTACATGTTATGTGAATTACCAGACAAAATAGTACAGAATAAGTATTCGGTCATTATGCCAACCTAATTCCCAATTTTTGATTGTCCAACATGGTGTTTGCCATCACTTCCTACCTGGCTTGACTGTGGGAACATTTTCGCATCCTTCATCATTTTCCTGGGAATATGTTACGATTTATTTATTTCTTTACCTAAGCGCCTCTTATCTTATCTTATCTTCGGCGCTTATCTATTTTTATCTTTAGGCCCGCAACCCCAGACTTACTCCAGACCTTCATAAATCTTCACATCGTCACCACGCTCGTCATTACTCCACGGACGTGTACTTTATCTCGGTCACCGTGTACTTGGCTTATTCACTTTCTAACATGGTGCGCTTATTATTAGACCCTCATTTTAGTACATAAGTAGTTTACTCAAAGCTGTATATTCCTTAGCTTTGAGCTAACATTTAATCATACCAAAACATTCCACTTCTCGCTAAGCGCTAAAGCCTTAGTCTTGACACTTGAACTTCACAGGACTTAGCAGTGATTGTACGAACGCGATACAACTGTGTATTTACCCTTGTTCAGACATCGGGTCTAACAATTAGCTCAAAGCTTCCCTTTAGATCTCTAATCAGGATCTTCCATGTCTAACGGTACCGCCCAAGATCTAGCTATTGCACTTGGAATCTCCAGTGCTACCATCATCTCCCTTGTTCTCATTCTCACGCTCAGAACTCTCTGCAGACTGCCGCGAAGAATTGCGACATCCCCTACCGCCCCCACAGTCACTACAACCCCAACCCTCTCCGACGATGTCAATGCCATTCCGCTCGAGCAGCAGCCACCCCGAATCCTCGCACCCATACCACGCCGACTGATCCCACTCAATGAGCTCGCTCGGGGAGGGGTTGCAGAAGAAGAAGAAGTCACTCTTGAGTCGATTCCTCCTGTCATCCCGGAAAGAGCAGCTGCTGCCCCTGCCGGAAGAGCTACATTCATCCACCCCGCCATCCCTCCCTCACCCGAGTATATCCCGTACGTCCCTCGAACTCCCTCTCCCGGCACGTACGCCCGATTTGCTGCACGAGTCGGGGGATTCGACGTGGGCCGCGACATCAGACCCGTCGCCCCTGTCACCAATTACGATACTTGGGCAGACAGGAATCCCACTCCACCACCCGCAGCCGGTATCCCTTCTGAGCTCTTTTGGGACAATGTCAATATCCCCTACAGTGCCTACTTCCCCTCCGATTGAGGCTCGCCAGACCACTGAACTCCTCCCCCGATCGGAAGCAGGCAGTATAGGCACTGGGACCAGCATGTACAGAATTGGCCATACTCACCCGAGCCTGCCGAAGGACCCGTCGCCGGTCCCTCCACCCATCTCTACTCCCCCACGTACCGTGGTCAGCGAAGCCAAGACACCCATTGGGAGCGACTCGCCCAACATCTCAGAGCACGCGAGTCAAGCCCCTCAGAGACCGTCGTCGAGCTGCAGCATCCACCCCGTCCTGCCACCCCATTCGTCACCATCAATGGGAGGCAGCAGTCGACCACCGAGTCGTCGGGCGAGCTCACGCCCTGACCCCCCACCGATGACTCTAGCCGACGCGATTAGGTTTTATGAAGCAACGATCGAGGATCTGAGTGTGGGTATACCAGCTATTTTAAGACAATCAAACTATGCAGACATCTTTACCTATTTTGCTTATGAACTCCCATTTGACCAGACTTGGGGACAGTCCCAAGCTGGGAACGACTATTTTATGAAGAGAAACAGAGGACTCCCAGCCGACAACATACTCCAGTATGAAGCGGAGCGAAATGCTTGCTTCCTATGGAACAATATACATTGAGATGCTCCCATGGAGGAGCTTCCCGATTATGAAGAAGCTGCCGAAATCGAGGTCCAGGAACCAGCGGCATCATCCTTTACAGGATCGACCGGAGCTTTCTCCTATACTAGGGGACCAGCATTGCCAGGGGCTTACCAGACCGGCTATATACCATTCAACCAACCATTTGCCGGTGGCGGTCATGGAGCCGGCGGTGGAGGAGGCGGCAGCGCACAGCCACCGCAACCTCCTGCCGCACCAGTGCCACCAGTAAGATACATGCTCCCACTCCATCCTGCACCACCACCTCTTCCAGATCCGCCAGTACCCTGGCAACTACTTGACGGAGCCGTCGCCCCCTATGACGATTTCAAACCAAAGATCATCAAAGAGGTTGACGACTTCACAGGTGATCCTACCGACATCACCCGATTCTTCCTAAAGTGCGAACTGCACTTTGAAGTGTTCAATCGACACTTCCGCCACCCCCCTCATAAAGTCCTCTTTTGCGTCTCACGACTTTCAGGAGACGCTGAGAAGTGGTGGGAGTTAGGCGCACAAGTAATAGGGAAGGATCAAGCGACGGGAGCCCAGCTCTACCCATCTTACGATGATTTCAAGAGAGAGCTCGGCAAGAGGTTCTGGAAGGATGCCGACGCACAGCTAAAGTACGCAAAGTGGGAGAAGCTTAGGCAGTCGGACAACAAAGATGGCGACCAGTTCTTCCAAGAATTCGAAGAGCTAGCCTACCATGCCGGAGTACGCGACAACGAGCAAGTCATGCTCCATCAAATCAAGAAGGCCGCCTGCCAGTCGAGTAAAAATACTATATACTCGGCCGATGGGGAGGTACCAACTACGTACGAAGGCTGGAAGACTCGCCTCCTACGCATCAACTACAACTGGCACCTGAAACAGGCAGAAGGATCTATGGCAGCACCCTCAAAATCACAGAAGACGACCACACCTGTTAAGGGTGGTCAACCAGCAGTTCCTACGCCGTCAACAAAGACAGCGACTGGAACAACTTACGGAGGGCGCGGCGTGCCAATGGATGTTGACGCAGCCAGGGCAGCATCAGTATGCTTTCGTTGTGGCAAAAAGGGCCACTTCAAGCGCGACTGCCCCAATGCGCCCAAAACCAGGGAAGAAAGCATATGACACGCCAATGCATATTGGGACACCCAGGAGCAGCTCCCCAAGATCGAAGAAGTAAAAGAGAGCGCCGAGAAGTAAATGATTCGACTTACTCGGCTACGGACTTAGTTTCGGCTGGTACGCCTATCACGACTTATCAATGTACTTATATACCTGTTGTAGTTACCCCCATGCATTCGAATATACTCGTGACTTCGCAATCAGACCAGAAACTAAGCAAGAATCAACTCTCTGTCCCAGGACCAGATGTCGTGGTAGTTAGACTACCAACGACTAAACGTTCAGCAAGTAACCCATTACAGGCGAAAGCATCAGATGATGAGTCACCTACCATAGTGACAATCCTCTCAACGGCGTCACCGTTACCTAGCAACTCTATTAGAGCGTGCGCAGTGGTGCGAGTGTGACCAGAGGACCCAGGGGAACAAGTGGCTCCTTTGGAGTGTCTCGCCCCCCCTGACCAAGCGGCTCTACGGAGTCCCAGCCTCGCTGGGAGTTTCGAGGAAATAGCTACAGCGAAACCTCCTCTGGTAAAAGAGATTACTGTATGCCTACCAAAGTCTAAATCCCTTAAACAACAAGGGGCTTTGGCGATGGGCATGGACGACCAGAAAGCCGCAGACCAGGAAGCTGCTAGCGCCCAGGCAGTGCAAAGGGGGCATCAGGTAGCTTTTATTGAAGAAGTACCTGACGACGAGGACATTACTAGTTTCATGATGAACAAGAAGGCTAATTTATCCCCTTTAGAAACTGCGGTGACCTCGCCAATGGTAGTCGAGCCCTCACAGGTCGACGCGAAGGCTAGAGAGGCCCCGCAACTCTCGTGCACTTATATTAGTGGCGAGACTTACAGCGAGTGGTGGCTTAAACTATTCGAAGCTGAGTGGACTCTGCATGGCATAGTCCAAGCCAAGACAGAGGCGGAGGCAAAAGCAATCCTAAAGAATTGGATTCATAAGACATGCGCAGAAGAAGTAGTCGATGCAATGCCAGAAACAATGAGGGGGATGGAGTGAACTAACGCACTCGAATGGCTCGAAGAATTACGACAGCCAAAATGATACATCAGCGCACTTAGCAACGAAGGGAAGGACCTGGTTCTCCCCGTCGAAATCGGAATACCAGGAACCCTTGTCCGAGTTGCCACAAAGGCGTTGGTAGATAGCGGGTGCACCAGCAGCCCTATCAATAAGACGTTCATCGAAAAGTACAACATCCTGACTCACACCACAGCCACGCCAATCCCGGTCTATAATGCCGACGGAACCAAAAACCAGGGAGGATCAATTACCAAATACGCCGAGATCAGTCTTAAAATTGGAGATCATTCAGAACGAATCAATCTAGCCGTAACAGATCTTGATGATAAACAGATCTTCCTTGGTCACGATTGGTTAGCCTGGCATAATCCGATCATCAATTGGAAGACAGGAGGATTAACGTTTGCACGGTGTGAATGCCGCAAGAACCCATTTGTACTACCCGATGCGGATCCCGACGACAGATGGGACGAGGAGCTGGAGGAGGGAGATACAATTCTTGCAATAGACTTCACGTGGGCTATACTCATACGCGCTCATCACGCTAATGACTTAGCCGCTGTGGCTAACGCAGACAAGAAAGCAAAGACGTTCGAAGAAATGGTCCCGGAATGGTGCCAGGACTTCAGCGATCTATTTGACAAAGATAGTTTCGATGAACTTCCCGAACCAAAGACGTGGGACCACGCAATCGAGCTTATTCCAAATGTGAACGCCAATCTCGACTGCAAGGTCTACCCTCTTAATCGGAACGAACAAGCTGAACTCGACAAGTTCCTAGACGAGAACCTCTCAAGTGGATGAATAAGGCCCTCCAAGTCGCCTATGGCTTCGCCCTTCTTCTTCGTCAAAAAGAAGGATGGCAAGCTGCGACCAGTACAAGATTACCGCAAGCTCAACGAGATGACGATCAAGAATCGATACCCGCTTCCACTCATCTCGGAGCTAATGGATAAACTACGAGGTGCCAAGTACTTTTCCAAGCTTGACATTCGATGGGGATACAACAACATGCGCATCAAGAGTGGCGACGAATGGAAGGCGGCATTCAGAACTAATCGAGGGTTATTCGAACCCACGGTTATGTTCTTCGGGCTTACCAATTCGCCTGCCACCTTCCAGTGGATGATGAATGACATCTTCAAAGACCTCATTGCATCAGGCGCCGTCACTGTCTACCTCAATGATATCTTAATCATGTCCAAAACCAAGGGAGAACATTGTCGCATCACGCGCGAAGTTTTAAAGGTCTTACGCAAGAACAAGCTATTCCTTAAAGTGGAAAAATGCGAGTTCGAGACCCTGGAAACCGAGTACCTTGGCGTTATCATCAGTGAGGGAAGCATTCACATGGACCCAGTCAAAATCACAGGAATAGCAGAGTGGCCCGTTCCAACCAAGAAAAAGCAGCTTCAGTCGTTCCTAGGCTTTACCAACTTCTACAGACATTTCATCAAAGGATATAGCAAAGTCGTCAAGCCCATGACACAGCTAACAGGAAACGATCCATGGAAGTGGGGAAAAGCGCAGCAGAATGCATTCGAAGAATTGAAGAGACTACTAGCCGAAGAAGTGGTACTGGCAATACCCACAGAAGGAGGCAAGTTCCGCGTAGAGGCGGACGCAAGCGAGGGAGCGATCGGCGCTGTATTGTCGCAAGAGCAGGATGGAAAATGGCACCCAGTCGCATTTCTGTCCAAGTCCCTAACAGTTACGGAATGAAATTATGAAATTTACGACAAGGAACTGCTGGCCATCATGCTAGCCCTGGACGAGTGGAGACACTACCTAATGGGAGCGGCTCAAGATTTCAAGATATGGACAGACCATCAAAATCTGCAGTATTTTCGAAAACCACAAAAGCTCAACCGACACCAAGCACGTTGGGTAACTGAGCTTGCCGAATACCATTTCTCCCTACACCATAAACCAGGAACGGTGAACAAGAAAGCCGATTTACTTAGTCGACGAGCAGATCATGAGCAAGGACAGGAGGACAACGATGAAGTTATCGTCCTCAAACCCGAGCACTTCCGGGCGATGGTCATGCCCACAATCGAGGAAGTCCATACCAAAATCAAGCAAGCCACGCGTGACCACCACCAATGGGACAAGAATGTATCCGCGTCTCTCAACCATGACCGAGGGATGTCTCTAGATAACGGTTTGATCTTCTATGATCACCGTATCTATATTCCCCAAGATCATGCATTACGAGGGGAAATCATCGCGATGCATCATGACCATAGGACGGTGGGACACCCTGGCATTGAGAAGACCAAAGAACTCGTCTTACAAGAATACTGGTGGCCCAGGATGAAAAGAGACATAGAGGCCTATGTTCGTGCTTGCAAAACGAGCCAACGAACCAAATCGAGCACTCAAGCAAAAGCAGCGCCTCTCCATCCAAACACCATACCCTCCCGACCATGGACTCACATCTCCATCGACATGGTCACTGGTTTACCTAAGTGCAACGGTCAAGACGCTATCTTAATGATCGTCGACCGATTCTCTAAGGAAATCATACCAATAGCATGTACAACAGAGCTGTCATCGGAAGGGTGGGCCAAAATCTTACACGACGAAGTTTACGCCAGACATGGAATGCCTCAGGTAGTCATCTCTGACCGAGGCTCCGTGTTCATCTCCAAGTTCATGAAAGACCTCTATGACTTGTTACAGATCAAGGCAAATGTATCCACCGCCTATCACCCACAAACAGATGGACAGACAGAACACGTCAATCAAGAGGTTGAAAAATATCTCCGCATCTTCATCAACCATCTCCAAGATGACTGGGTAGAATGGCTTTCCCTCGCGGCTTTTGCTCACAACAACCGCACCCATTCTGCTACGGGCAAAAGCCCCTTCGAGGTTAACTACGGCTATAACGCTGACCTCCTCCCTGGTGCAAAACCCTGAGCACCCTTCAGAACACTGGCCTCAACCACATTCATTTCACAGATGCAAAAAATCCACACTGAAGCAAAGCAAGCTCTGGAAAAAGCTGCCGACCAAATGAAAGCCCAATATGATAAAAAGAAGCGACCTGCAGTCGAATACCAAGTAGGAGACAAGGTATGGCTCGACACGACCAACCTTTCTTTACCACGACCCAAAAAGAAACTTGCAGACAAGCGAACAGGTCCCTTCCCTATCATCGCAAAAGTCGGAGCATCAGCATACAAACTGAAGCTCCCGCTGGGCTGGCACATCCATCCAGTTTTCAATGAATCACTCCTCACCCCATATGTACCACCAGCATTCCCAAACCAAGAACAACCACCTGCGCCGCCGCCAGATCTCATTGACGGCGAAGAACATTATGAAGTCGAGCAAGTCCTCGACCATAGAGAACGCAAAGTCAGGGGAAAAGCTGGAGAACCAGCGCATTGGGTCACGGACTACTTCGTCAAGTGGAAGGGCTACGGACCAGAATCAAACAGCTGGGTAAAAGAAAACGACATGGCCTCGGACGAGCTCATAGATGACTACCTCACCGAGAGATTAAACTATACAGACACACCACAATTCGAAGATTGGCAATCTTACACAGACCCATTCACGGGACGAAAAGTCTGGTACAACAAAGAATTACTCTGGGAATTCTTTGGTGGCCACGACGACCCTTCAACAGATACCAAAGGACTGGACGAACCAACGGAATTCCCTTGAAAAAGGGAGACCAAGTTTACTAGCAGTTGGGACACCTGCCTTAAAGGGGGGGTAATGTTACAATTTATTCATTTCTTTACCTAAGCGCCTCTTATCTTATTTTATCTTCGGCGCTTATCTATTTTTATCTTTAGGCCCGCAACCCCAGACTTACTCCAGACCTTCATAAATCTTCACATCGTCACCACGCTCGTCATTACTCCATGGACGTGTACTTTATCTCAGTCACCGTGTACTTGGCTTATTCACTTTCTAACACGGTGCACTTATTATTAGACCCTCATTTTAGTACATAAGTAGTTTACTCAAAGCTGTATATTCCTTAGCTTTGAGCTAACATTTAATCATACCAAAACATTCCACTTCTCGCTAAGCGCTAAAGCCTTAGTCTTGACACTTGAACTTCACGGGACTTAGCAGTGATTGTACGAACGCGATACAACTGTGTATTTACCCTTGTTCAGACATCGGGTCTAACAGAATATCCCTCCTTTCTGGGTTCGCCTTCTGACTGATGACTCTTGTGACATGACAGTTCTTTTTCTTCCTCCATTATTGCTCAGTTCTCGAAAAATGGCAAGGTCATATGCTACATCACTGCCCTGGCTGCAGAAACAATCCCAATGATAATCAGTACAAGTTCTGCAAGCACACAAAAGCTTTAGTTGATTGATAGTGGCAAGATTTGAATGCAAAGAAGAACAAGTTGACTGTTATGATTTATTCACTTTTTTCCTTTATCTTATCTTACCGGACTGGCCGGGCCATTCACTATAGGGGCAACCGAACAACTGCATGGCAATCACATGCTATCGCTCCACTATTGCATGCTCTGGTTTCTATCTCTCACAAATGACCTATGTATAGACCCTCACTTTCAGTATTTAAGTAGTAGCTCTCAGTGTACGTACCCCAGCTTCGAGCTAACGTTTAATCTATACCAAACTTTGTTATCTAATCTGCTAAGAACTAGTGCTTAGCCTTATCTCCTTTCAGTTAAGAGACTTAGCAGTGACTGCCTGAACGCGAGACAGCTGTTATCTACTCTTGATCAGGGCTTGGGTCTAACATCAACAAATGGCATTCCGGAGGCAACTGCCAAAATATATTTGAATGGAAACGGCAAAGGTAGTGAAGGTATGCTGGAGGGTTTTGTGTAAAAACAGCACTAATCATTCCTCTGGTTTAGAAGATAAGAGGGAAGTTGCAGTATCAGAGGCTGCACCTGCAGTCATACCTGCTGAAGAACCTTGAGCACTGTCTCTGGAGCAGATGGAGCAGGCAACATGCCAATGTGAGGTGATGTCAGGATGTCAGAGGCTGCAAAGTTATATATGGGTCGAAGTTGTGGGTCCTACATTTTCCAATTTATGCTGACCTCAGATCTTCACAATGGGCAGGAACATTGTAGTGTCTCTCTTGTTGATTGTCTTGCATTTTGATGTTATAAGACTTTTTCTCTTTGTCATAGCACTTCTCTCCTAAAATTGCTGAGTGCCACTCTGCTTCTTCTTGCTGACCTTGGTGCCTGCTGCTATTTTTGCCCATAACCTATGCTAACATATCTCTCATCTTTGTATAAAGGAGCATTCTGTAGTCTGTGAAGCAAATTGAGATTTCCTCTTGAACATCTTTTGAAGATGTGACTTGAATAATGTGTGACCAACAATCATCATTCTCTCTTTCTTCTGCCATCTCTCTGTTGGAAGAATATTCTGATTTGAAGAACTGAGGATGGAGGAAGAGCACTGGATGGCTATGTACCCTGACCTGCAATTCTGATGATCAGTTCAAGAATCATTTTCTTCATGGCCTCACTTTGTGCACCAAATCTTTTGCCTCGGCCACTTTTCATTGACCCATTATGGTGCAGTAAACACCATGGCATGTACATCTGGCTCATATGTGCTGATGTGATGCACTGTCCTTTCTCTTCTTCCACCACCACCATCAGATTTGAGTGCTTGGTTGCTCATCTCTTTCAGTGCTATTTGTTTGACATCTGTTTGTTGGGTTATACTTGCAGAATGGAGTCCATCCCCTTGGAAATCAAAATAGATTGCTCAGGTACATCAATGCTGTTTTTTTTTGGGTTCTGTTATTCAATTGACCAATTTCCCTTTCTTCCAGGATGTGACCTATCTGAATCCTTCATAAAAACTTTGCCTTCTGATGAAAATGTTTCATGTTTCACAATGTACTTTCCAAGCTGGAGCACTTATCTCAGTTGGGCACACACACAGAAGTGTTTACTGAGGTCTCTTACAGATGCCCTGGTCTTGTTTACTTGTAGACTGAACATCTCTGGTACTAACTGAGCCTTGTACAGTGGACTGAAGCTATTGTCCTTCACACACCAACAAAGGTATCCCATTTCCCTTGCCCATTATTACTGACTTCAGGAGACTCGAAGTGCATGTATGCGTGATGTTGAACTAGGTGGCACTGTGGCTCACTCAGGCTATGCAAGCCCGTTGTGATTGGTATGAATGGTTTTGCCACTACTGTTAGATAGCAGAGGATTTGTACTATGTTACGATTTATTCGTTTTCCTTATCTAAGCGCCTCTTATCTTATCTTATCTTCGGCGCTTATCTTATCTCATCTTTAGATCCGCGACTCCACGGAGCCTTCGTAAATCTTCACATCATCACATCGTCACCGCATGTCATTGCGTCGTCATACTTACTCCATACTCACTCCGCGTGTGTTTTATCTCGCTCACCGTGTATTCCGCTTATTCACTTTCTAACACGGTGTACCTATTATTGAACCTTCGTTCTAGTATATAAGTAGTCTACTCAAAGCTGTATATTCCCTAGCTTTGAGCTAACGTTTAATCACACCGAAACATTCCACTTCTCGCTAAGCGCTAAAGCCTTAGTCTTGACACTTGAACTCTCCGAGACTTACCTTGATCGTATCAACTCGTTACACTCGTGTACTTACTCTTGTTCAGACGTCGGGTCTAACAATTAGCTCAAAGCTTTTCTCTAGATCCTTAACCAGATCTTCCATGTCTACCGGTACCGCCCAAGAACTAGCCATCGCTCTTGGAATCCCCAGCGCTACCCTCGTCTCTATCGTTCTCATCATCGCGCTCAGGACTCTCTGTAGGCCGCCGCGAAGAGTTGCGAACACCTCACCCGTC